>JBAIZL010000005.1:71706183-71716183 GCA_036971475.1 Prosapia bicincta | reverse complement strand
ATAACACCACAGTTGCTATTAAAGTAATTTTAAAAATACTTAACTGAATACGTAGTTATTAAAGGTAATTATTGGTTATCTAGACGTCGTCTATATTTTAAAAATTCTAGTCACACAGAAAGTCTGAACACAGAAAAAGTAATTAGAGTTGATGCTGAAGCTCCAAAAATTAAACATTTTGAGAAAAAACACTTTTACAGCACGCACAAAAGTGTATAAAATATTTTTCTCAAACTGTATACAACTAAAACTTGCAATTAGAAACGTTATGTTCTCAACGCGTTTCAGTAACTTAATATATTATTAGTGAAATTACTACAAAATCACAACTGCAACTAAAAATGTTGTTAATTGTGTAGTTGTCTCACTGATACGTTAGAGCAGAGTGCTTATAATGGTGAGTTTGTGGGCAGTTATTTATTAATCATCTTTTAACTCACAAGCCAGCTACATATTACTGGTAAGTATAGCACTCAATTTATCTCTATAAAACCGAGCTGTATGATATATGCCTTATTACAATATAGCTACAGAGTCCTGGTTAGCATAGATTTGGCTGTAGAAAAAAAATGTAATTTGACAAGTGATGTGGCTGTGAATTTTAATATTCGTCTCACGGAACAAGGAGGCTGTGTTTTACTTCAAGGATGTTGAACCGTTTACCCGATGCATTATTAAACTTTTATTTTAATTCGTTTCAATGAGATACTTTGTAGCTGTAATTGGCAAAGCTACTTTTTTTATTGCATTTTAACTTTGTGTTGTTACAAATTTTGATTTTATAAAGATTTTGGGTATTCCAAAAATAGGTTTAAAAAACGATTTCTACTAAATTTCAAATGGGGCGTCACAAAAACTTTTTTTTATTCTTCTATACATTCTAGACTATATATATATATACACATAAGTGAAAGTGATAAGTGTATACAGGAAAACAGTGTTGCATAACTACAAAAAAAATATATATATATATATATATATATATATATATATATATATATATATATATATATTATGACAATATTTTTTTAAAAAATGTAATTTAAAAAATGTGGCTTGTGTATGAAACACACACTTTGAAAGTATAAACTATTTAAATTTCTATTTTGAAGTCTTATTACATTTTCATTACTATATTTTTTTATTTATAGGCCTACTACTAATAATTATTATTTTAAAAATAATAATATTTGCGTTACATAAGAATTATTTGTATAATTAATATATGTATTTCGTGTATTAAAAATAACTATTAATAGTAAGACATGTTTCAGAATTTTTTTTAATAATATAGCTTACAAGTTCATTGATTAGGCTATTTTAAAACTGGCCTAAATTAGGTATTAGTATCATTTTAGTTACAATCCTATTCTAGTGGAATATATTTATCCTATTATTTTAACTTTTACTGGTTGTTTAAAAAAAATTAGTCCAACTTTAATTAAATTTCAACATTTTAATTCAAGAATGTACAATAAAGAACGAAACATAACCTTAAAAAACAGCTGTTGGATAAAATCATGTTATTTGTGAGGATAATATGAAAGTTAGTATGTGTGTCGATAAATGCTATCATTTTACCACACGATAAATACGTTTATAGTATCCCTTTAGTAGTTTATAATTTAAAAAAATATACTCTTTTTTAAAAACGAGGGAGTTTTTTCTTTAATTTATAAGCATTTCAAAATTTTGCTTTCCCAACAAATCTTAGCATACTTTCAAAAGCTACATGCGACTGACGCAACTCCAAATATTATTCAGCCCCCAAACATTAAAACATTTATTTTCTTCAGAAATAGAAGTTTAAATCTTTCATTTTTTGGGGAACGATTAAATAAAATTAAAAACATTATTAGCGACACTTTTTCAAAACGCCTCCCCGACAGTTGATATCCATCTTCTTCGACCAATTTATATTTAAGGTTAGTTAATAATTACAGAACTTACCAGATCCCTTATAGGTTACCTTTTCTCAATTGATGGTTGCACTGTCATTGCAATCCTACGTAGTGTAACAACGGGCGATAATTTAATAATGTTTTAATTACGCGGAAAATCAAATTAAAGCGCTCAACCGACAGATACTTTGAGAAAAATTAAATTACAGGCCGATATGACAATCTAAATTATTATTATTATTTTCAAAGAAGACTAATCGTGAGAAACGATTTTGTTAGAATAATAATAATAATACTAAAAGCACGAATAAAATTATTCGCGAAAAGCGAAGTGCAAGTAGACGAGTGAAGAGGAACTACTGGCGACCCGTACTAGTCAGCTGGAGCCGCACGGGTCCTTATAAGAGCCTGTACTGCACATGACGTCACGCGAGCCTTATCATTACCTGTTAAGTTAGTTGTATAAGGTTCCCTTTCCTGTGCAACAGCTGATTCTCTTAAATCTCATAATTTTATCAAATGTTCCTAACTAAAGCAATCTCGTACTCGACGAACTACTGTGATGTACTTGTATAAAAATGTTTACCTGGTTAACCTTAGATTATATTAACAATTAAGAGGGATTTATTGTGAAAATATTCCGTTCTTATTGAAGGCATAGTAATACAAAAAACAATTTCGTTATACATGGGACCAAGTACAATATTTAAGGGTAAGGGAACACAAAGGGATCAAAAACCAATACATATTTGGCTACTGAATATTGATGTCTTTTCATCTTTGTAAAAAAACTTACCTTTAGTTTCAAAGGTAACATTATAAATGCCTACAGTTTAATAAAAACATTATAATTTAGATTTAATTTTAAAAATAAAATTTAAAAGTAATTTTACCACTACTTTCGGTTTTAAAAATGTTTAAATTGTTTTGAAAAAAAAAAGATTTTGAATATAAGTTAACTAAATGGAATGTTTCAGAAAAAATACGTTTTGCCTTAAAGTATAATATGATTTGCAAATTACCTAACCTAAGTAAATATTTAACTTGAATTAAATGATTATTTTTTATTATTTAATGAAATTTTAAATACATATATTTAACATAAATTTTATAAACAAAAATATTTATAAAATCAATAGTTTGAATTTTTTTTTCAATTTAATATATTGGCGTTATCTAGAGCCTCGTTCGCCTGTTAACAATTTAAACGAGACTGTATTTTGTTTTAATGGTCTTCCTTCAACTGTTGGTTAATGAATGAACTTCTTGATAATGTTAATAAATTAAACTGATGAACACCTCCCGGCAGACCCGACCAGAGAAATTATGGGCCTGGGCCAATATGACTACGCCCCCTTTCATTACTTCCAACATAGACCTACACAACCCTGTATTCTTCATGACATTATAAATAAATTTTGATTCCATCTTAAAACCAACTAGGCCTACTGGATCTAATCTGTGTATGTTTGGTTTTATTGAAATAAATTGCCATTCGCATGCTAAGAAATTGCATTTTGTGTGCATAGAATATTTCATTTATTGAGTATTACTTTGCAATTAAAAACTTGAACAATTGAACATTGTACGAGTCGTACAATTTTTTACTTTTTATAATTTATTGATATAATCTTGCTATCTTTTTTATTAATCTCGTCACATGAGTAATTATTTCCGTAGTAAAAAACACCAACTTGGCCGGGTCCCTGGGCATTTGCCCCCCTTGCCCTCTCTCTGGGCGGCCCTGCCTCCTAGCACTTATTTTTTCAATATTTTTTTTTTTAATGAATGTTTGTTGGTTTATTGATTTACAAGACTATTATAGCGAATAGGCACCTCTTCATCTCTTATGCGATCAGTTCTATTTTGTGTCAGCGGCACTGCCGACTTGATAGCAAATATTAACCTTCCCCAGTACCAGGGACGGGATCATTACGTCTTACTCCTGTCCTTCCCATATCCTTCTCTCCACAAGTTGTAGCGGGTAGACACCTCTTAATCTCTTATGCGATTAGTTCTATTTTGTGTCAGCGGCACTGCCGACTTGATAGCAAATATTCCCCTTTCCCAGTACCAGGTACGGGATCATTACGTCTTACTCCTGTCCTTCCCATATCCTTCTCTCCACAAGTTGTAACGGGTAGACACCTCTTAATCTCTTATGCGATCAGTTCTATTTTGTGTCAGCGGCACTGCCGACTTGATAGCAAATATTCCCCTTTCCCAGTACCAGGTACGGGATCATTACGTCTTACTCCTGTCCTTCCCATATCCTTCTCTCCACAAGTTGTAACGGGTAGACACCTCTTAATCTCTTATGCGACCAGTTCTATTTTGTGTCAGCGGCACTGCCGACTTGATAGCAAATATTACCCTTCCCCAGTACCAGGGACGGGATCATTACGTTTTACTCCTGTCCTTCCCATATCCTTCTCTCCACAAGTTGTAGCGGGTAGACACCTCTTAATCTCTTATGCGATTAGTTCTATTTTGTGTCAGCGGCACTGCCGACTTGATAGCAAATATTCCCCTTTCCCAGTACCAGGTACGGGATCATTACGTCTTACTCCTGTCCTTCCCATATCCTTCTCTCCACAAGTTGTAGCGGGTAGACACCTCTTAATCTCTTATGCGATCAGTTCTATTTTGTGTCAGCGGCACTGCCGACTTGATAGCATAATATTCCCCTTTCCAAGTACCAGGTACGGGATCATTACGTCTTACTCCTATCCTTACCGTATCCTTCTCTCCACAAGTTTGTAGCGGGTAGACACCTCTTAATCTCTTATGCGATCAGTTCTATTTTGTGTCAGCGGCACTGCCGACTTGATAGCATAATATTCCCCTTTCCAAGTACCAGGTACGGGATCATTACGTCTTACTCCTATCCTTACCGTATCCTTCTCTCCACAAGTTTGTAGCGGGTAGACACCTCTTAATCTCTTATGCGATCAGTTCTATTTTGTGTCAGCGGCACTGCCGACTTGATTGCATGATATTCCCTTCTCCCAGTACCAGGTACGGGATCATTACGTCTTACTCCTATCCTTTCCGTATTCTTCTCTTCATGGCCCAAGAAGTCTACGTCACATACGCGATCCGTGGGTTATATCCCTACTCTAACGCTATCTATATTCAAGATCCTTTACTATCCTTCGAGGGATCACAGTAATACTAAATGCACACCTTACAATGAGGAATAAACAATAAGACGCGAAGATGTGGTATCCCGGAACAGCAAGGGGCGTGACAAGAACGTTTAACGTAAAAATAGAAAAATATATTAAATAAATAATAAATAACATATACCGTATGCGCCAAAACAAACAGTACTGAAAGAGTTGCAAGATTTTATTTTATTTTACTTGTTTTACTAACGCATACAAGTAAAAAGAAACTACGTCGGTTAGACTAGGGTAGAAACATGTTCTGTATGACATCCGGTCAATTTAAAGAATTACTCGTAGCGTTCTTGATGGTTTTGTAAACTTTTGGTGAAGAGGGGTTCTTTCGTGCTCGTTATACAAGTGGTTATGTTTTCCTGTAGTTGGACGCTGGAGGTTGGTGGGTCATCACGGAAAATTTTTCCCTTCATCATTCCCCAGACGTAGGTGTCAGGAGGTGTAAAAATGGGGGCAGAGGGGTGGGTAAGGAAAGTTTGTTCTAAGGGAGATGATTCGGTTGCCAAAATTTCTCGAACGAAAGCAATATTGTCTAAATCAGTGTGGCTGGTTGCGGCATCTAGCTGGAAACCATTCTAAACGAAAAGGCAGGTTTCGACCACAACAAAATCTTTTGAGGTCTCCTATTAAACGACTAAGAATGAGTATATATCGGTCATTTTACTACAGCTGATTAAGTTTCAGTACTGTTTATTTTGGGGCATACGATACTTCACGAACAAATTCAACTAAATTCACTAATTGTTAAAATAATCATTTGAAAAAAATCAAAATTTAAAAGAAATGTAGCTTTTGTAATAACCTAGTTGTAATGAATCATACGGAACATTCTATCCGTCCCCTCAGTGGCCAGTTTTATCGCAGCAACTGCTCATCAAATTATAAAAGTGATAAAACCTAGTCGGTAGCACTAACCTTTAATCCGTCTGATATCAGTATTGAATAATTCTTGAATCTTTTTCAACTACATTATTGTACAACAGGACAACATATTTTCCGATATAAATTTTGTTTCGTATTTCTGAAAACAAGTTTTAAATTATCTTCCTACAAGTTTTAAATGATTATATCAGATACGAAATGTTTGTTGTGAACTTTGTCGTCCAACTTTGCGTCCGTATCAACCATCGTTAATTTATAAATACTGAAATATATGACAATCACTCTGTAAATCTATAGGAGAAAGAAATCACCCTCCTGTCACATCCCGCAGTTTTGGGAAGCAATAATGAACAAACTTAACGGGAACCAGATTTCCTTAAAACATTTTTCACCCGACGAAGTTTTTTTCACATTAACGGATACGTGACCCAACAGAACTGTAGGTACGCTCAATTTTCTGGGTAGACTTGTATAGTACATCACAAGATGGACATCGTCTTCGCCATGTTATTTTCAGTTGTGAGTTATTTTCTAATTGGGAGCTATTTTCAAACTTGTGAGATCGTTTTTAACCGTGAGTTATTTTCAGATCGTATGTTATTTTCAAAATTATGAGCTATTTTCAAAATTATGAGTTACTTTTCAAATATTGAGTTATTTTAAAATGGTGAGTTATTTTCAAAGTTGTGAGTTTTTTAACCGTGAGTTATTTTTAAAATTATGAGCTATTTTCAAAATTATGAGTTACTTTTCAAATATTGATTTATTTTAAAATGGTGAGTTATTTTCAAAGTTGTGAGTTTTTTTAACCGTGACCTATTTTCAAATTGTGAGTTATTTTCAAAATGTGAGTTACTTTCAAATTGTGTTTTTTTAAATTGCGAATTATTTTCAAATTTTGAATGATTTTTAAATTGTAAATTATTTTTTAAATTGTGAGAAATTTTCAAAATATGAGTTTTTTTTAAATTGTGTGTTATTTTTAAATTGTAAATTATTTACAATTGTATGAAATGTTTAAATTCTGAGTTATTTTTATAACGTATGTAGTTTAGAAATTGTGAGTTATTTCAATAATGAATTCTGTTTCTCATTTCCAAAAGCTCGCACCTTTTAGCTCCACCCTGTATTAACCAGTCCTAAATTTGGACCTCTACACGACCCCGTTAGAGAGTGGGTCTATGCACTTTCGGTCTCGTTATTCCCGTAGTCCTAATCAGGGAAGAGGGGAATTTTGCATTTTGGGAATCCAAAGTAAAACGTGTTTAAACTTGTTTGCAGCAAACACAAAATCGGGAAATTTAGCCAAAAACGACCGCTTGTGCTTCGTCCTTTCATGTTTTTTAAAATAATTAAATGTTTTAATTTCGTTTTGAGATTTCGGTTGTTTTAACCAACCTAAGTGAACTCCGGAATTAATCGCCTGTCTTTATAAATTTCGTTCTTTGTATTACACTCCAGAACAGGGAAATATTATTACAACTTCAAATTTTAAACAATTAGAATGGTATACATGCGGTGATTATATTTTTATTAGTCGAAATCGGGGCAAGGTGCATTTGGATCTAGTAGAAAGTAAACACTTGGAGCCTCGAATTTTCAAAAATAATAATTTATTAGTTTTATCATACGTATACATTAAAATATAAATCTACCAAACAGGTTCTATTTCTGTTCCTCAACAAAATTTGTAGAAGTTCACTACATCTGTTTAGGCGTATTTATTTATTCAAATTTTAAATTTGGTAAAGAACAAATAGATCACAATTTAATGTATATGCTGTGGCCATAGATAAATAAATTGTACGTGTGACCTGTCAGCTGAACAAATGTGACAAACATACAGGTATTCTTAGAAAAAAAGCCTTCGAATTCGGGGTAAATATATTATTTTACGAGACTCAGGGACATAATTTTAAAATCGGGATTGTCCCGATTTTCCAGGACGCATGTGGTCACCGTAGGTATGCATAAATCGATATTCTCCCATCGTTTCTAGTTATAATTTTATTGTTAAACTGTACAAACATAGATTTATATTATGAAACAATTTATAATACTATATTTTAGCCTATATAAACAAAGAATAATATTTTAACTAAATAAAGCTATATATGTAATACAAAGTGTGGTGTTATCAAGTTATGTATGTTTGTTTTGAAGATAATTGTATCACGTTTGGCAGATAGTGTCAAATCGTTGCACTTGTTACAAACATACGTCCAAAGATTTATTGTTACTTATCTCGTAGGAAAGTTTTACTAGATGAACGTAGCTTTCTCGTATCGTTTTCTGAACGACACAGAATCCAAGCGTACCCGGAGCATTTGCCACGACAGAAATGTTTATCTCTGGGTTATTATGTGTAATGACACAAACAATTAGTTATTTTGTATAACTGCGTTATATTCCAATCCACTTCGGACCAAAATCGATTGAAAAAGTCTTACATTTTTAATTAACCGTACTACCAAAAGTCAGTAGAGAATGGGCAAACGAAAAAAGGTATAGCTTAAAGTTCATTAGTTTACACTCCATCGTAAAAACAATATTTTTAAACCCATAGCGTATTGTGTACATTTACGAGGTTTTTATAAAATAATACAGCGTAGAAGAAAGACCTAGAAAAACAATAATAATAGAGTGCACAATTTGTTTTGCGCTCTCAGATCAATTCCTCCCCGGTTTCTCGAGGCAACTGTGTCGTCCTAAGTTCAAAACTTTTTCGGACGCTACAATTTGATACAATTTTTTTTCCAGGCTGGTCGAATTAGAGATCGTAGATCCAGTAACTTTAACGGATCGGTGATTTTAGTGCCGGCGCCAGGTTTGGATCAGTGACTTTTACCGGTGACTTTAGTACCAGTGACAAGGGATTCTGAGACTGTTCTGTATGCGCCAAATAACAGGCAGGCATACCACACTGATGAAATGATTCCACAACTGGCTTTTTCTTTTTTTTTGAGGGGCTCATTTTAATTAAAAATAAACTCCTACGAAGTGTGTTTTGCAGTGAAATGCATTAAAATTCAAAATTCCCGATAAAAATACCCAACATAGTCTTATTATAATCATAACAGGAGCCAGGAGCGGATCTAGGAAAATATTTTGGGGAGGACTGGTGTGAGGGAAGAAAAGGGATCCCCCGTCCGGAAAATATTTATGGTAAATACTGTGTAAACTCTAAGGGTCTTCTATCTGAGGGAAATAGTTATAGGCCTGCTATGTGATATTACACACGCGCAATATTTAGCCCGATTTACCCTATATTTACAATGTAAACCACCTATTTATTACATTGTGAGTGGGCGTATTTATTATTGATTACAGTTTGATATTATAGTGATTAATATGGGATCGTAAACATATTTTATTAATTATTAAGTAGATTTAGATTAGGGACAAACGCAGACTTTGGAAATGGCAATTTTATTTTACATTTATAGGTTTATTTTATAGTTTATAAATTTTCACTTTCCCATATTTTGGAAGGCGCTTAAGCATCAAAGCCCCCCCCTCTTAAATCCGCCACTGACCGGAGCTAAGCAGTCATAGGTTCTATGACCACAGAATACGATGTGCAATGTACAATTAAATACAAAACGCAATCTTCCATTGAACGAACTATATCTGTGCAAGATTCAAGTGGCACTGTCAGGCTGACTTTTGACGTGACACAATGATCTCGTGTAAAAACATACACTGCCGTATCGTAAAGAAATAATTACAGTGGCTTGCAATGTTCTTGACTTGGCTATGTTCACGTCATATTCTGTTCATTGTTACGTATTGAGCTAAATTGGAGCTGCATTGTTTACACCACGCATGCGCGGTTTAAAGCTACATTTGTTGTGATTACATTGTATTCCGGAACAAGCAGAAGAAATAAACGACAAAAATAGAATGCTGTAAAAATAGTAATTCGTATGCATCTAGATGTAGGCGTAGCTGATTAGAGAAATATACGTTTTAAAGTATAACAAACATTATGGTAATATAACGAATTATAAAAATAGACCAGTAGCCTATAAATGC
>JBAIZL010000005.1:71523683-71691183 GCA_036971475.1 Prosapia bicincta | reverse complement strand
GCATTGCTTTTAATTCCACTTTGATTCTAAATTATTCATTTTTTTTTTTTTTTTTTACCTAATATGATGTGGCCTTTGTTTAAAGTTTTGTATGAACACTTATAATTTAGAAAAACCAAGTTTGTTTCTATTTTCAAAATGGAATTCTAAAGCTAGTAAAATTCTATAAAAATATTTTTCTAAACAAATGTTAGTAACTATTTTTAGATGTTTTAGTTCCCTAGAAACGAATCAACAATAGCATCCAGTTAAATCATAAATTTTAAATGTAGAATAAGATTTTTGTTATAACGACTACCGAGCTAATAATCATCACATATATTACTAAATAAGAACTAGGTTGACTTTAATGCTTTTATACTTAGGCCTAAACATTTCGGGGTGTCTGGATTTATGATTTTAAAAGCAGTTTTCTCTCTGACCACAACTTCTTTAAAACATTATTAAGGAAAACTATAGTATCATTGATTTTAATTCTATTTTGATTATAAATTACCCATTTTTTTTTATTTTGTAAAAACACCTAATATGATGCACCTTATGTTTGAAGTTTAGTATGTCACTTATAATTTAGAAAGCCCAAGTTTATTATTTATTTTGAAAATGGAATTCTATATATTGTTAATTCTATATTTAAAAAAATATATATTCAAACCCATTAAACCTACATATAGAAGACACGCGATTGGTTAAAAATGCTATGTATTTAAGTGCAATAAAAAATATATGTATCCAGCTTTTGACAGACATATTGACAAGAAATTCAAAATTCATTGAATTGCAAAACATCAATAATCATTATTCTAAATAAGGTATTTGAACACAGTAATATCCAGCTACATTTTAGGCTCAAACAGCGACAATTTCAGAAAGCATGTTTGCAATAATAATATGTACAAAGTGTTTGACAGACATATTGACAAGAAACTCAAAATTCATTGAATTGCAAAACATCAATAATCATTATTCTAAATAAGGTATTTGAACACAGTAATATCCAGCTACATTTTAGGCTCAAACAGCGACAATTTCAGAAAGCATGTTTGCAATAATAATATGTACAAAGTGTTTGACAGACATATTGACAAGAAACTCAAAATTCATTGAATTGCAAAACATCAATAATCATTATTCTAAATAAGGTATTTGAACACAGTAATATCCAGCTACATTTTAGGCTCAAACAGCGACAATTTCAGAAAGCATGTTTGCAATAATAATATGTACAAAGTGTTTGACAGACATATTGACAAGAAACTCAAAATTCATTGAATTGCAAAACATCAATAATCATTATTCTAAATAAGGTATTTGAACACAGTAATATCCAGCTACATTTTAGGCTCAAACAGCGACAATTTCAGAAAGCATGTTTGCAATAATAATATGTACAAAGTGTTTGACAGACATATTGACAAGAAACTCAAAATTCATTGAATTGCAAAACATCAATAATCATTATTCTAAATAAGGTATTTGAACACAGTAATATCCAGCTACATTTTAGGCTCAAACAGCGACAATTTCAGAAAGCATGTTTGCAATAATAATATGTACAAAGTGTTTGACAGACATATTGACAAGAAACTCAAAATTCATTGAATTGCAAAACATCAATAATCATTATTCTAAATAAGGTATTTGAACACAGTAATATCCAGCTACATTTTAGGCTCAAACAGCGACAATTTCAAAAAGCATGTTTGCAATAATAATATGTACAAAGTGTTTGACAGACATATTGACAAGAAACTCAAAATTCATTGAATTGCAAAACATCAATAATCATTATTCTAAATAAGGTATTTGAACACAGTATTGTCCAGCTACATTTTAGGCTCAAACAGCGACAATTTCAGAAAGCATGTTTGCAATAATAATATGTACAAAGTGTTTGACAGACATATTGACAAGAAGCTCAAAATTCATTGAATTGCAAAACAACAATAAATTAATCTAAATAAGGTATTTAAACACAGTATTGTCCAACTATATTTTGGGCTCAAACAGCGACAATTTCGGAGAGCATGTTTACAACAAAAATTTATACAAAGTTTTTGACAGACATATTGACAAAAATTTCAAAAATGAATAGCAAAACATTCATAAATATTAATAAAGTCAATGAGCGCTGTAATGGCCAGCTACACTTTGGTCTGAAAGAGCGGCGATCTCAGAGCATGTTACAAAACCCTTACAGACTCACCCTGTTCCGGCGGACCCATAATCCGATATTTTGCTTGGTATAAGCAGCACTCTCTCCTCTCGCGCTCCCATTAGCCCAGCAAGATGCGCTCACTTAGAGATGCACTCACCACACTGAATCGGCCAAGCTCAGATATGAAAATTTCGGTCAGGGGTGTCCAAAGGTCGGCAGATAAGGGCACAGGAAGGCTCCGGACGAAATGAATCAGCAAAACTTGCTTATCACTTGTTACTGCGCTCTGTCACTGGACCATGTGCACAATAAGGCTACAATTACATAAAGGTACAATCGTTGTACGAAACAAAGGCAGGACATTGAGACCTGACTGTACCTAGCCATTCATTGGAGATGCTGTGCAAAAGATTTTGTCATTTAACTAATTACTATAAAAGTAATGATAACCAAAAAATTACCGAAAACAGTTTTAGTTAATAAAAGATTGTCTTTTCCCCTGTGCTTAAAACAGATTATTTCTGCTATACCTTAATATTTTACGTACATTGAATTATAAAATTTAAAACTTGCAGGTTTTGTGTTGTACTCGTACATCTTGAGGTTTTTCTTATAACTACACTTTATGGTATCGCTTGGCAAAACAAACACTACTTACTGATATTTTTCAGCAGACGAATTTCGCACTAGGTCAGTGCATTGTTCAATGCTGTGAGTGTTGTCCGTGACTCACAGATTTGAACAATGCACTGACCTAGTGAGAAACGGGTCTGCTGAAAAATATCGGTAAGTAGTGGTTTGTTTGCCAAGTGATACCAAAAAGTGTAATTATAAAATTTCCTTTGGTTTTAAAAGTTTTGCTAGTTGTAAGAATAGCCCTATTATTTTTAAACAACTAATATAAACCAAAAAATGTTTAAAGTGAATTCCTACTTAGATCTACAAAAAAAAACTATTTCAATTACGTTTTATTAAATAATTGTAATTAATATAAATAAAGTAACATAACCTATGCGTTAAAACAGCTGTTCAACCACATAACCTGTAACATAAAATCAGCTGTTTTATGAAATCATATGATCACTTATTTTAAGCCAAATGGGACGAAATAACTATAATGCATACCTTGCTCCTTTTGTGAAAAGTTTTTCCCCCATATAAAAGTAAAATTAATGAATTAATATTTGAAAAGACTGTATTAAAACCAAGTGTCATCCATTTCAAGTTTTAAAAAAATGTGTTTAAGCTTTAGTGGATGAATAAAAAGTATTTTATTAACGATTGAAAATTTGAACAATATATTGAAAGCTAATGTGGATTAACAGAAGAAACTGAATAAATACCAATTTGATCGTAACGTATGTGCAAAGGCAATGAAATAATCACGAACACTGTATAGCAATCAATATTTGTTTCTCTCTTACGCGTTTCATAACAGTCATCGACATCATTAGTGTGTATAGCTACAATTGTTAACTATAATTGTAGAATTAGCCTAAATATTTATTATGAAGAGCCTAATTAAGAATCAGAACATAATGGGATGAAAATAGAGAAAGAGGAAAACGAAAGTAGAGAAGATGGTTGGAAAGAGAGAACTAGTTAAAACATCTTAAAACTGGAACAACATGGAAACCGAACGCAACACAGAAATTCCAAGAGCCTTGTTATCTACGAACTAAAAATACTCAAAACCTTACTTTTAAGCGTCAAAAGTTAATGACCTAGGCCTTGTCAGTACATCTAGAGCACGTAATCTGTTTGGCCTTAGACTTTCAAGGTCACATTTCAATATATCGATCCCTTGCGCAAAATAGAGAATTTACCTGTAAAAGTATTTAGGCTTTCATAACCAGTTATAAACGAATATATGTTGTGCCTCTTTATAATGAGAGTAATGCATAATGTTTTCGTCTATTGCACAACATTGTATAACGAGTAGATCAGTGGCTCCCAATCTTTGAACCCCCCTCCCCCCCTAAATAAAACTAATATTGTCATGCTGTATTATCTATTAACACAGATTTACTCATCCCCTCCTCATGTTTTATTCACAGAAATAAATAATCGATTTTAGAATATAGCACTTTTAAATGAAATTTAATTTTTTCAATAATTCAGTTGTAATACGAATATAGTATAATTACTAATAATAAACCAATTTTTTTTAAATGCTGCCATGGGCTTCAATAGTGTAATTAAAAACAATATATATTCAAAAAATAAAATCATTAAAGCCATCAAAGAACTCTACAAGTACATAACAAGGCAGTGGCGTAGACAGGACGATGGTTTGGGGACACGTCCCGGGGTCAGGGGGCTAGAACCTACCTGGGGAAGTTTTGAACATTTCTATCTCTAGAAATCATATTTTATGCTATTTTAGCACTTAAAATTACACAGTATTCGCTAAAAGAGGAAATGTTTTTGCTAAAAACCTAGCTCTGTTTTAAATGTTAATATTTTTTGCTTAAACTAATTGGTTTTGGGGGCGCATGCGCTCTGAGCTCTACAACGTATCATACATAATTAATAATATACTAATCTTCATTTCTGTTAGGAATATTTCTTTATGTTTAAGTACAGTTTTCTGTCATTCTTAACGTTTCAATATTCTCCTCTGTTGAAGCATTTCGGAGTAACTCCATTTTCAAAACTTCAATCGTAGTCGGAGTTTGAAACCTCTCTCATTATTTATTTTTAAAATTTTTACATTTAAATTCACAATTCCTCCTGTTTAAATATTTTAAAATTTGTAACAAATTCTTCCTAATTCAATCACTTCATAATAAATGTTGCTTAAGTCATTAACAGTTAGTATATTGCACAAAGATAATTAAATATGACGTAATAGGACATACATAATTTTTCCTTAGATATGTTGTCACATATTGCTAATATACCAAAATAAGTAACATAACCTACGAGTATCAAAAACATCTGTTGCATGAAATCATACGTTGTCACATAATTTAATTAAATATATATTTCAAAATAATTAGGGAATTACATTTGAAAATAATTTAAACATAACCTCTAAACAATTTTGCCTTTTGTCGTCGTTTCGGGAGAGAAAGAGAGATTAAAGAAAAACAGAGAGAAACCTAAGTCAATTCTTACTTAGGACAACAAAAAAAAGTTTTATTTTAGTTAATTTTTAACAAATAATAAGGGTCTATAATTAATATAGGCCCTAAATAAAGTAGCATAACCTATGCATTGAAACAGCTGTTCTACCACTAAAACGTAAAATCAGCTGTTTTATGAAATCATATCTTATCACTTAATGGGTCAAAATAACTATATGCCTTTTTTGTGAAAAATTTTTCTCCCATATAAATCTAAAATTAATTCATTAAATTTAATTATTGGAATAACATTTGAAAAAATTGTATTACCATCAAGTGTCATCCTCTTCTAGTTTAAAAAATATATTTGAACTTGAGTGGATGAATAAAAAATACTTGAGTGGATGAATAAACGATTGAAATTTTGAACAAGACATATAAAGGGAGAATGTGAACTAATAGAAGGAATTAAATAAATAAATATATTACAGCCTAATCGCTGATGTGAATAAATCAAATTGCAATAAAGAAATGATTGGAACATTATAAAATTGGAGTTTAAATTATAGATAGACTAGCAGCAAACCCTTTGCTCAAACACTTTTAGAGAATGTGTGTTTGGATAACCCTGTCTAGGCTGCATCGAACATATCTTTAAGGTCGCCATGGTCAGTGAGCAGTAGTATTCTTAAATAAGTCTCTTGTTGAAAAAACAAATTTACATCAATGACGCAAGCAATGGATGACGCGGTCTATTTACTGTTTGGTAAAACCTAATCGTGTTACGTAATCACACAATTCTTATATAATTGTCAACGTTAATTGTTAATTTACTGTAAATATTTGAATTAACTGAATTAGTGCTTGACGGCTTAATTATCTGACTGAATTATCAGTAGACCATGCTCTGTTTGTGTGACTGACAGTCACGCCTACTTTCACTGATTGGCTGACTACTAGATGACTAATTGTGAATTTGACTGTTACACAAATTACTTGAAAATATGAGAGACAAAAACATTAATAGCTGACTGAGTGAACTGGTGGTATTATACTTGGTATATTAACAAGCAGATAACACAACTGACACAAAACCAATGACAATATACAATACTAAATTCTTTCGTTGAGTTATATGTCAATAAATGAAGTAAATGACCAAGGTTTACGATAAACCAAATTACTTAAGAGACTGGTTGACAAATTGATTAGCCTCCAGATTAAACATATGGCAGAGTAATCAACTGTAATATTGTTTACTGTCAATTTTATTAATTGAACTAAACTTGGTTGGATATAGACATAGTTGGAAAAAAGGTATTTATTATCTCAACGACAAATTCATTTCTTAACCATCTAATTACGTGACAAAATTGTAATTCTTTGATTAAAAAAGTCATTAGCTGACCAATAGATTAGGTGACAAGACTGTAATTGTTTTATAAATAACCCCATTTAGCTGAATAACAGATTAGATGATAAGACTGTAATTGTTTCATAAACGAATCCATTAACTGATTAACAGATTAGGTTGACAAGACTGTAACTGTTTCATAAACGAATCCATTAACTGATCAACAGATTAGGTGGCAAGACTGTAACTGTTCCATAAACGAATCTATTAACTGATTAACAGATAAGGTGACAAGACTGTAACTGTTTCATAAACGAATCCATTAACTGATTAACAGATTAGGTGACAAGACTGTAACTGTTTCATAAACGAATCTATTAACTGATTAACAGATTAGGTGACAAGACTGTAACTGTTTCATAAACGAATCCATTAACTGATCAACAGATTAGGTGACAAGACTGTAACTGTTTCATAAACGAATCTATTAACTGATTAACAGATTAGGTGACAAGACTGTAACTGTTTCATAAACGAATCCATTAACTGATTAACAGATTAGGTGACAAGACTGTAACTGTTTCATAAACGAATCCATTAACTGATTAACAGATTAGGTGACAAGACTGTAACTATTTCATAAACAAATCCATTAGTTGATAAGACTGTAACTGTTCCATAAATAACCGAATTAGCTAATTAACAGATTAGGTGACAAGACTGTAACTGTTTCATAAACGAATCCATTAACTGATTAACAGATTAGGTGACAAGACTGTAACTATTTCATAAACAAATCCATTAGTTGATAAGACTGTAACTGTTCCATAAATAACCGAATTAGCTAATTAACAGATTAGGTGATAAGACTCTAAATGTTTCGTAAAAAACCACATTAGCTGATTAACAGATTAGGAGACAGGACTGTAATTGTTTTATAAACAAGGCACTAGCTGATTTACAGATTAGGTGATAAGACTGTAACTGTTTCATAAACGAATCCATTAGCTAATTAACAGATTAGGTGATAAGACTCTAAATGTTTCGTAAAAAACCACATTAGCTGATTAACAGATTAGGAGACAGGACTGTAATTGTTTTATAAACAAGGCACTAGCTGATTTACAGATTAGGTGATAAGACTGTAATTTTTCCATAAACAACATTAGGTGACAAGACTGTTATTGTTTTGAAAACAACCCCATTAGCTGATTAACAGATTAGGTGACAGGACTATAATTGTTTAATTGAAAAATCATTAGCTGTCCGACAAATTATTGATTGTAGGTTGGTGTTTGTAATTAAAGCGCAACTAGGTAACCGAGAGGTCAAGCAACACAGATTTTAATTGTTTGTTTGACTAACACTATTGAAGTTTGCTGACTGAAAGTTAGTTGCTTGCGTCTCAATTGTTTATTTGACTGATGGCTAGTTTGAATCATTTTTGAATAGTTTGATCAGAATGTCGTCTGATTTTAAAAGCCAATCAACAGAGTGTCGATTGGTTAGATACTCAACTGCTTGGTAAGTCGCTATGAATGTACATGAGCAACTAAATCTCGCCCACGTTGTATCTGAGGAAGGTGTTTCAGCAGGAAAGTTCAAAGCAATCATTAAGTGGCCAGTGCAACTTGGCAAACACGTGGCGCGTAGCTCCCTTGACTGTGTACTCTTTTCTAAGGTGTGCGAAGCGTTTGTCATCCGAAAAACCAAGGCAACTGCCCTGTAACCATAATTGGTCGAGCGAATGAACAGAACTATGGGAAAGTATTTGTCAAAAGTTGTTTCTGATCAAAGCGAGATTGGGATCAATATTTGCACCTCTTTTTGTTGCACATCGCTCTTCCATCAACGAGACTATTAGATCGTGGCAAGCTAATGTGCTGTTTGTAGAGAGCTTCACCTTCGCTATTATCTGGGATTCCGGACGGCGACTCTGCAGCGAGATTGGAATCAATATTTGCACCTCTTTTTGTTGCACATCGCTCTTCCATCAACGAGACTATTAGACCGTGGCAAGCTAATGTGCTGTTTGTAGAGAGCTTCACCTTCGCTATTATCTGGGATTCCGGACGGCGACTCTGCAGGAAAGGATTATTTTGCCAATCTCCGGAAGCAACTGGATGAAATCCATGAGCGGACTCGTTCCAACATCGAGGAGTGCAGCAACAGGATTAAGTGGTGCTATGATTGAAGCTGGAGGAAAAGGATTATCGATCAGGATATCTCGTTTGGCTATATAACTCCTGAAGACGTTGTAGATTCCCTTCTAAGCTGCAACGTTTATGGGAAACCCCTAATGGAGTCCTAAAATGAACATACCATGTCGTTAAAGGGTAAGGAGACATCAAAAGGCAAACAAAAAATTATGCATTTTAACCGATTCTCTCCTTACAAGGGGGACAATAACCTTCAAGAAAGTTCAGACCATTGCGCAAGTCTTTGATGGGACATCATACTACAGATGCAGGAGCACCAAGCAGCGGCTCGACCTGTAAGAGAGAGGCACCTGGCGTGACAACAGCCTACAAGGACCTACTTCCACTACCACAAGACCATGTCCTGGCAACACTGCGAAAGTGATAACTTAAGGATGTCTCGGGGAACAGCAACGATCGTTAGGAAACGAACAGAAGGACGGATGAGCAAGACTCAAGCATTGGGAAAGAGCTGCATCTACAGGAAAATCGACTATTCTACTTAATAACAAAGGATCCATCTCAGCAGAGACCAATATAACAAACTGCGAGAAAGCCTGGTACACCTACTGTATCATCTTCTTTCGTTGGGGATGAAGACGCTTGAAATGTCATGGCTAGGCTAGTAATTTATTCGGTTTGACTAGAAAATCGTAAGGCATAATAGAAGATATCTTCAAGGACTCTGGTGTTGACATCGTGATCTGAATCTTCAACCGATGTAGCTCCAAGGAGGGATGGAAGAAGGTGGATATTGCGTATTGCCTACAGTCACAATTCTATATTAGCAGCCAGGAATGACTGTTCTGGCATATAACAGTCTTAAGGAAAAGCCCTTATAGAGGAAGTAAATGCTAGAACCTTCTAGAAGTAAGCGGATATAAACTACTAGAAGCGGCATGTCGATATTGGTTTTGTTGAACGAGAAATAAGACGACTGTTTACAATGTAGTGAAGAGAATGACACAGTGACGATTAAGCTTAGATAGGTTGTTAGTAGACCAAATTATAACAGTATTTTGGACGCATTTACAAGTGCAAAGTGTGTATATAATAGCAGCCATAAAGTGTGTGAATTAATAGTTATTTAGTCTAAAATTGCTTTATAATTTATTGGCCCATGTCTGAGCGGAACAGTAGTCCAAGTAATAGTGAACACGAAAAAACGTATTACAACGTGTATCACTAGTGTTGGCGTAATTGCAGGGCGCGCGCGCGCACACACACACACACACACACACACACACACACACACACACACACACACACACATACACACAAACTACTATATTTTATATTTAAAAAACCAATATTCAGTTTAATACTCAATTTCATATTAATTTGCCTGTAGAATAAATTCCATTGTGTGTGTGTGTGTGTGTGTCGACCCTCTATCACTGTGTGTAAATATATCACTGATAAAAACGACATCGTCGTCGAAACTATAACGTTGAGTCACCGTTTAATAGCAATAACAGAATCTTAATATTTACTTTATACTACTAAACACTTTGTTTTAAATTATGGTTTTGATTTTATTTCTTTATAAACATTACTAAATATTTTTTATGCAAAAATATAGATCAATACACGTTAGAAAAAATGTATAAGCGACGTCACAAACACAAAGAGTGTAAGTCAATTAGCGTGAATCCAAATACCCTGGACGAAAGTAGCGGTTTATTAAAAGCTATAATACGATGGTGAACACATTAAATAAAGAACAAACTCTTTATTCATTTTTAATATATAAACAATAAGACGGCTTTGTAAAAATGACTGTGAAAACTCTTTAAATTATTTTAATGAACAAAACAAATCAAATGTTTACTTTTTCTTTAAAATGAAAATGTCTATCAAGATTAAATTTTAATAATTCTATATAGCTGTATGTTATTAAGTCAAGTTTTAGTGTTTATGAAATACTATTTGGATTAGAAAAGATTATATTTGCTTAGCCTACTTAATCTAAGACTTTTCTTACACAAAATACCACTACCAAAAACAACACCAACACAAAACAAATACACACTAGTTTAAACTTTCCTGTCCACTTGAAACTTTCCAAAATCGTTCGAAGCACCGCTGAACTCCTGCAAAACTTTGCAGCTGCAATCTTTGGCCAACGATTTCAAATACCCTGCAAACTCTTCTTTCTCTTTCACAGTCAGACTGGTCAAAAACATCCTGGTCTCTGCGAACAGCACGGCTCCGTTTCTCGCCATTGCCATCACGCTAGGAGTTAATCTCTGCGCCAGGTTTTGCCCGATCAGTATTACATCGAAGAACTCTTTGTATTTTGGCTTACCGACGCAGTCATTGAGGAATGTCGTCGGTAGGAACACGATCTTCGTCCTATCCACCTTCACGCTGGAATAATCCTCTTTCTGCTTGTAGTCCCCCGCAGACGGAGCCCTATCCTCAACGGCTTCGGTTTCTTTCTGAACATCCACGGTAGGCAATTCCGTTATTACGGCCCCCAGTTCCGTAACCTCCCCTTTGTGCACGTACCTCGTTTGGTTTTCAATTTCGTAGAACATTCGCGTCAAATTTCTTTCCGTCAGGTCGGTCGATCGTTGCGTATGCACACCGCCTCGCACCTTCAGCATGTCTTCGTCTTCACAGTTCAATCCAAAATTAACAAACGGAGAAGAAACAATGTCTCCCAGGTAACCGTGGTGTAAAATCCTATCGCCCAGCTTGACAATCCCAGAACCAAAGGTCAAGTTGTCTTCGGATGACGTCGCTTCCAGCCAAGTGAATGCGACACCAGTTTTCCTCCAGTTCTTGTACTCTCTCAAGTTAATCAGCTTGCCTCCAGGGATGTCCTTTAGCTTCATGTGGTAGTCCCAATCGAAGACTCCGTCCCTAGAGTCGTACCTCACGCCCAGAGCCTGCCTCAACCTATTGTCCCACAGCTGAATGCTATTAAAGATCTGTTTACCTTGCCAAAACTGGAAAATACTCTCCAAGCCGTCTCTTTCTTTATACTTCAAACAATCCAAATTAACATTCGGTAATCTAAAAGTCCTGTATTCTAAGTTGGTCACAATGTGGATCAGCTGTAAAGACTTTTTCGTCAAATACTCACGCGTTGTAGGACGTATTAAACTATTGCCGTATAATTCCATCCATAACCTGGTTTTCTCAAACAAACCCAAACGTTCTGAAGGTTCCAACGCTATTAGAATAAACAAGAGCTGCCTGGCGACAAAATCTAGAAGCACTTCACTCACGTAGAAGTTTATTTGTTTTTTCGGATGCGTGTACAACTTAGAAATAGTTTTTAAAATGTGCCTAGCGTCAGCTGTTCCGATAAGTAAAACATTTAATTCCTCTTTATTCCAAACGTTATCAATGTGTTTAATTTCGTGTTGTATATCTAAAGCCGGACTGAAGCCCCACAACATCCTGTCTTGGTCGTAGACTCAACTGAACTGAAAACTCGAGAGAATGTAAACATTGTACGTTCCCATGGCAACCGTTGTCACGCCATTGTTCATTGTCATTGATTACTCTTTTGAACAATGCTTGAAAAATGATCGTACGAAGTTAATGCAAACTTTCAATTGGGGTCAAAAGCATCAAGAAATAATTTGTCTAATTGAAATATCACTTAATGTAGGTAATAATTCGAAAAGGAATTTCAGGCAAACATTGTGCCTTAATAGATTACATAGATTTCCGGCGCGAATTCATTATACAAAATAGTAAATAAACAAACTATCTCGTACATTACTTGACAAATATAGTTTCTCTGGGTTGTAGCAAAAATGTTTGATATGAAGACGGGGAAAGTTTGGCTTACATACGATCAGTATCTTACTAAATAAATCACAGATGCTATAACCTTAAATTCGCCCTTCAAGGTTTTGTTTTTTGTAAATTTTACAGCATTTTAATGTTTAATATGAAAATATACCTAAGTTTGTACATTCGGATACTGTAAACAATAATTCCATCGCCTGTTTTTATCTACTTCTTTGTCATTTAAAACTCAAACATTAAAAAATTTGAAAGAAAGTTTTTAATTTGACAATCTAAAATTCCTATAGGCTGATATTGTCTAAATTTGTGAAATAAAATGTACACTTTACATAAACTCGTTCGCTCTTTGCAAAAAATTCAAATGTCACTGGAAAGTAAAATATTAAATGTTGGTTAAAAGAAATTAAGAGAAATAAATAGTGAAATAAAACGAAAAGTAGATGAAAAAGGCTGGCAAACCATTTAGGTTATCCCTTATCATAAGCAACATTCGTAACTGCTAGCAATGTATACCCCTTACAATTTTTAGTTTTAAGGCAAGTAGCACAATAAAATATAGATGAAAATGATGGTGTTAAAATTTTGTGCACTCAAGTAAAACTTCAGTTACAACAATATTTGATCTGCGACAGGTTTAATATTAGGCAATTGACTGGGGTAATTTTTCCCAAAAACATGCCCTACAAACAGTGAACATATATGGGTTCAATTGAAAATGTGAAGATGTCAATTATTGCAACACATAGGCTTTACCAAAACATGTCATGGAAAAAGTATACATATGGGGTCATTTGGATAATGCGAACTTTTACTCAAATAATTGTTAATATAATTATATTTTCACTAAAACACTTGTAAATATTTTACAAACTTGCCTATTGTAGCACTTACTTAATTTGTTGATGATTGACGTTTCGGAAGATGTGTCCCATTGTCAACTCAGACTGATCTCAAGGTTTTCGTAGGTTAAATATTATGGTGAGGTGTGGGCGTACTTTGTGGGTATTAAGAGTTATGATGCCAAACTCACAAAGTACACCCACACCTCCACCATAATATCCCAGCCCCACCTTAACACCCTGGCCTACAAAAACCTTGAGATCAGTTACAGTCTGAGATACATTTCCCGAAAAACCGTCCTCAACAAATATAAGTAAGTGCTACTATAGGCAAGTTTGTAAAATATTTACAAGTGTTTAGTGAAAACTAGTAGCTCACGTAAAGATGGAATCAACAAATATAATTATATTTTATTAAAAAAAAAAAGAAAAATTTTATTACAAACTCAGAGGAAGGTATTTGAGTACAACAAATTCATTTCGAAGGTATAACTTCGAACGGCATTTAATATTGAAAATAAAAAATTCACATAATCAAGTAAGTGTATAAATTCAATTTAACCGATTATATATATATATATATATATATATATATATATATATATATATATATATATATATATATATAAAGAACTATGTCAAAATAAAAATACTGTAAAAGAATTATAATTGAATTTACAATTCAAAGCTTTTCGTTGGATAACAGTACCAACATCATCAGGAATATTAAACAATTAAAATTAACTTATGTGCAAATTAGATCAAATTAGCTATGCCAAATTAATTACAATGTTGTTAAACTTTTATTTTGCTGCCCTAACATTACAAACACTGAATGTATTATCAAATTTAGATTTTACTTGTATTTGTTCATTTATCAACTCATTATTAGTATTATATTTATGTATTTCTAAAGCTTCATAAATATTCATTCTCAGGCCTTTGTTAATTTCTTTTACAAGTATCATATTATCTATATTAGGAAATCTATCTATCTATCTATATATATATATATATATATTGTAGATTATGCAACACTGTTTTCTTGTATACACTTATCACTTTCACTTATGTACTTAAACAAGAATCTTACTTGGTATATACCAAGTAAGATTCTTGTTTAAGTACATAAGTGAAAGTGATATATATATATATATATATATATATATATATATATATATATATATATATATTGTTTAGTTGTTGTACATATATATTGTTTAGTTGTTGTATATATATTGTTTGTTGTACACTATATATATATATAGTGTTTTCTCTTCGATTGACAAAGACCACTGTGTGGTTGAAATATATCATTGTTTAAGTGCTTTTATGTGTTTCTATTTCAAGACTACAGAGTGGACTCTTACCAAGTCTGTCAGTCTCCTAGTCCAAAAAATCTAAATAATCTTTACCAACCAAAACTAACCTAAAATATATATATATATATATATATATATATATATATATATATATATATATATAGAGAGAGAGAGAGAGAGAGAGAGAGAGAGAGAGAGAGAGAGAGAGAAAGAGAGAATTCATAATTTAATAAAACTTGTGATGTTAAACACTTCAGAAAAGGAAAAGCAAATTCCAGTGTAGAATTATTAGTAACAATTCATTAACAAGTACATTGTTAATATTTACAATGTAACCATTTAGTAAGCATTTAGGTTACCCCCTATCAGTAACAAGTACATTAGTAAGTGTAAGTCGGTTAAGATTGGTCGAGAGAAAGACTTAGTAACAACTCACTTGAAAAAATATAAAATTTTCCGATTGCATAGAAGCTTCCAGATTTAGAACTTGAGGAAGGTGGATGCAATCGCCTATGGCAGGATAGATTATCTATCATTCTCTTCCTCACAAAAAGAAAAACTATGATAATCAAGTATTTACAAACTGAACTCTACTGGCTATATTCTATGTTGGGTAAGCAAGCATGAGTTTTTAAGAGTCTAAAAGAACATATACACACGATTAAAAACAACACAAACTCATTTGCTTAACCACATAACAGAAACAGTCCAGAGATACACAAATACAAACCACAGTCTAGAAACTACCTATGTTAGTAAAAACCATGCCTCAACACACTGAAAGGTATTAAATGAACAAACCTAATACAAATTACAAATCTTTTCAACTCCTTTATTAAAAACTTGACTTTTAAACTGATCCCAGTCAGCTCAAAAATGCATCTGATTGTCAAATGATTGCTTAATATAGTCAAACACATCTTGGCTCTGTAATTTAAATAAAAAAATAACCTAATTTTAAGTCTCTGTAAATTGTTACACTACAAATACTTTTAACTTAAAAGATTGGCCAAATACCATGTCCAAAAATGGTAAATTTAATGCAAATTATATAAACCCATCAAAGACTTATCTCAAAATAAATCATTTACCTTCAAGTATTATTCTTGTAGCAGGCGAGAACTCCAAAAAATCTGAAGGAGGAACATACTGTAGCTTACAATATTTCACTAGAAGTGTGAAGATTCCAAAAGAAGACCTTGTCAAGAAAAATCAAAAATTAACTTTTGTAAAGAACACAGTGCCTGTACACTTTCACACATACCAAGCGCACCAATACCTTTCACTCTCTTTGTAATGAAAAAAACAGACACACTCACAAATTGTATTAGGAGATAATAATCTGATTATTACTCACCATTATTTGCTGCAGAAATCTCTTCATTTATTCTTCAGTCTAAAGTCTTTTCTTGGAGCTTTTCAAAGAGGTTTCAGAATACAAAAAGACCTCATAAATACCACGATTCATAAAGTTAAATTTCTTAAAACTAATATTACTAAATCTACAATTATCACTAAAAGAGCCCATTCGATGATGTAGAACTATTTTCTGAAGATTCTCAAGTTAATTCCTGAAGAAGTTGATTGAAAACATTCACGTTTTCTCTTGATCTGTTTTCAAACGAAAACACCTGAAAAACCTGAAACACACATCCTAACACAAAACATCCTAACAAAAACAACCTAGCATATCTAAGGGTACGCGGGCTCTAAATTCAACCCCCCACAATCTACAGAACTTTACGTTCCAAATGCAACCTCTATATGTGTTGAGGAATTACGCGTGCAGAAAGTGTAATCAAGTAAGGTGTAACACTTGGCTATTTGTCAAGTGTGTGCAGATGTTAGTGGTGCTAGACGTCACAGAAGTAAACTTCTGCTTATTCTAGTATGTGTGCGATGAAAGCTCAGAGAAGATTATACCCACCCTTCTACTGAGCTCTAAGAGTAGGTGGACTGAAAGAGAAGGTACAAGTTAGTTACATAAATCTAAAAACTATCTTGCTCTTTTTCATGAACAACAATTCCAGTATATTTTAGGTAAGAATAAATAAATTTGGATTTGTAAATAGAAAAACTATTGGTATATCTAACAAATAAAAATGTTATTATCTAAAAGTGAAGAAACAGGATATTACTTAATTAAAAAATTATTTAGTTAACAATTCTTTTACTTTTTTGTTGGAAAAGAGTGTAATAATTATTTTAGTTAATTCTGTTATAAAATCCATTTTTAGAAATTAAAAAATATATAATAAATTTGAATAAAAACATTACTTTCTACAATAAACTTTATCAATAAATATGTTTTCAGTTTGTTTATTTGATATTTTATATACTATTATATGAATGCTACCTAAATAGCTGTTACTGCATTTATTTAATTATTACCAAAGTAATATTTTGGTATTTTAAAAAAATGTGAATCTTTAAAATAAAAAGAACTACTAAATAATTGTTCATGATATTAAGAGCAAAGCTTAAAGCTATTCCTTATTCTATTCATGTCAGACAACCTTGTTGGGAGATAAAGGTAACTTTTAAAAACAATTGTTTTGATTTAAAACATAAATTCTATATTTCCTATTTATGGCACTAAGACTTTGATTTTTATAATTCTGAGTTTTGAATTTAATCATTTATATGTTTACACACACACACACTCATAATTTACAAATACAGATATTAAAACTAATATTTTTTAATAGGTTATTGTTTTAATGGTTTATAACAGTTTTTTAAGTCATAAGTTTAGAGAATTTTTATTTATTTATAACACTCATCATAACAGTTATTAAAACGTCATAAGTTTAGAAAATATTTATTTATTTATTGAATACAAAGAAATTACAGCTCAGGCGGTACAGTACATTTTTCGTTATTACAGTATATAATACACAGGCCATAATTTTTATAGTATAATGTATAATTAATTTTTCCCTAGGTTCCCAGTAACCTGAATATTTGTTATACCAAATTAGCCGTATCCCTGCCTGCTTCTGATTAATGATTTTTAAATAATTTTTGATCAAGAATATTCTTAAGCTCAGTTAAAAGACATTTATATAACTTGTATATTTATTTTTTACAGAAAATTATTTCAGGTCTAGAAACTCAACACTCATGCTTCGATAAACTATGGATTAACACGTAGTAGTTTATAAAAATTAGTAAGTCTATTAAATTCAGTTTAAAAATCAAAATAAAAAAATAAACTCAAATTTACCTACTGTGCAAATTAATTAAATTTTCTGAAACTAAATTACATTTTTATTTTTTTGTTATGACTTTTGTTTAAATATATGAATTATACTGTTTAACTATTTCAAATAGAAATATGTTTAAATCAGATTGTAAAAATGTTTAAAATGCAATGAAATAGAAAAGAGTAGAAGTATAAGAGAGGGAGGAAGTGGTGGAACCAGAAACGAAACTGTTTTCAGATATTATCAACGAACGGAAGTGAACTTCAATTTCATTGCATTTCAAGGGATTCCATCATATCTTTGTATACTAGCAGTCAGAGGCAGGGTGGACATTTAAATATAACTTAAAACTATCTCAGGGGTGGGCTTCTCCGGATCTGAAATTAAAAAAAAAAAAATACCTGAAAATTGAAAAAACTAAAAATAAAAAAACACATGAAACAAAAGGATACCTGAAATAGAAAAAAACATACAAGCCAAATAAGGCTTTTATCAAACCACCCTGACATCTGAGAAATGTTGAAAAGGGATCAAACAAAGATAATGATGGGCACAAGGTTAGGTGACATGATAACTAATTTATAAACCGACGCGTAGATACTTCAGTTTTTAACACTAAAAGGAAACATCGAACTTCGGTATCACGAAAAACATTTTGACGGACACGAGCTTAAATCTAACACTAACCTGCAGCCTGCAAGCTCTGGGCTTGAGACTCAAAACCTGAAACAAAGGAGGAAATATTTGTAAATTCATTTTAGTATTTCAAAAGAGCATAAAGTTATAAAAACTACCCCGTCATTTCATTTTTATATAATAGTACAAAATTACAAGAAATAAAGATTATAGGAATCTAAAAATTTAAATAATATCATAATATGTGTCACGTGTAAAATTTTAGTATTTTTGTAAATACTAAAATAAATAAGCATACAAAACCTAAATATTGTCAAAAGTCTATGAAATTGCCTAATGGTTTCTTAGTACAGTCCAATTCTGATAATCCGAAATAATTAAATGTACGACCATTTTGGATTACCGGAATGTGTGCGTACTACTTATTCCTCCGACGTAAATACGGCTACATTTATGCGTATATGGTATTATAAAGTACGTATTGCTAATGTAAGTACATATGGCTAATGTTAAAAGTAGAGTCAGTTACAGTATAGTAATAACTGAAAGAAAACACTTACCAATTAAAACGTGTATTTTCTAATTGGAACAGGTTTTTATCATGTAGTTTTAATTGAACAATATAACAAACACTTGAACAACAAACGTAATAAAACACAAATAAACTTACTAATGCATATATACATTCAACTTTTTTATGGAATTTCATTTCTTACTAAAAGAATCTGTTTGATCGGTTTGTTGATTGCATTCAGTCTGTTGGTTTTGTACAGCCTTCTTTCTGACTTGAAAGAGCAACAAAACGTGATGGCATGGTATGTTGTTTTCCGTTGCCATTATAAAAATTGAAGTTTAACACACTGCGATGACTAAACAATACTTGCCGTAAACATTGAAATCGAACTGCTGTAGGTAGTTCTCTTATACCCATTTATTTATTTCTCATTTTGATATTTTCAAAAATCGTTTTGGATTAGCGAGAGTTTCAGACTAATGGAATTTGGATTACTGGGATTAGACTGTATATGCGTTTTCAAATGTTTTTACACTTTATACATAGAATCACATGTTTTGTCAAACAATTTCTTAGTAAATGTTGCATGGTAGTTCCTTGACAGGATCTTGGAAGCATTCCATAGAAGACTTGTGTAGTCCAACTAAGGTTTTTACTCTTATGAGAATATTTAGCTAAATATATTTGTGTCCTTATTCTAATAACTCCAATATTTATCACTTTACTTCAGTTTCCTGAGTTTGTGTACAATAATTGTAAACTAATTACAGGTTAAGTGTTAAGAAAATTTGCCTGAAGCCATCTTCTTGTAGCCATAATTATTAATATTTTTCACCACCTGCCCTAATATGTCATCTATACCCCCTTTTGAGCTTGATTGGATACTACACAAGTTAAAAAATAATCTTTAAAAAAAATTTATTTCTTTTACTTATATGTAAAATAATGTTCAATATAAACAAATTTCCTGAATGGCTTCCACCACTTCTAAATAGGATACCAGTGATAAGAAAATGATAATTGTTTTCTTATTTATAACTCTTTCTTAATTATCACCATCTATAGTTAAACTCTTAAAACATGAAAAAATAAAAATTTTACTTTACCTAATGATAATAGCCACGAATTATACAATTACAAAAATAACTATTCTCTATATTTTTAATTGGCATGTAGAATTAGATTTGGTTTATGGCACTTTTCCAAGTTTTATAATTCTTGGAGTTCCTTAAAATAGAAATAATAATTACAGGAAACATAATAATAAATGATCAAAATAACATGATGACAAAATCAACGGCATATACAAATATGCAGCATTTACAAACTAACTTGCAGTTTGTGCCCCAGTTTTTACATAGGCCAGAAAGGGAGGTCTTTTTACACACGCTACCAAGAACATATAAACGCAATAACAAAGAAATATACCCAATCAAACTTCGTTGACCATCTCATACCCACAAAACATCACTACACAAACATAACGTTCAACCTACAAATTCTTCATAAAATGCATAAATAACGATACACAACTAAACAATACAAAATATACACAGATTTTTAACTACATCCAACACACATACTCAACACCCAATTACATTAAAACTCACACAAACTTTTCGATATCATAACTCCTAATACTCAATAGGACACATCTCCCGAAACGACCGTCCTCAACAAATATAAGTAAGTGCTACTATACGCAAGTTGTAAAATATTTATAAGTGTTTTTAGTAACTTATTTGCTACTGAATTTTCTGTCAAAGTATTTGGTTAAAATTTACCATATTTGTTCACCATTTACACATTTTTATTTTACCTAATATTATTCTTTCAAAAGAAACAAAATTATCACTAGAGTGAACAAAATTCAATTAAACCTGAAAATCCCAAGAGCCATATTGACAATGACAGTTGTTAAGTTAATAACCCAATGGAAAGAACCACTAAAATTTCCAGACACTTGAGAGGAAGTAAGTAAATACATATTTCTTGTTTAATATTTACACTACCCAACCCCACAGTAGTTACATGATACTCTAACATAACACATTGACCCTGCAATGATGTGGTGGTCTTCTTGACATCCTTTCAGTGAAATAAAACACAATCCTTCTTGTATTTCTTTTGTTATTAAGAAATGGAATTTGCACAAAAACTAAGATAAATTTATCTGCATTATTTTGTATTTGATAATTATAAATTGCGGTTTTGGCTTATGTGAGTAGAGACAATTGTTTTTTTCAAAATAAAAATTTTACTTGATCAAATGCCCTGTAATTCCCCCACACTCACTTTATTCAAATTTCTAAATTTTCAAATACACTTTATGTTAATGGTTATGAAAATGTAGGAAATAAAAACTAAATGAGAACTTCTGAATTTTAAGTGTTACACGATCAATAGCTAATTGGTTTGAATAAAGCTGCAGTGAGTGTCAAAAACTTTACTGACAACTTGAGAAATTATCAATCTACTTGCCAGAAAGATATTTCTGCCACAAACCTATATTCTTTGTATTTACTATTCTTAGTCATCATAGAAAAACAAGAAGAGGTGGTTTTGTTACTTAACAGTTTCTCTAGACAATCAAGGGCAAAGATAAGCCTCAAAAGATAAGTGAAAACCCTTGCCCTTAAAAATGGGAGACAGCTTCTAGACTGTAAAAAAATCAAACACTGCCGAAAAAGACTCTAAAGGACAGATAAATGTCAAAACCTGACCAAGTAATACAAGTCTCAGCTGGCATATCTAATTACCACATCATGTTTTAGTTTTTGAAATATTTAGGTACACATCCCTCTATTTATCTATCATGCCACTTTCAGTCTAGTATTGGCAATAGTTAGCGTTTAATTTGTCCACTTCTCTCTATGTCCTTTTCTTTAGTCAACCACTGTCTTTCTCATTTATATTCACAAATATTGTCATCGTTTTTGTCTAATCCTAAATTGTTGTTACTCAATTAAATTATCTTACAGTTCTGCCTTAGCTATAATTATTTCCAATTACTTACTTAAAGTTTATTTCTTAAAAGAAACCACCTTAGCTATCATATTCAAACCATGAAAATTTAAACCAGTTTACGGTATGGAAACTATAATTAAGGATAGTGTATTACATGACGTGCAACTCAACTGAAATCATTACAACTAGTATATTCATCCTTAACCCATTGATGCCCAGCGTCCTATAAATAAGATGCTGCATTTTATTTTAAATTTGTCTCATAACATATTATTGTTTTTAGGAAAAAGATACTAAATTTCTCATTGTATGCCCCTTTTCAAGCATTAATTCCTAGAGTCCCACACATTGCCTATTTAAAGATTCTGGGTCAGGTCTTTCTCTGTACGATTTGTGGGAAACCAAGCCAGTAAGCTTCAAGTAAACCGACCATTAAGTTTCTTGAAGAATCAGTTGTAGTTCTGTCAAGTGAATACTGTTTCAACTTATATTTATACTATGGTAAGGAAGTAGCTCAAAATGTGAAGTTTTGGTTTTAGGATCCTGTGTTGTTCTAAATAAGTTGATCCAGTTCAAGAGCCCAAAAGTCACAAGGTATATTTTGACAATCTCCTTACCAGCAGAGATTTTTTTTTATTCAAGAGATGTTGGTTATAGTTACTGGTACTCTGAGGCAGAACTGTCTGTGGAAATGTCCTTTGAAAGGTTATGTCCAAAGAGACAAGTAACTTTTGATTCAGAGGGTAAAAATCTGATTGTGAAGTAAAATGACAACAAGTGTGCCACAGTTAGGACAACTTTTATTCCCTAGTATTATAAGCAAGTGCTATATATTAATATAAGTTTTAATGTGTTATCATAAGTAGTAGTCTTGATATTTTTTGACTGTTACTAGGAGAAAATTTCCTGTAGTTTATTCCAGAGATAATAATATAGTAGTGTTTAAACGTTTGATAGTAACAACTATTTAAAATATTAATTTTGATGAAATAAAGTTTTCTGAAAATGACTTATGAATTATAAGGTTTATAAAACATAAATATTCTTAGAATCAGATTGTATGGAGAAATCAATTTTTCCTACAAGCGATTGAAATAAAATATCAAAATATCTTGCATTTTAATTTGAACAGAAAACTATAATTTTTATTGTACACGTTTGCATGAGCTTTATGATGGGCAGAAGAAAAATTGCACAAATACTATTGTACAAAACCAAAACTCTATTCTTGAAAGTAAATACTAAGAATATGTGGCGACAATCTATATTATATTTCTATCTTAAGGAGGATGGGAAGGTGAGAATAGTTGAGGACTAATAGAATAATTTTTTTTATAAAGAAATATGTACACATTTATTTTCATACACATAAAACGTTGCATTTTATCAATCCAACTTTTACAATAGTTTGTAATGCTAGAAAATGAGGAGTTAGAAGAGGCAGCAAAAAATAGTCAATCATGTAGCAAATCTGGAAAACAAATTTCTGTTTAATAAAATGTTTTCAAATTTGGAAGTCTGGTTTTTGGAGAGGTTTTCAACAGAGGAATTACAGAAGATTAATCAAAGCCAAATTTTACAACAAAGTGGGAGAGATGTTAGTGATTCATTGAGGGAATTTAAGATACAAAGGTTATGGAGAATTTTACAATAAAACTAGTGCAATGTATGCCATGACAAATGGTTCAAGGCAATGGAATAGAGCAGGATAAACAAGGACTATATTTCATACTGGATAGTAGGGGTAGGATCTCAGGCATGTAAAACGGATTTAGCAAGCATAAAAATAACACATTGGGAATTTTTAATTTATTTTGAATAGTTTAGTTGAAGAAATAACTGCACACTGCCAATATCAGTGCTTTTTAAAATTTTAAACACTATCAGCATTACTGATCAGAAAATGATATTTCTTAAATAGACAAATTTATCAAATTCTAATTACTTCTATTTTGTCAGAACAATCGGAGCTTCAGTTCTCCTAAATAGGTTTCCAATAATATAAAGATTGTAAAAAATGACTGTAAAATGTTACGAAATAAAATCAGCCAAGACTACTGATTAGCAGTGAAATTCTGTTACTGGAAAACTTTTTGAAAGTATAATCCCGTCAAAGTAAACTAAAAGAAACAAAGGTAACAAACTTAATTTATCTCTAATATTTTGACAAAATTAAATAGCCTGAAACATTACACAGGTTTGTTTATGACAATTATATAGCAAAAAACATACAGTACACTCTATTATAGTGTGAACCAATTTTATGTCAACTGGTTCATAACGATATTGGAATTTTGTGTAAATACAGATATTAGTCTCTATTTTTTTTTAAACAAAAGAAATTTGTTATAAAAATATAGAGAGTAATTTTTTGAATACAGAGTCATTATTTTGCCCAATTTAGCCCTTTTAAGATTATAAACTGATATATCGGCTTGAAATTCCAAACTGTTGTAGTTCTCTTGAAATACAACAGAACGTCTTGCTATTCCTACCATAAAAAAGCTCATTTCATTTAAAATAAAGTGGATTTCCTTTTACACATACATGGCGATGAACGAGGATGGCTGCAAGTATCTTAACGACAGTCTGGGCTCGTCTGTTCTGTCATGTATTACGATGATTACACGCACATTTTCTTTATGCATTTTGTAATTATTAATTGTAAGAATATCTTTGAACTTATGTACTATTATTTACCCCAAATTCTAATTTGTTTTTGAATTTCTTTTTTCAATGGACTGTATACGTATGATGTGATATGGGACATCATGGGAAATGTAACTCAAAATATACTAGTTGGAATTTCATTTCATATATATTATATGATACTTATAGATTTTAGGAAATAATACGGATAGACAGATAAACTGTAAGTAGGGTTGTAGTGTAAGAATTGATTAAACTTCAGGCGCTTAATAATAGTAGCAAATATGGACTAAAATTAAAAGTAAGGTTTTCATAAGTGTTGACTTTTCAAATCCACAATATATGTAGACAACCTCTTAGAGGTGAACGTCTGCAAGTACTTTTTTGATAATATTATATTCTTTGGAAACTTCTGAAATCAACAAAAATGATGATAGCAAACAGGCAAAATAGATTCTGCAAGATAATTTGGGAAAATGATTGATTTATAACATAAATAATTAAAAATCTATGAAATAGTGGAATAAATAATAAAATCACTTTAACATTTAAAGAAGTGCTACAAAAACTGGAAAATGGTCTGATCTTTTTTCTCGTGTGTAATTTGACAAATATGGAAGGTTTTAAAAGGGTCAAATAAGGAAAAATACTGTCTTTTATAAGGTTACCAAAGCAACGAATCAGCTTCAGAATCTATCTGTTAGTCAAAAATATATTTACTGTATTCCAATGAAATAAAAGTTACCTGTTATAGATGGCAAAGACACATCCTGGTGATGGCTGATGTAGTTATAGGTGTCTTGATGTTGAAGAAGAATAATGTGGTTGATTGAAGGCTTATTGTCTTGTTGTTGATGATAAATAATTCTTATCTGAAATAAAAAGTAACTTAGTTTTAAATAGGAAGTTGATGTAATTTTATATAAAATGAAAATGAATAATTAACATACTTACTGCAGATAGGCCACTAAATGAATTCAAAATAGACATGATATGGAGATATTTAATATAGAGCCTGTACAATATATATGTCATGACAAATGGTTCAAAACAATGAAATAGTAGAGGATAAACAAGGACTATATTTCATACTGAATGGATGGTAGGGGGTAGGATCTCATGCATGCAAAGGGGATATAGCATGCGTAAAAATACACATTACGAAATGTTAATACTGAAGTAATACAGTAGTAAAATTCCGAGTCCTGATATTTTGAGCATATTAAATTTAAATTCGAGCATATTTTATCTATTTTAAAGAAAATGATGAGTCGGGCTTTCAAGAAATATTTATAGTCATACAGTATGCAAATGAAATGAGCCGGCCTTCCAAGAAATGTTTATATAAGCTTCTATAAACTTATTTAGTACATTTTTAATTACCTATAGAAAAAGTGCTCATTAAAACTCCATTTTTTCTAATGCACAGGGAAGTATTTTCGTGTAATCAAAGTTTTCGGTAATTTGAGGGGGTGTTGATCCCATCTACTTCGAATTATCAACTGTACTGTAACTTTTCCCTACAAGTATCAATTCTTTTCATTTTAAATATTAGTGGATTTTACTGAGAACAAAATAAGATTTCTGAAATAGCTAAATTTATCAAATGCTGAATATTGCTATTTTTGTTAGAACATAAGTAGCTATAGCACCTCCTAAACAAATCTAGCAGTTTCCAATAATCCAAACATTTTATAAAATAACTTCTAAATGTTAAAAAATAAATCAGCCAAACTTACTCATTAACAATTATTTTTTTCCACATGAAAACATATTTCAAAGTCCAATTCACTAAATAAAACTAATGTAACAAACTCAATCTTTCTACAGTTTCTTTAAAAGAATTAAATAGCTCATAACCCAATAAATGTTTTACAGATTTATACGTCAGTTATGTAAAACTTAAAAAAAACACACACACAGTAGATGCTGTTATAATGAAAAGAAATTTTCCTAACAGTGAACAGGTTTTAACTTTAATAAAATATTGAATTTTTGAGTAAGTACAGATCTTAGCCTCTATTTTTAACCAACAGAGGAATTTTTTTGTAAAAACGTTGAAGTAATTTTTAATTACAGAGGTATTATTGACATAAATTTCAATAATATATGCAAGCAAAATACCGCCTTCTATAAGAATATATATACTTTCCCTAGGGAATTACCATTACATCAAATAATGAAAGTGCATAATATGAACAAAAATACTTTTCCTTAATGCCAATAATGGAGGTTTTTGTTGACAATACTTGAAAGCAACGAATCAGCTTTAGATTCTATCTGTTAATTTAATATATTTTTACTCAATTCCAATAAAATAAGCAATAATAAATATATTTACCTGTTATAGAATGCAAAGACAAATCCTGGTGATGACTGATATGGTTAGAGGTGTCTTGATGTTATAGTTCACCAACAATGATAAGGTTGATTGAAGGCTTATATCTTGTTGTTCGAGATAAAGAATTCATATCTGAAAATAGAAAGTAACTTGGTTTTGAATTGGCAGTTTATGTAATATTATATAAAATGAAAGTGAGTGATTAATACATAAATCGGTCACTGTGACCAAGGATAACGTTACCACGCTTCTATACTAAGCAACCAGCATTGGCACTTAATTCTATTGGATTTTTGTGTAAATACAGATATCTCTATGTTTTTCTTAAACGGGAGAAATTTTTTATATAAATATGGAGAATATTTTTTTGAATTCAGAGTTATTATTTTGACCAATTTAACCCTTTTAAAACCGATATATTGGCTCTATGAATATCAACTAATATATCGAACTTAGAATTTCAAACCGTTGTAGGTCTCTTGAAATTCAACAGACTGCGTTACTATTCCTACATGAGAAAGTTCATTTTATGTAAAACCAAATGTTCATTCACACATATGTGGAGATGAACGAGGATGGCTGCAAGCATCGTAACGACAGTTTGGCCTTGTCTGTTCTGTCATGTATTATGGTGATCACATGGACATTTTCTTAATGTATTTCATAGTTATTTAATTTCAGAATATCTTTGAACATTATTTACCCCAAATTCCAATTTGTTTTCGGAATTCATTTTTCAATGGACTGTATACGTATGATATGATATGGAACATCATGGGAAATGTAACTCAAAATATACTTGTTGGAATTTCATTTAATATACATTATATGATACTTATAGATTTTAGGAAATAATACGGATAGATAGATAAACTGTAAGTAGGGTTATAGTGTAAGAATTGAACAATGTAGGCAGAACAAGCTTCAGGCCTACAATAATAGTAGCAAATATGGACTAAAATTGAAAAGTAAGGTTTCCACAATTGTAGACTTTTCAAATCCACAATATATGTAGAGAACCTCTTAGAGATGATAGTCTCCAAGTACTTATTTTGATAATTTTATATTCCTTGGAAACTTGGGAAATGAACAAAAATGATGATAGTAAGCAGGCTAAATTGGCGCTGCATGAAAATTTGTGAAAGTGATTGATTTATAACATAAATAATTAATAATCTATGAAATAGTGGAACAAATAATAAAATCACTGTAACATTTAAAGAAAAAAAATACTGCCTATTATAACATTATATATGCATGTCTTTGCAAATTTACTATTACATCGTGGAAGTTTTTGTTCACAATACTTAAAAGGTTACCAAAGCAAGGAATCAGCTTCAGAATCTATCTGTTAGTCAAAAATATATTTAATGCATATTTTTTTAATGCATCTATCAATTACCTGTTATAGATGGCAAAAGACAAGTCCTGGTGATTGCTGACATTATTATAGGTGTCTTGATGTTGAAGAACAATAATGTAGTTGATTGAAGTCTTGTTGATGATAAATAAATCATCATTTATGATAAATACATAAATCGGTCACTGTGACCAAGGATAACGTTACCACGTTTCTCTACTAAGCAACCAGCATTGGCACTTAATTCTATTGGATTTTTGTGTAAATACAGATATCTCTATGTTTTTCTCAAATGGAAGAAATTTTTTATATAAATATGGAGAATATTTTTTTTGAATTCAGAGTTATTATTTTGACCAATTTGACCCTTTTAAAACCATAAGCCGATATATTGGATCTCTGAATATCAACCACGGGCCGATATATCGAACTTAGAATTTCAAACCGTTGTAGGTCTCTTGAAATTCAACAGACTGCGTTACTATTCCTACATGAGAAAGTTCATTTTATGTAAAACCAAATGTTCATTCACACATATGTGGCGATGAACGAGGATGGCTGCAAGCATCGTAACGACAGTTTGGGCCCGTCTGTTCTGTCATGTATTATGGTGATCACATGGACATTTTCTTAATGTGTTTCATAGTTATTTAATCTCAGAATATCTTTGAACTATTATTTACCCCAAATTCCAATTTGTTTTCGAAATTCATTTTTCAATGGACTGTATACGTATGATGTGATATGGGAAATCATGGGAAATGTAACTCAAAATATACTTCTTGGAATTTCATTTCATATACATTATATGATACTTATAGATTTTAGGAAATAATACGGATAGATAGATAAACTGTAAGTAGGGTTGTAGTGTAAGAATTGAACAATGTAGGCAGAGCAAGCTTCAGGCATGCAATAATAGTAGCAAATATGGACTAAAATTAAAAAGTAAGGTTTTCATAATTGTAGACTTTTCAAATCCACAATATATGTAGAGAACCTCTTAGAGATGATAGTCTCCAAGTACTTATTTTGATAATTTTATATTCCTTGGAAACTTGGGAAATGAACAAAAATGATGATAGTAAGCAGGCTAAATTGGCGCTGCATGAAAATTTGTGAAAGTGATTGATTTATAACATAAATATTTAATAATCTATGAAATGGTGGAACAAATAAAAAAATTATTTAAACATTTAAAGAAGTGGTACAAAAACTGGAAAAATTCTGTAATCTTTCTTGAGTGTAATTTGACAAATATGAATGGTATTAAAAGAGTTATATAAGAAAAAATACTGTCTTTTATAACATTATATATGCATGTCCTTGCGAAATTACTATTACATCAAATATTAAAAGATCGTAAGAGAAAAAAAAATTTATTTACTTTCTGTCAATAATGGAGGTTTTTGTTGACAATACTTCAATGGTTACCAAAGCAATGAATCAGCTTTAGAATCTATCTGATAGTCAAAAATATATTTAATGCATTCCAATGAAATAAAAATTACCTGTTATAGATGGCAAAGACACGTCCTGGTGATGGCTGATGTAGTTATAGGTGTCTTGATGTTGAAGAAGAATAATGTGGTTGATTGAAGGCTTATTGTCTTGTTGTTGATGATAAATAATTCTTATATGAAATAAAAAGTAACTTGGTTTTAAATAGGAAGTTGATGTAATTTTATATAAAATGAAAATGAATAATTAACACACTTACTGCAAATAGGCCATTATATGAATTCAAGATAGACATGTTATGGAGATATTTAATATAGAACCTGTTCAATGTATTTCATGTGTTTCAAGACAATGAAATAGAGGAGAATAAACAAGGACTATATTTCATACTGAATGGATGCTACGGTGGGGTAGGAATGAATGGTAGGGGGTAGGATTTCATGCATGTAAAGGGGATATTGCATGCATAAAAATACACATTAGGAAATATTAATATTTTGACTGAAGAAATAAAATGGAATCTCAAAATTCCGAGTCCTGATATTTTGGGATTCCATTTAAATTCGAGCCTATTTTATTTATTTTAAAGAAAATGATGAGTTGAGCTTCCAAGAAATGTTTATAGTCATACGGTATGCAAAGGAAAAGATTCGAACTTCGAAGAAATGTTCATCCACATCTGACCCACAAACAACACAGAAGACATGAGGAGACCGAGTCCAACATAAGCTAACTAAAATTGAAGAAGCCAAACCGCCATGTCTCAACACCGGCAAAACAGTAAATTCAACTTCTAGAAAAGATTGCAGAAATTGCTATAAAAATAAAAAGAGGATAAACAGCACAACTGAGTGTAAAAACTGTCCAGGTGCTCCACCATTATGTTTTGACTGTTATTTTTTTGACTAAATTGTTTCATATTTTGAAACCATTTTGTAAATTTTGAATGTATAAATGAATTACAATCTAGAGTGAGTTTTTCAAATTTTGCCTGATTATAAATGTCAGGTAATTAGTCATTACTATTATTACATTTAAATTGCTTTTATTTGTAAACTATATACCCTTTTCTAATCAAAAGGTTAGGGGCAGTGTAATGTATTGATTGTTTTACAGAAATTAAGGTCTCTTAATTCTTCCATACTAAAATAAATTAAAATATTTTTACTATAACTTTTTGTTCCACGACAGCCATTCTAGAAAACTCATATATTTTAGTTAAATTTTAATTCCTACTTACCAAATTATTAATTCATGATAAAAATTATCACTCAAGGAGTATTCCAACTCTAGAACTGACATCCACAGTTTTTTGTTTGAGTCTATATTTATAAGCTGTTTCTTTCATCAAACCATGATATCCTGGAATTAGTAACAAATATAAAAGTTGATTATTACATAAACGGAACACACAACACTACTAACAAGTCTCCACAATGGACCATGTATTTAAATGTTAGCTCGCCTTACTTAAATAAAGTAATCATAATAAAGTACTTACACAATGTGATATGACCCATGATATGAATTTTTTATTAAACAAAAATAACTACAATTTCACTATATGCAACTGCACTCAGGGCTTGTGAGGAAAACAAAATTATATGCTCTAAATATATAAGACATGAAGAGAAGTTCAGTCTAAATCTAACAATTTTGTGCATATGAAAAACCTGGATTTTGTGCAATGATATTATGTTATTCTTTAGTTTATAACAAATTTATATATATATATATATATATATATATATATATATATATATATATATATATACAATAGTCTCGATAAATCAAAGTAGATGGGGTAGATCAGATTACACGGAAGTGCTTTCTTGTGCAATAGGAAAAATAGGAGAACTTTATAAGATCATTTCTTGGAAGCCAGACTCTCATTTCCTTAGCATACCATTGGCTACTGATAACATATCCTGGAGCCCCGGCTCATTTTCTTTGCATATCATATTGATATAAATATTTCTTGGAAGCCCCACTCATCATTTTCATTAATATAATCAATTGTTCCCCCACCTAGTGCAACTAATTTTTACCTTTTCTCATGAGACACCTTTCAGATATTCTTTTTTTTAGAATATAAATTACTTTTGGGTTCCTCCTCATTACCAAAAAAATTATGAAACTTTTGTTGTGGCACCATAGTAATTGCTTCCTTCTAATCTAATTTTAACATGAAGCTAAATAATAAACTTAAATATTAATAGCTTAGTATTACGTAGTGATTTTCTCTGCTGCTATGTAAAGTAAACACCTTTAGGCACCATTCCATTGTTTTGGCATTTCTTTGTACTTTTTAGCACTCTTTCTATTGCCCTTTATTTCCGTAATTATTTGATTCTAATGCATGCTACCAAGTAATAGTATGATTTACTTCTCTGAACACATTGCAAGATTTTGTAAACAAAAATGAAGAGGAAAGCTTGAGTTTATCAAGTTTTATAGCTTGTTAATAAAGAGAGGTTATTGTTCTTTCCTTGATTTTATTCTGAGCACTAATTTTTAACTATTAATTTTGTGTTCCTATAACATTCAACAAAATGTTGTGAAATTTTTACCTCAATATCATTTGTGTCTACTAATTCCATAATCACCTCTTATAATCCCATTTTTAAATCATTTTTAGAGTTAATGTCAAATATCTGGTTATATTTTGTTTAAATTAAACAGATTTGTATGAAAAATATTAAAACTGGGTAATTTTTCAAAAAAAAAACATGTCCTCCAAACAGTGGACATATGGGTTCACTTGAAAATGTGTAGATGCCAATTATTGCACACATAGGCTTTGCCAAAACACGTTATGGAAAAAGTATACATATGTGGTCACTTGAATAATGCGAACTTTTACTCAAATAATTATTAATATAATTATATTTTCACTAAAACACTTGTAAATATTTTACAAACTTGGCTATTGTAGCACTTACTTTGTTAACTGTTTGATAGGAAAAGCAAACTCCAGTGTAGAATTATTGGACCTATTGGTAACAAGTACATACATTAATAAATGCAAGTCAGTTAAGATTGGTCAAGAGAGAGACTTAGTAACAACCTGCTTGAAAAACTATAAAACATTTCGCTTACATAGAAGCTTTCAGATTTAGAACTCGAGGAAGATGGATGCATAGCATATGGCAGAATAGATTATCTATCATTGTCTTCCTCACAAAAATAAGACAAAAGAAAAACTATGATTGTCAGGTATTTACAAAATTAAACTCTATTGGCTATATTCTATGTTTGGTAAGCAAGCATGAGTTTTTAACAAAGTTTAAAAGAACATATGCACACTATTCAAAACATCACAAATTCATTTGCTTAACCACATAACAGAAACAGTTCAGAGTTGCATAAATATCAACCACAGTCTAGAAACTTTCTACATAAGAAAGGATCATGTCTCAACACACTGATAAAAGGAATTACATGTACAAACCTATTACAAATTAAAAAAACTTTTTAGCTCTTTTATTAAAGACTTGACTTTTAAACTGATCCCAGTTAGCTCGAAAATGCATCTGATTGCCAAATGATGCATAATATTGATTGCTAAGTATATAGTCAAACACATCTTAGCTCTGTAATTTAAATACAAAATAACCTAGTTTTAAGGCTCTATAAATTGTTACACTACAAATACTTTTAACTTAAAAGATTGGCCAAATATCATGTGCAAAAAAGCAACAAAAAATTTGAGGCTTTAACGCGCAAATGGTAAATTTAGTGCAAATTAAATAAACCCATCAAAGACTTATCTGAAAATAAATCATTTACCTTCAAGTATTATTCCTGTAGTAGGAGCGAGAACTCCAAAAACTCTGAAGGAGGAACATACTGCAGCTTACAATATTTCACTAGAAGTGTGAAGATTCCAAAAGAAGACCTTGTCAAGAAAAATCAAAAATTAACTTTTGTAAAGAACACAGTGCCTGTACACTTTCACACATACCAAGGGCACCAATACCTTATCACTCTCTTTGTAATGAAAAAAACAGACACACTCACAAATTGTATTAGGAGATAATAATCTGATTATTACTCACCATTATTTGCTGCAGAAATCTCTTCATTTATTCTTCAGTCTAAAGTCTTTTCATGGAGCTTTTCAAAGAGTTTTCAGAATACAAAAAGACCGCATAAATGCCACGATTCATAAAGTTAAATTTCTTACAACTAATATTACTATATCTACATTTATCACTAAAAGAGCCCATTCGATGATGTTGATTGAAAACATTCACGTTTTCTCTTGATCTGTTTTCAAACGAAAACACCTGAAAAACCTGAAACACACATCCTAACACAAAACATCCTAACAAAAACAACCTAGCATATCTAAGGGTACGCGGGCTCTAAATTCAACCCCCCACAATCTACAGAACTTTACGTTCCAAATGCAACCTCTATATGTGTTGAGGAATTACGCGTGCAGAAAGTGTAATCAAGTAAGGTGTAACACTTGGCTATTTGTCAAGTGTGTGCAGATGTTAGTGGTGCTAGACGTCACAGAGGTAAATTTCTGCTTATTCTAGTATGTGTGCGATGAAAGCTCAGAGAAGATTATACCCACCCTTCTACTGAGCTCTAAGAGTAGGTGGACTGAAAGAGAAGGTACAAGTTAGTTACATAAATCTAAAAACTATCTTGCTCTTTTTCATGAACAACAATTCCAGTATATTTTAGGTAAGAATAAATAAATTTGGATTTGTAAATAGAAAAACTATTGCTATAACAAATAAAAATTTGATTATCTGAAAGTGAAGAAAACAGGACATTACTTAATTAAAAAATTATTTAGTTAACAATTCTTTTACTTTTTTGTTGGAAAAGAGTGTAATAATTATTTTAGTTAATTCTGTTATAAAATCCATTTTTAGAAATTAAAAAAAATATATAATAAATTTGAATATAAACATTACTTTGTACAATAAACTTTATCAATAAATATGTTTTCAATTTGTTTATTTGATGTTTTATATACTATTATATGAATGCTACCTAAACAGCTGTTACTGCTAATAACTGTTACTGTAAGAACTACTAAATTATTGTTCATGATATTAAGAGCAAAGCTTAAAGCTATTCCTTATTCTATTCATGTCAGACAACCTTGTTGGGAGATAAAGGTAACTTTTAAAAACTATTGTTTTGATTTAAAACATAAATTCTATATTTCCTATTTATGGCACTAAGAATTTTGATTTTTATAATTCTGAGTTTTGAATTTAATCATTTATATGTTTACACACACACACACACTCATAATTTACAAATACAGATATTAAAACTAATATTTTTTAATAGGTTATTGTTTTAATGGTTTATAAAAGTTTTTTAAGTCATAAGTTTAGAGAATTTTTATTTATTTATAACACTCAGCATAATATAGTTATTAAAACGACATAAGTTTAGAAAATATTTATTTATTTATTGAATACAAAGAAATTACAGCTCAGGCGGTAAAGTACATTTTTCGTTATTACAGTATATAATACACAGGCCATAATTTTTATAGTATAATGTATAATTAATTTTTCCCTAGGTTCCCAGTAACCTGAATATTTGTTATACCAAATTAGCCGTAGCCCTGCCTGCTTCTGATTAATGATTTTTAAATAATTTTTGATCAAGAATATTCTTAAGCTCAGTTAAAAGACATTTATATAACTTGTATATTTATTTTTTACAGAAAATTATATCAGGTCTAGAAACTCAACACTCATGCTTCGATAAACTATGGATTAACACGTAGTAGTTTATAAAAATTAGTAAGTCTATTAAATTCAGTTTAAAAATCAAAATAAAAAAATAAACTCAAATTTACCTACTGTGCAAACTAATTAAATTTTCTGAAACTAAATTACATTTTAATTTTTTTATGACTTTTGTTTAAATATATGAATTATACTGTTTAACTATTTGAAATAGAAATATGCTTAAATCAGATTGTAAAAATGTTTAAAATGCAATGAAATAGAAAAGAGTAGACGTATAAGAGAGGGAGGAAGTGGTGGAACCAGAACCGAAACTGTTTTCAGATATTATCAGCGAACGGAAGTGAACTTCAATTTCATTGCATTTCAAGGTATTCCATCACATCTTTGTATACTAGCAGTCAGAGGCAGGGTGGAAACTTAAATATAACTTAAAACTATCTGAGGGGTGGGCTTCTCCGAATCTGAAATAAAAAAAAAAAAATACCTGAAAATTGAAAAAAACTAAAAATAAAAAAACACATGAGACAAAAGGATACCTGAAATAGAAAAAACATACAAGCCAAATAAGGCTTTTATCAAACCACTCTGACATCTGAGAAATGTTGAAAAGTGATCAAACAAAGATAATGATGGACACAAGGTTAGGTGACATGATAACTAATTTATAAACCAACACGTAGATACTTCAATTTTTAACACTAAAAGAAAACATCGAACTTCGGTATCACGAAAAACATTTTGACGGACATGAGCTTAAATCTAACACTAACCTGCAGCCTGCAAGCTCTGGGCTTGAGACTCAAAACCTGAAACAAAGGAGAAAATATTTCTAAATTAATTTTAGTATTTCAAAAGTGAATAAAGTTATAAAAACTACCCCGTCATTTCATTTTTATATAATAGTACAAAATTACAAGAAATAAAGATTATAGGAATCTAAAAATTTAAATAATATCATAATATGTGTCACGTGTAAAATTTTAGTATTTTTGTAAATACTAAAATAAATAAGCATACAAAACCTAAATATTGTCAAAAGTCTATGAAATTGCCTAATGGTTTCTTAGTACAGTCCAATTCTGATAATCCGAAATAATTAAATATACGACCATTTTGGATTACCGGAATGTGTGCGTACTACTTATTTCTCCGACGTAAATACAGCTACATTTATGCGTATATGGTACTATAAAGTACGTATAGGCTAATGTTAAAAGTGTATTTCTAATTGAAACAGGTTTTTATCATGTAGTTTTAAAATGAACAATATAACAAACACTTGAACAACACACTTAATAAAACACAATTAAACTTACTAATACATATAAAAATTCAACTTTTTTATGGAATTTCATTTCTTACTAAAAGAATCTGTTTGCTTCGGTTTGTTGATTGCATTCTGTCTGTTGGTTTTGTACAGCCTTCTTTCTGATTTGAAAGAGTAACAAGACGTGATGGCATGGTATGTTGTTTTCCGTTGCCATTATAAAAATTGAAGTTTAACACACTGCGATGACTAAACAATACTTGCCGTAAACATTGAAATCGAACTGCTGTAGGTAGTTCTCTTATACCCATTTATTTATTTCTCATTTTGATATTTTCAAAAATCGTTTTGGATTAGCGAGAGTTTCAGACTAATTGAATTCGGATTACTGGGATTAAACTGTATATGCGTTTTCAAATGTTTTTACACTTTATACATTGAATCAGATGTTTTGTCAAACAATTTCTTAGTAAATGTTGCATGGTAGTTCCTTGACAGGATCTTGGAAGTATTCCATGGAAGACATGTGTAGTCCAACTAAGGTTTTTACTCTTATGAGACTATTTAGCTAAATAGATTCCTGTCCTTATTCTAATAACTGCAAAATTTATCACTTTACTTCAGTTTCCTGAGTTTGTGTACAATAATTGTAAACTAATTAGAGGTTAAGTGTTAAGAAAATTTGCCTGAAGCCATTTTGTAGCTATAATTATTAATATTTTTCACCACCTGCCCTAATATGTCATCTATACCCCCTTTTGAGCTTGATTGGATACTACACAAGTTAAAAAATAATCTTTAAAAAAATTTAGTTCTTTTAATTATATGTAAAATAGTCTTCAATTAAACAAATTTCCTGAATGGTTTCCACAAATTCCAAATAGGATACCAGTGATAAGAAAATGATAATTGTTTTCTTATTTATAATTCTTTCTTAATTTACAAATAATGTTGGCCACCATCTATAGTTAAACTCTTAAAACATGAAAAATAAAAATTTTACTTTACCTAATGATAATAGCCACCAATTATACAATTACAAAAATAACTATTCTCTATATTTTTAATTGGCATGTAGTATTAGATTTGGTTTATGGCACTTTTCCCTGTTTTATAATTCTTGGAGTTCTTTAAAATAGAAATAATAATTACAGGAAACATAACAATAAATGATCAAAATAACATGATGACAAAATCAACGGCATATACAACTATGCTGGCATTTACAAACTAACTTGCAGTTTGTGCCCCAGTTTTTACATAGGCCAGAAAGGGAGGTCTTTTTACACACGCTACCAAGAACATATAAACACAATAACAAACAAAAATATCCAATCAAACTTCGTTGACCATATCATATCCACAAAACATCACTACACAAACATAACGTTCAACCTACAAAATGCAGAAATAACGATACACAACCGAACAATACAAAATATACACACATATTTAACTAGATCCAACACACATACTCAACACCCAATTACATTAAAACTCACACAAACTTTTTGATATCATAACTCCTAATACTCAATAGGACACATCTCCCGAAACAAACGTCCTCAACAAATATAAGTGAGTGCTACTATACGCAAGTTATAAAATATTTATAAGTGTTTTTAGTAAACTATTTGCTACTGAATTTTCTGTCAAAGTATTTGGTTAAAATTTACCATATTTGTTCACCATTTACACATTTTTATTTTACCTAATATTATTCTTTCAAAAGAAACAAAATTATCACTAGAGTGAACAAAATTCAATTAAACCTGAAAATCCCAAGAGCCATATTGACAATGACAGTTGTTAAGTTAATAACCCAATGGAATGAACCACTAAAATTTCCAGGCACTTGAGAGGAAGTAAGTAAATACATATTTCTTGTTTAATATTTACACTACCCAACCCCACAGTACTTACATGATACTCTAACATAACACATTGACCCTGCAATGATGTGGTGGTCTTCTTGACATCCTTTCAGTGAAATAAAACACAATCCTTCTTGTATTTCTTTTGTTATTAAGAAATGGAATTTGCACAAAAACTAAGATAAATTTGTCTGCATTATTTTATATTTGATAATTATAAATTGCTGTTTTGGCATATGTGAGTAGACAATTGTGTTTATTTCAAAATAAAAATTTACTTGATCAAATGCCCTGTAATTCCCCCACACTCACTTTATTCAAATTTCTAAATTTTCAAATACACTTTATGTTAATGGTTATGAAAATGTAAGAAATAAAAACTAAATAAGAACTTCTGAATTCTAAGAGTTAAACGATCAATAGCTAATTGGTTTGAATAAAGCTGCAGTGAGTGACAAAAACTTTACTGACAACTTGAGAAATTATCAATCTACTTGTCAGAAAGATATTTCTGCCACAAACCTATATTCTTTGTATTTACTATTCTTAGTCATCATAGAAAAACAAGAAGAGGTGGTTTTGGTACTTAACAGTTTCTCTAGACAATCAAGGGCAAAGATAAGCCTCAAAAGATAAGTGAAAACCCTTGCCCTTAAAAATGGGAGACAGCTTCTAGACTGTAAAAAAATCAAACACTGCCGAAAAAGACTCTAAAGGACAGATAAATGTCAAAACCTGACCAAGTAATACAAGTCTCAGCTGGCATATCTAATTAACACATCATGTTAAGTTTTTGAAATATTTAGGTACACATCCCTCTATTTATCTATCATGCCACTTTCAGTCTAGTATTGGCAATAGTTACCGTTTAATTTGTCCACTTCTCTCTATGTCCTTTTCTTTAGTCAACCACTGTCTTTCTCATTTATATTCACAAAAATTGTCATCGTTTTTGTCTAATCCTAAATTGTTGTTACTCAATTAAATTATCTTACAGTTCTGCCTTAGCTATAATTATTTCCAATTACTTACTTAAAGTTTATTTCTTAAAAGAAACCACCTTAGCTGTCATATTCAAACCATGAAAATTTAAACCATTTTACGGTATGGAAACTATAATTAAGGATAGTGTATTACATGACGTGCAACTCAACTGAAATCATTACAACTAGTATATTCATCCTTAACCCATTGATGCCCAGCGTCCTATAAATAAGATGCTGCATTTTATTTTAAATTTGTCTCATAACATATTATTGTTTTTAGCAAAAAGGTACTAAATTTAATAGTATAATAGTTAATTTCTCATTGTATGCCCCTTTTCAAGCATTAATTCCTAGAGTTCACATTGTCTATTTAAAGATTCTGGGTCAGATCTTTCTCTGTACGATTTGTGGAAAACCAAGCCAGTAAGCTTCAAGTAAACCGACCATTAAGTTTCTTGAAGAATCAGTTGTAGTTCTGTCAAGTGAATACTGTTTCAACTTATATTTATACTATGGTAAGGAAGTAGCTCAAAATGTGAAGTTTTGGTTTTAGGATCCTGTGTTGTTCTAAATAAGTTGATCCAGTTCATGAGCCCAAAAGTCACAAGGTATATTTTGACAATCTCCTTACCAGCAGAGATTTTCTTTTTTATTCAAGAGATGTTGGTTATAGTTACTGGTACTCTGAGGCAGAACCATCTGTGCAAATGTCCTTTGAAAGGTTATGTCCAAAGATACAAGAAACTTTTGATTCAGAGGCTAAAGTTCTGATTGTGAAGTAAAATGACAACAAGTGTGCCACAGTTAGAACAACTTTTATTCCCTAGTATTATAAGCAAGTGCCAAATATTAATATAAGTTTTAATGTTTTATCATAAGTAGTAATCTTGATATTTTTTGTCTGTTACTAGGCAAAAATTTCCCGTACTTTATTCCAGAGATAATATTATGCTGTATTTAAATAATTGACAGTAAGAACAATTGTAATTATTAACTTCGCACTACCCCCATCCTACCCTACAACAACAAAGCAGTTAGTTACAGTCCAAGTTGCATCTCCTGTCCTGAGTCAGTGTTCCTTGTTAAGCAGAAAAAGTAACTACTATTATAAGCAAGTGCCATATATTAAAATAGGTTTTAATGTTTAAATAACAAATATTAATCTTGATATTTTGTATCTGTTACTAAGGGAAAATTTCCTGTAGTTTATTCCAGAGATAATAATATAGCAGTGTTTAAACGTTTGATAGTAACAACTATTTAAAATATTGATTTTGATGAAACAAAGTTTTCTGAAAATGACTCATAAATTATAAGGTTTGTAAAACATAAATATCCTTAGAATCAGATTGTATGGAGAAATCAATTTTTCCCACAAGCGATTGAAATAAAATATCAAAATATCTTGGATTTTAATTTGAACAGAAAACTATATTTTTATTGTACACATTTGCATGAGCTTTATGATGGGCAGAAGAAAAATTCCACAAATAACCAAAACTCTATTCTTGAAAGACAATACTCAGAATATGTGGCAACAATCTACAATATATTTCTATCTTTAGGATGATGGGAAGGTAAGAATAGTTGAGGATTAATAGAATAGATGTTTTTTTAAAAGAAATATGTACACATTTATTTTTACACGCATAAAACATTGCATTTTAACAATGCTACTTTTACAATAGTTTGTCATGCTAGAAAATGACGAATTAGAAGATGCAGCAAATAATGAAGTCGTCAGCCCTGTAGCAAATCTGGAAAACAAATTTCTGTTTAATAAAATGTTTTCAAATTTGGAACTTGGGATTTTGAAGAGGTTTTCAACAGAGGAATTATAGAAGATTAATCAAAGCCAAATTTTACAACAAAGTGGGAGAGATGTTAGTGATTCATTGAGGGAATTTAAGATACAAAGGTTATGGAGAATTTTACAATAAAACTAGTGTAATGTATGCCATGACAAATGGTTCAAGGCAATGGAATAGAGCAGGATAAACAAGGACCATATTTCATACTGGATAGTCGGGGTAGGATCTCAGGCATGTAAAAGGGATTTAGCAAGCATAAAAATAACACATTGGGAATTTTTTAAATTTATTTTAATAGTTTAGTTGAAGAAATAACTGCATACTGCCAATATCAGTGCTTTTTAAAATTTTAAACACTATCAGCATTACTGATCAGAAAATGATATTTCTTAAATAGACAAATTTATCAAATTCTAATTTTTTCTATTCTTTTCTATTCTAGTCAGAACAATCGGAGCTTCAGTTCTACTAAATAAAATTGAAGGTTTCTAATAATATAAACATTGTATAAAATCACTGTAAAATGTTACGAAATGAAATCCGCCAAGACTACTGATTAGCAGTGAAATTCTGTTACTGGAAAACTTTCTGAAAGTGTAATCCCCTCAAAGTAAACTAAAAGAAACAAAGGTAACAAATTAATTTATCTCTAATATTTTGACAAAATTAAATAGCCTGAAACGTTACACAGGTTTGTTTATGACAATTATATAATAAAAAACATACAGTACACTCTATTATAGTGAGAACCAATTTTATGTCAACTGGTTCATAACGATATTGGAATTTTGTGTAAATACAGATATTAGTCTCTATTTTTTTTTTGACAGAAGAAATTTGTTATAAAAATATGGAGTAATTTTTTGAATACAGTTATTATTTTGACCAATTTAGCCCTTTTAAGGCCATAAGCCGATATATCGGCTTGAAATTTCAAACCTTTGTAGTTCTCTTGAAATTCAACAGAACGTCTTACTATTCCTACCATAAAAAAGCCCATTTCATTTAAAATAAAGTGGTTTTCCTTTTACACATATATGGCAATGAACGGGGATGGCTGCAAGCATCTTAACGACAGTTTGGGTTCGTCTGTTCTGTCATGTATTACGGTCATCACACGCACATTTTCTTTATGCATTTTGTAATTATTAATTGTAAGAATATCTTTGAACTTATGTACTATTATTTACCCCAAATTCTAATTTGTTTTTGAATTTCTTTTTTCAATGGACTGTATACGTATGATGTGATATGGGACATCATGGGCAATGTATCTCAAAATATACTTGTTGGAATTTCATTTCATATATATTACATGATTCTTATAGTTTTTAGGAAATAATACGGATAGATAGATAAACTGTAAGTAGGGTTGTAGTGTAAGAATTGAACAATGTAGGCAGAGCAAACTTCAGGCTCATAGTAATAGCTGCAAATATGGACTAAAATTAAAAAGTAAGGTTTTCATAAGTGTAGACTTTTCAAATTCACAATATATGTAGACAACCTCTTAGAGATGAACGTCTGCAAGTAATTTTTTTGATAATATTATATTCTTTGGAAACTATGATAGCAAACAGGCAAAATTGACTCTGCACGAAAATTTGGGAAAGTGATTGATTTATAACATAAATAATTAATAATCTATGAAATGGTGGAACAAATAATAAAATCACTTTAACATTTAAAGAAGAAAAATACTGTCTATTATAACATTATATAAGCATGTCCTTGCAAAATTACTATTACATCAGATAAAAGGAAAAAAATTAATTTACTTCCTGTCTATAATGGAAGTTTTTGTTCACAATACTTAAAAGGTTACCAAAGCAACGAATCAGCTTTAGAATCTAAATGTTAGTCAAAAATATATTTACTGTATTCCAATGAAATAAAAGTTACCTGTTAAAGATGGCACAGACACATTCTTGTGATTGCTGATTTAGTTATAGGTGTCTTGATGTTGAAGACCAATGATGAGGTTGATTGAAAGCTTATTGTCTTGTTGTTGTGATAAAAAATTCTTATCTGAAAATAGAAAGTAACTTGGTTTTAAATTGGAAGTCTACGAATTTTATATAAAATGAAAATGAATAATTAACACACTTACTACAAATAGGCCACTATATGAATTCAAGATAGACATGTTATGGAGATTATTATATAGAACCTGTACTATGTATATTTCATGACAAATGGTTCAAGAAAATTAAATAGAGGAGGATAAAAAAGGACTATATTTCCTACTGAATGGCTGGTAGGGGGTAGGATCTCATGCATGCAAAGGGGATATAGCATGCGTAAAAATACACATTAGGAAATGTTAATAGTTTGACTGAAAAAATACAGTAGAATCTTAAATTCAGAGTCCTGATCTTTCGAGATTCTGTTAAATTCGAGCCTATTTTAAATTAATCACTTAAACAATAGTTTATGACTATCCGTACTTTGAATTTAGTAAATTTGTTAAAACTTTCTGAGACATACCATCCTATTTTAAAGAAAATTATGAGTTGAGCTTCCAAGAAATGTTTATAGTCATACAGTATGAAAAGCAAATGATTTGAGCTTTGAAGAAATGTTCATATAAAGTTCTATAAACTTATTTAGTCCATTTTTAATTACCTATAGAATAAGGGCTCATTAAAACTCCTATTTTTTGTAATCCATAGGAACGTAATTCGGGTTTTCGGTAATTCGAGAGAGTGTTGGTCCCATCTACCTTGAATTATCAACTTTACCGTAACTTTTCCCTACAAACATCAATTCTTTTTATTTTAAATATTAGCGGATTTTACAGAGAACAAAATTAGATTGATCAAATGCTAAATATTGCTATTTTTGTGACAACATAAGTAGCTTTAACTCCTCCTAAACAAAACTAAATAAATAGCAATTATTTTTTTTCCATATGGAAATATATTTCAAAGTAGAGTTCACTAAATAAAACTAATGTAACAAACTCAATCTTTCTACATTTTCTTTAAAAGGATTAAATAGCTCATAACCCAATAAAAGTTTTACAGATTCATTAGGTAGTTATGTAAAACAAAAAATATACAGTAAGCACTGTTATAATGAAAACAAATTTTCCTAACAGTGAACAGTTTTTAACTTTAATAAAATATTGAATTTTTGAGTAAGTACAGATGTTAGGTTCCGTTTTTCACCAAAAAGGTAAATTTTTTTATTGTTAAAACATTGGGAGTAATTTCTAATGACAGAGGTATTATTGACATAAATTTCAATAATATATGCAAGAAAATACTGTTTTCTATAAGACTATATATACTTTCCCTAGGGAATTACTATTACATCAAATAATAAAACTACATAATATGAGCAAAAAATTTACTTTATGTCAGTAATGGAGGTTTTGGTTTACAATACTTGAAAGCAATTAATCAGCTTTAGAATCTATCTGTTAGTTTAAGAAATTTTTACTCAATTCCAATGAAATAAAAAGTAATAAATATAAAATTTACCTGTTATAAAATGCAAAGACACATCCTGGTGATGGCTGATATGGTTAGAGGTGTCTTGATGTTTGTGATGAAGAATTCTTATCTGAAAGTAGAAAGTACCTTAGTTTTAAATCAACAGTCTATGTAATCTATATCTATAAAAATGAATGTTTGTATGTATGTATGTTATAGATGCCTAAACCGCTGAACAGAAGTTGATGAAATTTGAAGGGTTCGTTTAACATATTCCCAGGATGGTTCCTATGATGTTCGGTGTAGATAAATCCACAGGGCACCGCCCCAAATGCTTAGTTAGAATGGTTCAAAACCCGATGTATGTATGTATGTATGTATCTTATAGGAGCCTAAACCGCTGACCAGAAGTTGATGAAAAATTATTGAGATTTTTTAAAACATCCCTAGGACGGTTAATGTGAAGTTTGGTGCAGATCCATCCACAGGACTCCACCCAAGAGACTTAAGATGGTTCAAAAACTGAAGTACGTATGTTATGGATCCCTAAACCGCTGAACAGAATTTAATGAAATTTAGAGGGAATGTTTGACATATTCCCAGGTTGGTTCGTTTGAGGTTTGGTGTAGATCCATGTATATATGTATCTTAACAGATACATCTGTCTGGATGTCTAAACTGCTGAACAGAAGTTAATGAAACTTGAAGAGATTTTTTTAACATATTCCCAGGAGGGTCCATGGAAAGTCTGGTGTAAATCCATCCATAGGGCTCTGCCCCAGAGGCTTATGATGGTTCAAAAACCGATGTATGTATGTATGTACCTTATGAACACCTAAACCACTAAACATTTTAATGACATTTGGAGGGATTGTTTAACATATTCCCAGGATGCTTTGTGTTAAATTTGGTGTATATCTTACCTCAGCTCTTACCTAGAGCTCAGAGCACATATTTTCAGAAGTTTGTGAAGTATGGTGTAGATGGATCTACAGAGGCTTAGAATGGTTCAAAAAGTGATGTATGTATATATGTATAATATATATATATATATATATATATATATATATATATATATATATATATATATATATATATATATATATATTTAGGTTAGTTTTGGTTGGTAAAGATTATTTAGATTTTTTGGACTAGGAGACTGACAGACTTACCTTGGTAAGAGTCCACTCTGTAGTCTTGAAATAGAAACACATAAAAGCACTTAAACAATGATATATTTCAACCACACAGTGGTCTTTGTCAATCGAAGAGAAAACACAAAAAGAAATATGAGAGAATGAAATAAAATAATTCATTTATTTTGGCTCCTTCCCATGTAATAGACCTAGATGCAAGACGTGTCCAATACACCCCTCAGCAAATAGTTTCAACAACCAAACAACATAAATGGTCTTCAAAATACAGGGTCATCATAATTGTACATCGAAAAATGTCATATACCAGCTACAATGTAAACTTTGCTCAGCACAGTACATAGGCCTGACCACGGATGGTCTGAATATCAGAATGAATGGCCACAGACATGATGTTAAAATTATGAATATGGATAGACCAACAGCTCAACATGCTGCGAGTCACAACATCACAACTTTTGATGACTGCTATACCACAAAAATAATTAAATCACTCGGAATTACAACACCTTTAACACTGAACTCCGAAGCTGGGAGATACTCGGCTATATATTTAGTCAAATCAACTCAGAAGATAAGCATAAGCAAGCTTTATTTTTCTGGCATTTCATTCTTTAACCAGTTATAGTTTGGCATTTTTAAATTATGGCGCGACATGTTGTAGGGCTTAGAGTAAATTTGTACAAAACATTTTTTTTTTTTAGGCTGGTGATTCTTAGGAATGAAGAGCTTTTAACCCTTAGCACGCGGGACATATAAAGGGCAAGTAACAGATTATGTGCTATTAGATAAAAAAAACTTTTATGCGAAATGTTCAAAGTTCTATTTAATTCTGAGTTCCTAAAGATCTATTTGAACAAAAAAAATTATAAACTACTGTAGTTATTTTTATAATTGTTTATATTTTTACACTAGGTAATTCAAGATATCAATAAATCCATTTAAAATAAAATTAAACTAACTAAAATTATTATTCCCCAAATCGTAAACAATAAATTATTCTTACAGTACAAAGGTCACTCTCGTAAACAGTAAACAACTATAGCAATCACAATTCCACACAAAATACGACAGTTGACAGACGCCGCGCCCTGCCGAGAATACCCGTCATACGCGCATGCATAGACCATGTAAAGGCGCCTGGGGGCTAAAACAACAGAATGTGGATTGGTAGCACAACCCAAGAACAATAACCATAGCAGAGGAGTTTATTTACACCAAACAAACATTGTCATACATTGTAATGGACTTTAAACAAACAACTAGGACTTCCATAAACAAAATATTCTAAATATGTGATTTCTCATAATACGCACTAACAGATATTACAGCCTTACGAGAAATCACGTCACTCAGCCACTCAGCGACGCGCAGCTAGAGCTCCGCGTCGTCGTCAAAGCGCTGTGTTGCTAGCCAGGTCTTCATTCTTGGAAACAAGTGAAAATCGCTTAGTGAAAGGTCAGGACTATAGGTCGGATGAGGAAAAACCTCCCATTTGAATGACTCAAGAAGTTCTTTGGTGTAGTTTGCTGTGCGAGGTCGGGCATTGTCATGCACAAACAAAATTTTTGACGTCAATTTCCCTTGGCGCTTGTTTTGATTTGCTCTAAGGTTGCACAAAGTTTCACAGTACCGCTCAGAGTTTATTGTTGCACCACGTTCAAGAAAGTCAATAAGAAGCACACCTTGCCTGTCCCAAAAGACCGTCGCCATAATCTTCCTTGCTGAAAATGTTTGCAAACATTTTCTTGGTTTTTTGGGGGAGCTTGTGTGCCCCCACTCCATGGACTGTAATTTTGTTTCGCAATTAATGTGTTTTATCCATGTCTCATCACCAGTTACGATGCGATCCAGTAGTGAATCACCATGTCTGTCGTAGGCATCCAGAAATGTCAAACTTGCCTCCATTCGCTGACTTTTATAGTGGTCAATGAGCATTTTCGGCACCCATCTTGCACAAAATTTGTGGTAGCCTAACCTTTGTGTGACAATTTCAAACAACAAAGTCCGTGAAATTTGTGGGAAACAAAGCAAAAGCTCCGTTATCGTGAATCGGCAGTTTTCGCAAACCTTTTTATCAACTTTTTATCAACCCTGAGATGTGGCAGAGACCCACTTGGATTACATGGAAGTGCGTTCTTGTGCAAGTACGTTTTTCTGATGAGGCACATTTCAGGTATACTTTTTTTAAGAATATAAATTACATTTGGGTTCCTCTTTATTACCAAATAAATTATGAAACTTTTGTTGTAGCACCATAGTAATTGCTTCCTTCTAACCTAATCTAACCAGAAACTAAATAATAAACATAAATATTAATAGCGTTTAATCAATATTTAATATTACGTACTGATGTTTTCTCCTGCTATGTAAAGTAAACGCTTTTTTAGCACTGTTCTGTTTTAGCATTGTTTTGGTAATTCTTTTTATATTTTAACACTCTTTCTATTGCCTTTTATTGACAAAACACTTTAAATTCAGTACACAGAAAAAGTGTATCTGTAATTATTTGATTATAATGCATGCTACCAAGTAATAGCATGATTTACTTCTCTGAACACATTGCATGATTTTGTAAACAAAAATGAAGAGGAAAACTTGAGTTTATGAAGTTTCATAGCTTGTTAATAAAGAGAGGTTATTGTTCTATTCTCAATTTTTTTCCGAGCACTAATTTTTAACTATTGTTTTTATGTTCCTATAACCTTTCAACAAAATCTTCTGAAATTTTCACCTCAATATCAATTATGTCTACTAATTCCATAATTACCCTTTATAATGTCATTTTTATATCATTTTTTGTGTTAATGTCAAATATCTGGTTATATTTTGTTTAAATTTAACAGATTTGTATAAAAAATACTAAAAGTAAAACCTTACCTTAAAGCAAGGGTCGGCAACCCACGCCCACAGAATGATTTTGTGTGGCCCTCTCCACTTGTGGTGTTTTTAATTGAGCGGTCCAGATTTTATATCATTATTTCAGCACTTAAAAGTGTTAATAAAAAAATTTGATTTAAGTTAGAAAATTGTCAATTTAATTATCAGGGAGTAAACAATTTTTTAAAAAATTACTCTTATAATCAATTAATAGCCGTTAGTCACCTCCATTAAAAATCAGTTATATTACCGATCTAAAATTAGGAAATATAATAAAATTTATGGTTATTATATATTTGCGGCCCTTACAACCATGCTATATTGAACATGAGGCCTTCATGTACAAAAAGATTGCCAACCCCTGCCTTAAAGCAATATAGTGATAAATGAATACGTAATTTTAAAAAAAATTGTTTACTTACTGTAATATTAGTAAGTGAACCCATTATCTTCAACCATGTTCTCTTAATAACAAGATCCTCTACAAGAACAGCCGCATTTTCAGGATTCCTTAGTATTTTAGGAAGTTTGTTGTTGCAGAAAAGTCATCTTTTCGAGTAGCCTACTTCAACCAAAATATCGGAAGCCCAAAATCTGGTGAAAATATTTTTAAAAATCTTTGTATTGAATATACAATTTTTTAAAACCATTCTGAAAGTAAAAATTACTTTATTAAAGAAAGTAAGACATGTTAAACTTACAATAATGACATTATAAACATAATGTCTCTTTTCTATATCATTAATGAAATCACAAAAAATGAACATCTATCCTATCCAATATTGATATCACTAAGTACTTATAAGAAAGAAATCAAAGTTGCCAACAAAGAGCTGGACTCTGTTGAACACCTTTTTCAGAAAATATTCTTGAGTAGAAATTAAGTTTTAATTCTTTAATATCGAAATGAAGGACAATAATTTCACTACAACTTTAGGTTCTAGGAAAGTGAAAAATTAATTATATTCAGTGACCTAATTACCAAATTATTAGCAGATAAGAATTACGTCTGTCACTTATAAGAATTTCAACACTCTAGAACTAAAGCAGTTTTGTCAATATCTATGTATCTAGCCTATTCCTCTCAAGAGGCCTCAGATAACCTGAAATTAATAGAAAATGTTACCGTTAGAAATAGTTCTCGTTAATATTAGAAAATTAATAGAAAATAAATGACCTGCACTTATTATCGTCATTTCAAGTCTCCACAATTGTTAATGCATTTACATGCCTGCTCATGTAAAATACATAGTGCAATCTCCAATATAGTTTGAATTTGTCTAATGTACTTAAACAAAATATTTGGCATATGTTATCACCCTTTAGTGCAAATATTCTTTACACCTGACATACAAATGGAGACTTGATGAATATTAGTGCCAAAGCATTACTATTCGTTTATACAAATATTGTAAAGCAAAGTATATTTGTAATATTGTAAGTAATAAATATCAACAGATTTTGGTAAAATTTTGATTGCAAGCCATTTCAATATGTATGTGAAAAAATTCCTAGGCCTGCCCTAAATATATTTATAGATGAGGGTAATTGTTTACTTTAGCCACATGTCCAATTTTGGCTAAAAGATTTTACCAATCGATGCATGAAACTCATACAACATACAAAAAACAACAAAAATTAAAACACTTTTGCTGATGTCCCAAATTATTATAATTTTAGGATAATGTTAATGTGTAAAAACAAAAAAAAATACTAAACCAAAAGATTGGATTCACATAAAACTAAGGAAACTCGTTTATAATTACAATATATTGTTTTTGCTGCCTCAGTTACTAATGTCTGGCCAAACGTAACAAATTAACATCACATTGTGACCAATTCACTTAACAAATTAAAACTCAATACAAACTAAGGAATACTATTAAACATAGAAACCAATATGCTATTAAAATACTTACAACACATTGCTGGTAATAAATTTGTTTTTATTTAATTCTTTTACTTCATTCATACTAATTTTATCTGTTTAAAAATGTTTTCTCAAAGCATTACAAGAGAATCAACCAACGCTACAAAATGGATTCGAATATAACGAGTTTTCTGATTATTGCTTCTTCTTTTTCATTATTTTAACCAATCAGCTTAAAACAAAGACCAACTAAATATCAAAAGGCAAAAACGGTAAAATATACTATTATATTGAAATATATGCATTTCAGCATATATATATATATATATATATATATAGATTTTATGTGGGTCTGTGTGTATATATATTATTAATAAATTTAAAATATTTCAAAAAACCAGAATAGTTTTAATACATATATTATTCAAAGTATTTATTGTGTCCATCTTCACGTGAGCTACTAGTTTCCACTAAGCGTTTAAATGTTCTTTGTATCTCCTTTATATTAAACCAAAAATATACAAATCAAATTTCGTTACTCATTGTATAAATAATGGTCAGATTTCCTGTAATGGAGAATAGGAAATTAAACAAAGGGTTAAAGATGAATATTGTGAAACATTCGAAATTTATAAACATAAAGTTAAAGACAGATTAATTGATGAACAGTAGTATATTAGATCAAAGCACAAAACTATTTATAAAGTCATTGATGTTATAGAAAAAAATTACATAAAGTGCAATACTTATAAACATATGGTTCTTTGTAGTACATCTGATTAAATTTTTGTAAAAATATTTTGTTACATAATTATTTTTCCTGAAGATGCTGGTACTGTTTTATCGGCGAAAAGGTTTGAATAATATATGTATTATAACTATTCTTGATTTTGAAATATTTTTAATTTATTAACTATATTACACGAAAACATATCACCATATTTAATATATATATATATATATATATATATATATATATATATATATATATATATATATATATATATATATATAAATGAGTTGTATTAGAAGTAAAATCGTACGAAAATCAAGAGGATATCAGTATGACAATGATGGACATCTTCTAAAATATTATCTAATAAATATATTATTTATATAGATTATATTATATAGTCTGATATAATATATATATATATCGAAATCTTGTTGCTAAATAAATCTTGTTAAAATATATATATTTTAATTGCAAGTCCTATTATTTGTCAAAATATTATTGCCCAAAACACAATCATTTGAAGTTGCTTGTTATAATCATCTTACATTTTACAGAACAACAAACATACAATATATAATTTATTACCACAGATATATAGCCATTTTAATAATATACAACGGCAAATTAAACATTACATTACAAACTAGACAATTACATTAATACCATACACCAAAACCTGGCATTTACCCTCAAAGTAGAAGAAAACAATAAAATAAAATTTCTTGACCTTACCATCAAAAAACAAATTAAAACTGAACAATTATAAATATTTATAAACTTGCCTATAGTAGTACTTAATTATATTTGTTGAGGACGGCCGTTTCGGGAGATGTGTTCCATTGTCAACTCAGACCGTAACTCTGTCGGTCTAGGAGTTACGGTCTGAGTTGACAATGGGCCCAACCTTCCGAAACGGCCGCCCCCAACAAATATATGTAAGTACTACTATAGGCAAGTTTATAAATATTTATAGTTGTTTAGTGAAAACTAGTAGCTCACGTGAAGATGGAATCGACAAATACAAATAAAAAATATAAATAAAACCAACAACCACTGATACTGTCATACATAATACATCTAATCACCCCACACAACACAAACACCCTGCATTTAATCATATGTTACACCGCCTAATCAATATACCTATGCCATAGTCTTTGACAATGTCATAGATATGTGCACTTTATAAAAATGAAGATGAGAGCGTAAAGCACATTTTGTTAGGCTGCACATATCCCATACCAATGAGGGACTTCCTGAGGGCCGAAGTCACAACATGGCAAGACATTCTCATAAACAAGAAGCATCGGGGGATGGCAAGGATAATATACCATGGACATAGGGCTATTGGCTACTCTTTAAGCTGGATGCCTGTGCAAAGAAGTCAAAGTCATGTGTAAAAAAGTAATGGAAATACTGTAAGAAATTGAAGCATTATGTAAATGATCATTAAACTGAAGGAAACAATAACCAAGTAAATTAACTTGTATACTTTGTTTACAGAATGTGCCTAGCTATATTGCCAGATTTGCCTAATTATATTGATTACCATATTAATTCAAATTTCTTCTGATTATCCTAAAGACTTGTCACATTAAAGGAACTGGTGGGTGTTAAACTGCCCCCTTGGCACTCTGATCAAAGGGGTTACTTTCATCACTTAGTTTTGTGAAATTACAATGAAGTATCTGATGATCAAAAATTATATCAAATGAATAAACGTGAACAACTATTTCAAATTATTTTTTGAATTTTATTTCAAAATTTAGTTGTAGCTGCATAATTAACAAATTTTGCTCTGAAAGGAATTATGGTTTTGTTACCCATTATACGCTAAAACTGAAAGAGGCGAACAATTATATAAAAATGTAGGTATACCAGTTGAATTATTTAAGGAGAAAACATTCCTCTTCAACAGTCAACAGAATACATTTAAAACAACCCCCAGAAGTGACCAAAATGACAATTGATACACATTTTTTTAATCCTAAACGCATTGCAAGCTGCAAGGATATGTTCTACCCCTAGTAATTGATTATATTATAATATTTGTAAGTTTAATTATTATCAATGATAAATAAAGTTGGTTCCCATTCATAATGTTAGACATCATAAATGTTGGATTGGATCAGAGACATTAGCTTCTGGGGCTAGTTGCCTGTCATTCATCAGAAGCGAGGCTTTACTACGAGAAAGTCACATTTACTACCACCAGGATGTTAATTACAATATAAATATTGTTCTATCAGAGATTGTTTTTGCAATTCCGTTACATGAATTTATTTTTAAACTGCCCACCATTCCTACACTCATGTCACATTTCCATTGTTTGTGATAAAAGTCTAAAGACTATTTGTGACAGATTAAATCATAACTGCAACAGGCTGTATGAAATCACTAAAACAGTTGTAATAATTGTCCAACCAGATACATATACTATTATAAAAACCACCGTAACATTTTTAAAGATAGTTTCTAAATTGAAACTTTTATTTTATGGGTTGCTAAAAACAGACAGCAATATTTAAAAGTTCCTAGTAAGCAAAAAAGATGACTGGACAGCACTGAAGCATATAAGTAGCAGTTAAAATAAAATAGTATGGTGTCAGCGCCCATACAATTTGTACAAGATATTAACTAAAACCCTTTTCAGCATTTTAAATTGAATAAACATTTTATACAATTTAAAATATTTAGTTACTTTTCCATGTCTTGTAGGGCGGAAAAAATTCAATTCTGTTTGTATGGAACCTGTCTTGACATTTCAACTGTACAGTATAACCTCTCTAATTCGTCACATTCGGGCCAAGGGGGTGACAAATTCAAGAAAAAGATTAATTACGGAAGACGTGAAATCAACATATAGTTGTGAATAAACAGAACATAAATAGGTATGTAATGTAAATAAATAATGTTGCACTTACATTATTTGTGGGCTGAAAAACCCTACACTACAAAATACTATTAGCCTGCAGTATAGTTTGTAACTACAAATACAGTATGTTACTCTATTTTTATAAAATACATAAAAACGTAACTTGTAAGAACAATAAGTCTAGCAAGAAAAAATACAGTATAATTAATCTATTTATGTTTTAGTTTTTCAAAAAGTTTGACATTTTGTTTAATAGTAAAGGATTTGTTTCTGACGGCGCCTACACAGTGACAGTGCAGACGATATTTGTTATTACTGTAACAAATTACAGGTGACGAATTAGAGAGGTTCTACTGTATGTAAATTTAATTTGTTTCAATAAAATTACAAAATAACATTATTTTATTCCATCTTCAACTTGAGCTACTAGATTTACACTTGATCATATATTAACAACACCCTTGCCTATAGAAGCACTTGCTTATTTCTGTTAATGAGAAACGGCGTGTCAGTAGATGTTTCCCATTGTCAACTCAGACTGTAACTAACCTTAGTTTCAGAGGTGTTAGGATTAGGTGTTTTTTTAGAGTTTTGGGTCTTTATAATGTAATTGGGTGTCGAGTATGAGTGTTGGTCGTAGCTTGAAATTGTTATATATTTTGTACTGTTTGGTTATGTAGTATTGCTTATTTTTGTTTCATTTAATTGAAGGTTTCATGTAGTTGTGATTTGTGAATATGAAGTGTTCAAGAAAGTTTGATTATGTTGTTATGTGTTCTTGGTGGGATGTGCAAAATGACCTTCCTATGTAGAAACCAGGGTCATGAACTGCCAGTTTATTTTCATTGGCGAAGTTGTAAATATCTTTGTGATGTTTAGTTAATTTTTGTGTTGAGGGTGTTGTGTGTGGAGTAGGCTATTTTTTAATTATATTTACAAAATGTGTAGGTTAAATTAGAAGTTTTAGATGATCTATACAGTAGTTTTATATATTTTGTGGGTGTCAAAATGGTTTCTTGAGTTCATTTTTCAGGCGATTATATAATGTATCAAATACTATGTTGTATCAATTAGATTATGCTATATTGTTTATGGTGTTTTAATAGACGATGTAATCTGCTAATTTGTGTTGGTGAAGGTGGTTTGTAACTTCTCTTGTGTAGACAAACTAACTTGCAGTTCATGCCCCAGTTTCTACATAAACCAACAGGAATGTCGTTTGGCAAACACTACCAAGAATACATAAAACACTCACAATCAATCATTGCAGAACACCTCATTTATACAAACCCAAACTTTAAACCTGCAAATTCTACATAATCAAGTCACACAACTCAACATTACAAATTCTACAAACATTTCAAGCTACACCAACAATTCAAATGTTCAACTCAATTACACCATAATTCACATATACGTTCTGATATCCTAGCCCACGAAACTCCTTCAAAAATGACCTAATATCCCAATCCTACATTACCCCCACCCTAACTTAAAACCACAGTCAGTTAACAGTAGTCACTTACAGTCTAAGTTGACAATGAGATGCATCCCCTGAGACAGTGTTCCTCACTAAAGAAAAAAAGTAACTATTATAAACGTTTTTTTTTACTTCTTTGCACAGGCATCCAGCTTCAAGAGTAGCCAATAGCCCGATGTCCACGGTATATTATCCTTGCCAGCCCCCGATGTGTCTTGTTTATGAGAATATCTTGCCATGTTGCCACTTCGGCTCTCAGGAAGTCCCTCATTGGTATTGGGTATGTGAAGTCGATCAAAATGTGCTTTACAATTTCATCTTCACCATCACAAAGTGCACAGATTGAAGAATTCGAAAGATTAAACCTAAATAAATATTCCTCCATCACTAGATGGCCGGATTGTGCTCAAGCTGCAATCGGATGTGAAACTTTCCTGAATTTGTCCTCACTCAACGGTTCAGGCTGAAATTGAAAAAGGTGATGACCTGTGGCCTCTTCTTTCCAAGATTCAGTCTAACATTTATGAAAGTATTTATTTTCCAAGTTTTTACAATACATGAGTGGATACTTGGCTTTAAATATTGGGTACACATGGGATGCCGCTTTAGCTGTTTCATCATATTATAGACACGGTTCTCATATTATTCTATTATCAAGTGTTTAGTAATAAAAAGTAATCACAATATTCTGACTCTGTTAACCAGAGAAAAATTTCCCACCCTTTATTTTAGAAATAATGATATAATAGTGTTTAAATAATTAACAGTAAGAACAATTGTAATTATTAATTCTAAACTACCCCCATCCTAGCATGCAACAACAAGGTAGTTAGTTACAGTCCAAGTTGACTGAGATGCATCTCCTGTCCTGAGACAGTGTTCCACTTTCAGCAAAAAAAGTAACTACTATTATAAGAAAGTGCCATATATTAATATAGTTTTAATGTTTTATCAACTAATAGTAATCTTGATATTTTGTCTCTGTTACTAAAGGAAAATTTCCCGTAGTTTATTCCAGAGATAATATTATAGCTGTGTTTAAATAATTGATAGTAGGAACAATTGTAATTATTAATTCTAAACTACCCCCATCCTAGCATGCAACAACAAGGTAGTTAGTTACAGTCCAAGTTGACTGAGATGCATCTCCTGTCCTGAGACAGTGTTCCACTTTCAGCAAAAAAAGTAACTACTATTATAAGAAAGTGCCATATATTAATATAGTTTTAATGTTTTATCAACTAATAGTAATCTTGATATTTTGTCTCTGTTACTAAAGGAAAATTTCCCGTAGTTTATTCCAGATATAATATTAAAGCTGTGTTTAAATAATTGACAGTAGGAAAAATTGTAATTATTAATTCTAAACTACCCCCATCCTAGCATGCAACAACAAGGTAGTTAGTTACAGTCCAAGTTGACTGAGATGCATCTCCTGTCCTGAGACAGTGTTCCACTTTCAGCAAAAAAAGTAACTACTATTATAAGAAAGTGCCATATATTAATATAGTTTTAATGTTTTATCAACTAATAGTAATCTTGATATTTTGTCTCTGTTACTAAAGGAAAATTTCCCGTAGTTTATTCCAGAGATAATATTATAGCTGTGTTTAAATAATTGATAGTAGGAACAATTGTAATTATTAATTCTAAACTACCCCTATCCTAGCATGCAACAACAAGGTAGTTACAGTCCAAGTTGACTCAGATGCATCTCCTGTCCTGAGTCAGTGTTCCTTGTTATGCAAAAAAGCAACTACTATTATAAGCAAGTGCCATATATTAATATAGGTTTTAATGTTTTATCAACAAAAAGTAATCTTGATATTTTGTCTCTGTTACTAAAGGAAAATTTCCCGTAGTTTATTCCAGAGATAATATTATAGCTGTGTTTAAATAATTGACAGTAGGAACAATTGTAATTATTAATTCTAAACTACCACCATCCTAGCATGCAACAACAAGGTAGTTAGTTACAGTCCAAGTTGACTGAGATGCAACTCCTGTCCTGAGTAAGTGTTCCTTGTTAAGCAAAAAAGCAACTACTATTATAAGCAAGTGCCATATATTAATATAGGTTTTAATGTTTTATCAACAAATAGTAATCTTGATATTTTGTCTCTGTTACTAAAGGAAAATTTACCGTAGTTTATGCCAGAGATAATAATATAGCTGTGTTTAAACATTTGATAGTAAAAACTATTTAAAATATTGATTTTGATGAAACAAAGTTTTCTGAAAATGGCTTATAAATTATAAGGTTTAGAAAACATAAATAACCTTAGAATCAGATTGCATGGAGAAATCAATTTTTCCCTCAAGCGATTGAAATAAAAATTCAAGCCAATAGCTTGGATTTTAAGTTCAAGAAAAAATTATTATTTTTATTGTACACGTTTGCATGAGCTTTATGATGGGCAGAAGAAAAATTCCACAACTACTGTTGTACAAAACCAAAACTCTATTCTTGAAAGAAAATACTCAGAAATATGTGGTGACAATTTATAATATATTTCTATTTTAAGGATGATTTTAAGGTGAGAATAGTTGAGGATTAATAAAATAATTTTTATATAAAGAAATGTGTATACATTTATTTTTACACACATAAAACATTGCATTTTAACAATGCTACTTTTACAATAGTTTGTTATGCTAGAAAATAAGGAATTAGATGAGGCAGCAAATGAAGTAGTCAGCCCTGTAGCAAATCTGGAAAACAAATTTCTGTTCAATAACGTGTCTTCAAATTTGGAAGTCAGGATTTTGGAGAATGTTTCAGAACAGAGGAATTGAAGAAGATTAATCAAAGCCAAATTTAACAACAGAGTGGGAGAGATGATGGTGATTTAATGCAGGACATTGAGGGAATTTACAGTACAAAGGTTATGGAGAATTTTACAACAGAACTTGTACAATGTATTATTTCATGACAAATGATTTAAGACAATGGAGTAATGGAGGATAAACAAGGACTATATTTCATAATGAATGGATAGTATGATCTTAGTTAGGCTACATAAAAAGGATTTAGCATGCATTAAAATACATACATATTAGCCATTTTAAAATTTATTTTCAATAGTTTGGCAGAAGAAATAATTGCACACTGGCAATATTTAGAGTTTTTTAAAAAATTTTAACACTACCATTTTTACTGATCGCAAAAAGATATTTCTTAAATAGAAAAATTTATCAAATTATAATTAAAGTAACCTTAGGTAAACTATGGTAACAAGGTTATTTTTTTTCTAATATCTTGAAAAAATTAAATAGCTCAATAAATGTTACACTAGATTATGACAATTATGTAGAAAACAACATACAGTACATTCTGTTATGATAAAAGATAATTTTATGTCAACAGGTTGATAACTATATTAGAAAAATGGATTTTTGTGTAAATACAGATATTAGCCTTTTTTTTCTCAAACAGAAGACATTTTTTATTTAAATATAGAGAATATTTTTTGAATTCAAGAGTTATTATTTTTACCAATATAACCCTTTTAAAACCATAAGCCGATATATTGGCTCTCTGAATAACAACCACGGGCCGATATATTGGACTTAGAATTTCAAACAGTTGTAGTTCTCGTGAAATTCAACAGACTGTGTTACTATTCCTACATGAGAAAGTTCATTTTATGGAAAACAAAATGGTTCATTCACACATATGTGGTGATGCACGAGATCGGGCTCGTCTGTTCGGTCATGTATTACGGTGATCATATGGACATTTTCTTTATGCGTTTCATAGTTATTTAATCTTATAATATCTTTGAACTTATGTACTATTATTTACTCCAAATTCTAATTTGTTTTCGAATTTCATTTTTCAATGGACTGTATACGTATGATGTGGGACATCATGGGCAATGTATCTCAAAATATACAAGTTGGAATTTCATTTTATATACATTATATGATACTTATAGATTTTAGGAAATAATACGGATAGATAGATAAACTGTAAGTAGGGTTGTAGTGTAAGAATTAAACAATGTAGACAGAGCAAACTTCAGGCGTATATAATAATAGTAGCAAATATGGACTAAAATTAAAAAATAAGGTTTTCATAAGTGTTGACTTTTCAAATACACAATATATGTAGAGAACCTCTTACATATGAACGTGTCAAGTACATTTTTGATAATTTTATATTCTTTGGAAACTTCAGAAACCAACAAAAATGATGATAGTAAGCAGGCTAAATTGGCGCTGCATGAAAATTTGTGAAAGTGATTGATTTATAACATAAATATTTAATAATCTATGATATGGTGGAACAAATAATAAAATCATTTTAACATTTAAAGAGGTGCTACAAAAACTGGAAAATGTGTAATCTTTCTCGTGTATAATTTGACAAATATGGGTGGTCTTAAAAGGGTCAAATAAGGAAAAAATACTGTATTTTATTACATTATATATGCATGTCCTTGCAAAATTACTATTACATCAAATAAGACGAAAAAAATTAATTTACTTTCTGTCAATAATGGAGGTTTTTGTTGACAATACTTAAAAGGTTACCAAAGTAACGAATCAGCTTTAGAATCTATCTGTTAGTCAAAAATATATTTACTGTATTCCAATGAAATAAAAGTTACCTGATATAGATGGCACAGACACATTCTGGATGCTGATGTAGTTATAGGTGTCTTGATGCTGAAGAACAAATACGTGGTTGATCGAGGCTTATTGTCTTGGTATTGATGATAAAAAATTCTTATCTGAAAATAGAAAGAAACTTAGTTTTAAATTGAAAGTCTATGTAATTTTATATAAAATGAAAATGAATAATTAACACACTTACTACAAATAGGCCATTATATGCATTCAAGATAGACATGTTATGGAGATTATTATATAGAACCTGTATTATGTATATTTCATGACAAATGGTTCAAGAAAATGAAATTGAGGAGGATAAATAAGGACTATATTTCATACTGAATGGATGGTAGGGGGTAGGATCTCATGCATTCAAAGGGCATATAGCAAGCGTAAAAATACACATTAGGAAATGTTAATAGTTTGACTGAAGAAATACAGTAGAATCTCAAAGTTCCAAGTCCTGATATTTCGAGATTCATTTAAATTCGAGCCTATTTTATCTGTTTTAAAGGAAATGATGAGTTGAGCTTCCAAGAAATGTTTATAGTCATACAGTAAGCAAAGGAAATGATTCGAGCTTCGATGAAATGTTCATATAAAGTTTTATAAACTTATTTAGTGCATTTTTAATTACCTATAGAATAAGAGCGCATTAAATTCCTAATTTTTCTACTGCACAGGAATGTATTCCCGTGTAGTTCAAGTTTTCGGTAATTCGAGGGGATGTTGGTACCATCTACCTCGAATTATCAACTCTACTGTAACTGTTCCCTACAAATATCAAGAGAACAAAATAAGATTTCTGAAATAGCTAAATTTATCAAATGCTAAATACTGCTATTCTTGTCAGAACATAAGTAGCTTTAGTTTCTCCTAATCAAAACTAGAGGTTGCCAATAATCCAAACATTTTATAAAATAACTTCTAAATGTTGAGAAATAAATCAGCCATGCTTACTGATTAGCAATTACTTTTTTCCCAATATGGAAACATATTTCAAAGTGCAATTCACTAAATGAAACTAATGGAACAAACTCAACCTTTCTAGTTACTTTGAAAGAATTAAATAGCTCATAGCCCAATTTTTTTAACAGTGAACAGGTTTTAACTTTAATAAAATACTGGATTTTCGTGTAAGTACAGATGTTAGCCTCTATTTTCCACCAAAAGGGGAATTTTTTTGTAAAAACATTATAGTAATTTTTAATCACAGAGTTATTATTGACAAAGTTAAAATAATATATGCAAGAAATATCTACGCCTTCTATAAGAATATATATACTTTCCCTAGGGAATTACCATTACATCAAATAATAAAAGTGCATAATATGAACAAAAATACTTTTCCTTAATGTCACTAATGGAGGTTTTGTTTGACAATACTTGAAAGCAACGAACCACCTTTAGAATCTATCTGTTAGTGTAATATATTTTTACTCAATTCCAATAAAAGAAAAAATTATAAATATATAATTTACCTGTTATAAAATGCAAAGACACATCCTGGTGACGGCTGATATGGGTAGCGGTGTTGATGTTAAAGTTCACGCACAATGATGAGGTGGATTGAAGGCCCTTTGATGTCTTGAGGTTCGTGATAAAAAATTTGTATCTGAAAGTAGAAAGTGCCTTAGTTTTAAATCGGCAGTCTATGTAATCTATACCTATAAAAATGAATGTTTGTATGTATGTTAAAGATGCCTATACCGCTGAAGAAAAGTTGATGAAATTTTGAGGGTTTGTTTAACATATTTCCAGGATGGTGCCTGTAATGTTTGGTCTAGATCCATCCACAGGGCTCTGCCCCAGAGGGGCTTAGGATGGTTCAAAAACCGATGTATGTATGTGTGTATGTATGTATCTTACGGATGTCTAAACCGCTGAACAGAAGTTTATGAAATTTAAAGGGATTGTTTGACATTATTCCAGGATGGTTCGTTTCAGGTTTGGTGTAGATCCATTAATAAGGCTCTGCCCCAGAGGCATAGATAGAATGGTTAAAAAACCGATGTATATATGTAAGTATGTATCTTATGGATGTCTAAACGGCTGAACAGAAGTTAATGAAATTTGGAGACATTTTTTTAACATATTCCCAGGACGGTTCATGTGAAGTTTGGCATAGATCCATCCACAGGGCTCTGCCCCAGAGTCTTAGGATGGTTCAAAAACCGATATATGTATGTATCTTATGGATGCCTAAACCGCTGAAAAGAAGATTATGAAATTTAGAGGGATTGTTTGACATATTTCCAGGAAGGTTCGTTTAAGGTTCGGTGTAGATCCATTAATACAATTCTGCCCCAGAGGCTTAAGATGGTCCAAAAAATTATAAATGTATGTATGTATGTTATGGACGTCAAAACTACTGAAGAGAAGTTATTGAAATTTGGAGAGACTTTTTTTAACATATTCCTAGGACGGTTAATGTGAAGTTTGGTGCAGATCCATTAACAGGGCTCCGCCCCAGAGGCTTAGGAGGTTTAGTGTACAGCCTTCCATGAATCGATGTTAACGTTAGTATACTAGCGTTACTAAAATTAAATTTAAAAAGTTATAAACATTATGTAAGAATAAAAATACATTATTAATTATTTTAAACTGTTTTAATTGCTAATATTCATGTACAATTATTGCTATCACACTTGTTGATATTAAAAGTAGGATCACCGATAATATTCTTGCTAAATTTAAATCAACCAAAGCTATGCAACGGAACCAGGATAACTACAAAAAAACTGACACCCAACTCGATCTGGGCAGAAATCAGATGGAGCAAGTTCAAAGGAGAGATGGTCTTAATTCTATAAATGCCAATGATTTTATCAGTTCTACCTATTGATTTCAAACAACTACATTTTCCTTTGCGGCTTGCATTCGCAATAACCATATACAAAGCACAAGGATAATCATTGACTATTGCTGGATTGAATTTGGAACATTCGAGCTTTTACCATGGATAATTATATGTGCGTTCTCACGGGTGTTGGGACACCTAAAATCTGTGTTTATACGATTAATGAAGTGAAGAAAAACATTGTCTATCCTCTACCATTGCAGTAAATTAAATATAAATATTCATTTGTTTCGGTCCTATTGACTGAAATAAAATTTTTCATCTCCAAATAGAGATGAATCCAAATTTATGAACTGTCAAGTTTTATTAAAGGGTTTCTTGTACTTCTTTTCTAAAACAAAAAGCTATTAACACTTAACAAAGGAAGGATAGGTTAAATTATATTTTTAAGAGGCCAATGAAATTAAAGCAAAATTCAAATATAGGGGATATCCTCAGGGTAACCATGGCTCACATACATAGGACGTCTTTTTAAAAAATGTTGTAAATGTTATCTACATTTTTTAAAAAAATTATGGCTCTTATTTATAGTCAGATCTTAAAATTCAAAACATTGAGTACGTTTTTACCCATTTTATACTTCTTTGGCTAATTCAATACCATGTAGCGTTTACAGCTAATGATTCTCCGGATAACATTCATAAAAATAAAAAATACACCTATAACAGGTTTAATTTTAACATTTTCTATGTGCCTGATTAAAAACAGTATATAATCTGTAGTTTAAAATCCCTTGCTGTTTGTGTTTGTGTGTATATATACAGTATAGCCACTGGGAGTCTGCTCAATTTGTTAATGCTAATTCAAAGCTATCACATTACAGAATAAGTACGCACAAAACTAAAGTAGAACATACAAAATCCGGAATAGTTGCTTTAAGGTTTCAAGTCAATATTTCCTTTACCTTTATCAATTTTGTACTGCGTATTACAGATTTGTTTCTGCGCACCTTCGACTGTGATGACATCCAAACATTGATTAATGTCTGGGATTCCTGTTCTCAATATTCAGTTATTGCAAAAATTATGATTTCGGTCGCAGCAACATGCGCCGAGTAACGCTGCTATTATATAAAATGTAAGCGAGTGATTAATACATAAATCGGCCACTGTGACCCAAGGATAGCGTTACCACGTTTCTCTACTAATCAACCAGCATTGGCACTTAATTCTAACAAAACACTCAAGTGTGGCCCAGCCATTAAATATATATGTCTGAGATTATCTCATAGTCACACTGATCATATGGTCAGTCTCTACTATCCATGGTTTGGGTGCATGGTATCTGTCACTGGTGACTGAAACTGTACCTCATGTTTTAACATTCTTTTACTCTCTATTAGTGTTTTCTATAATTATCTGGAACTTTGGAACTTTTAACCGAGATACCGGAATACTAAAAACAATAAACATACGAAAACAAGATAACATTAGAAACACAGCATCACACGAAATCAACAAAAAATCAAAAAAGGAAATCACAACAAAAATAAAATACAAATAAACTAGATAAACAAATTGAAACAAAAACTATTCAAAAATGAAATAATTGCAACAAAAGCAACGCTACACTAATCATATCAAACACAGAATATAACAATAAAACAGAAGAATTCATAAAATCCAACAATTGCATAGAATTAAACAAAGACCCCACTAAAAAATACCAAAACAAAATCATACAATTAGCAAAAACCAATGACAATTTATTCAGCCAAAAAAACCCTTCCCAATACACAATAGACAATCCAAAGACCCTAAAAATGAACGCCCTCATCAAAATACATAAAATCAACAATCCCATAAGACCCCTAATAAATTTTAAAAATGCATGTGCCTATAAAATATCACAAAAAACCTAAAACACATGCTTAAATTGGAAAATAAATACACCATAAAAAAACTCAAATAAATTAACTGAAATACTAAAAACAATAAACATAACAAAAAACACCAAATTTATATCATTTGATATCCCAAACATGTAATCTAATATACCAATAAACGAAACCATACAAATAATAAAAAACAAATTAACTGATATTAAAACCAACCTCAAATACACAAACCAAATTACGAAATGCCTAAAGACCATACTAAACCAAAACTATTTCATTTTTAATTATAAGATATATAAACAAATAGATGGCTAAGCAATGGGATCACCCCTCTCAAGTATAATATCAGAAATTTACCTTCAAAACCTTGACGAATTAAATACAGAAACCATAAAAACACACGGCCCCAACGGACATTGGATATGATATGTTGATGATGGATTATACATCTTACAAAATAAAGCAATAAATAATAATATCATCCTAAATGAAATCAACGACTTACACCCTAACATAAAATTCACCATGGAGGAAGAAATAAACAATAAAATAAACTATCTAGACCTAACAATAACCAGAAGTACAAGTAACACTGAATACTCAATTTATAGGAAACCCACACAAACCATTAATACAATACCAAACTACTCCAACTATCCCCCACAACATAAAATGGCTGCTTACAACTCACTCTTATACAGAATGCTAAAACTGCTTCTAAAAAATGAAGAAAAAGCCAAAGAAAAACAAATAATATATCAAATAGCCCAAAAAAATGGATACAATACAAAAACTATAGATAAATTAGAATTTGAAATATTAAATAACTTATTACACTTTACTGTTACTTGTGACCAGACTTTTTGTTAACTAAAAGTTGTTAAATTGTTAACTTACACTTGGAGGAAACATTTTGGTCTTACGACTTCTTCAGCCTCGTATTTTTGCATCTAGGAATGCTGTAGTTGTGCTTCCTCGGTACCATTTTTTGAAAGTTAGAAATGATGTGATCGAAGAGTATGTGTGATCTGTGCCATGTTTTTTGCATTCAAGATGTCATTTTTATGTGTGTTGCTATGTCTATATATTTCATACTGTTCTAGTGTGTTTAATTTATGGCCTTTGTTACATGTGTGGAGGATGCTCATGTTATTTTCCATACTTTTGCATGAGTGTTTAGTGTCCATGAGGTGATTTGCGAAGGTGGATTCAATAGTAGTATGCAGTGCGCTTTTGTGTTCTTTATACCTTTCGGCGAAAGATCTACCTGTTTGTCCAATATACAACTTATTGCAGTTGTTGCATTTTAATTTGTATACTCCTGGGTTATTGTATGTGTTGGTATTGTTATTAATGATGTGTCTGATAGCGGTTTGGCTTTTATTTGTTGTTCTGTAAGCTACATTGTATCCTGCTTTTTTAAATTGGTGTGCTATTTTATTTGTGAGTTTGTTTATGTATGTGAGGGTGATGAATTTGTTTGTGTTCGTGTTTTTGTTGTTACTGTTCTTGTTGAGTATTTTTCTGTGTAGATTGTCTATTAAATAATTGTCATATCCATTTTTGTGAGCTAAATATTTTATTGTGTTTAGTTCCTCTGTGTAGTTAATTGTGGACATAGGTATTTTATTTAGTCTGTGTAGTAAATGTTTGAATTTTGCGTGTTTATGTTATATTGGGTGGTTCAATGAATTGTGTATCAGTGTGTCTGTCATGGTCGGCTTGCGGTATATGTTGCATTCATGTTTGTTTTGATTTTTTGTTATATTGATGTCTAAGAAATTCAATGTTTTGTTGTTTTCAAACTCTGCAGTGAACTAGATATTTTTGTGTATTTTGTTTATGTGTTTGGAGATATTGGTATTGTCTTACGTTTCCTCAGTATATTATTATAACGTCATCTACATAATATTAACATAGCTTACAAAAACACAGGAAACATAATCAATAAAATAAACCAACCAAAAAAAATATGTTCCACACTTAATAACAGAATATACAAAATCTAATGCCCAGACTGAAATAAAATATACATAGGCCAAACAAAAAAGAAATTAAAAGACAAGATATCAAGAACACCTCAATGCATACATCAAACCTGAAACTTATAACTCAAACTTAGCTAGACATGCCATCAAAAATAAACAAACACACATTCCCCAAATTAGAAAACGTACACCTAATAAAAAAAAGTACAAAAAGCCCTCAAAATGGCAATCTGGGAACAACTACAAATTTATAAACATTAAAATAATATCATAAACGAACAAATAAAATCAAAAAACGATAAATTATTCAACCTAATAGACAAAATTAAAAACCCCAAGGCAAACTTAAAAGACTCCCACAGTGCATTGAATCCCAAAATAGAACAATAACGGACACCACACCTTGTAACAACGGAAATTCCATACAACTCGTAGTCTACTACAACCCACGGTCAGTGATGCTTGATGATGGAGATACTACCAATCTTTGAAAGTTAACACGCATAAATACCAAGTAAGATTCTTGTTTAGGTACATATAGTGAAAGTGATATATATATGAAGTTATTATTATTACTTGTAAATGTCATTCGACAATGGTCAAGTGACCAAAAGGTACCTCATCACACAAGGTAAAATTATTGCACTTAGTGGTGGAAGAAATTATTTACAAGTAATAATAATAAAGTCAGTGCAACGGAAAAATAATGGACAACGTGAAATATCACGATATATATACATATAGGAATTTTTGTCTTAAATATACATCTCCTTGAGAACAAATTCCAGAAAGATCTGTAAAATTACTGTGCAATGAAAGCCTCTCCACTTCTCAATTTTACATACTACCAAAGATCCATAAAAAATCGTACCTCCACCTGGTAGGCCAATAATTGCTGGTTGTAATTAGGTCACAGAAAGAATCTCAGCTTTTCTGGATTCGTATATTCAACCTTTGGTGAAAAACCTTCCATCATACATTAAGGATACAAATCATTTCATAGACCGGCTGTCTCAAATACCCGTACCTCTACCTCCTGATACACTTTGGTCACCATAGATGTTACCTCTCTTTATACGAACATACCTCATGCACATGGTCTATCAGCTCTCAAAAATTTCCCCAACAAACGCTCAGACTTACCCTTACCCCACTACACCTTTCTTTGTTCACCTCACCAAATTCATTCTTGACAAGAATTATTTTCAATTTGAGGGAAATAATTACTTGCAAATAAAAGAAACAGCAATGGGTACTAGGATGGCCCTATCGTACGCAAACCTGTACATGGGTAATATCGAAGCAGAATTCCTAAACAGTCGAACACACCAACCATTAAGTTGGTACAGATATAGACGACATCTTCGTAATTTGGACACAGGGAATCTCAACGCTGGAAAGTTTTTTGAAGGGCTTATCACTATTCCCTACACTTCAATTCACCTGGGAGAAATGTACAGCAACAACTACCTTCTTAGATGTAGATGTAACAATCAATAGCAACCACCTTATGAATATAAAAAGGTTCATTCCAAACAGTCAGCCAATCAGGGGCAAGAGCATTTGTTCCAACGATATAGCATTGGGACTTCAATAGAAAAACCTTACTAGCTTTTTAAAAAAGAGGATATCCTAAACAACTTCTTGAGGATCAAATCCGCTTAGCTCAATCATTTGATAAACCCAGACCACCTATGGAAGACAACAAACTGTCTTTAGTTACAAATTACCATCCAGGCCTACAGAAGCTGAACAAAATATTAAAGGATGGCTTCAAGATTCTTCAAGCTTCCACCCACAAAAAAGATCTTTTCTCAAATCCACCACATATTTGGTTCAGACAACCTTTTAATTTGAAAAATATTTTAGTACGTCCAAAATTACCAGATCCAACTACTAAATCGAAAAACCGCCTAAACTTCCTCATGGCTCCTTTCCGTATAATAGACCTAGATGCAAGACATGTCCAATACACCTCCTAACAAATAGTTTCCATAGCCTAGCAACCAATGTGGACTTCAAGATTCAGGGTCATCATACTTGTACATACAAAAATGTAATTTACCAGTTACAATGTAAATTTTTCTCATCACAGTACATAGGCCTTACCATGGATGGTCTGAGCATCAGAATGAATGGCCACAGACATGACAATAGAACCATGAACTTAGACAGGTCAAACACTCAACAAGCTGCTAGTTACATCATATCTTTTCAAAAACTCAACAAGCTGCTAGTCACAACATTATATCTTTCAATAATTGTTATACCACCAAAATAATTAAGACCCTCCCACCTGATTGCAACCCTTCAGAATTGAGAAGATGAGAGTTAGCATACCAGTAGTACACCAAATCTAGAGAGCCTCCTAACCTCAACATCATATAAAAACTCCTTTTACCTTCCCCTTAACTTCTACCATTTTTAACAACTCCATTTACCTTCCTTCTGACAGACTATTATTATCTAGTTTCAAGTAATCAATATTTACACAAATCACATATAGCACTATATATCATAAACTATAAATTTGTGACATTTGGATATTTATACAAATCTGTGGTTCACCTCAGTCTTTTCTTTTTCTCTTTTTTGATTGACAAAGATAATTTTTGATCGAAATATTTCAAAAGTGTGATAATATGTGTCTATTTATTTATTTCCAAGAGATTGCAGTTTTGGACTATTGCCATTAGGTAAGTCTGTCAGTCTCCTATCTGATCCATTGTGTATTATAAAAAAAGGAGAACTTTATAAGAACATTTCTTGGAAGCCCGACTCATTTCCTTACCATACCATACTGATAACATATCCTGGAAGCCCGGCTCATTTTCTTTGCATACCGTATTGATATAAATATTTCTTGGAAGCCCGACTCATCATTTTCATTCAAATAGATAAAATAAGCTCGAAATATCAGAACTAAGATTTAAGTTTATAAAAACATTTATTTATGTTTTATAATTTTCTATAAAATAGTCAAATCTCAAAAATTGTTAGACCTTGGTCTTTCGGTTTAGGACCTGTAAACAATTAGTGTGTGGGGAAAATTTATAATATTTTTTCTTAAAATGAAACAAAACGAGTTTATAGCAAGTTATGTTCAACATTTATTCCATAATATTATTCCCAGTTTAAAACCAACAAAATTATATATTATTTGCCTATATATAAAGTTGTTATTGTTAATTGTAAACAATTGTTTTGCCACAAGTGCATGTTAATTTTTAACTTTTGTGATGAAGCACCTTTCGATCACTTGACCATTGTCGAATCCCTGGAGAGGCTTTCTGCATCGCCAGGTATACTTTTTATAGAATATAAATTAAGTTTGGGTTCCTCCTCATTACCAAATAAATTATGAAACTTTTGTTATGGCACCATAGTAATTGCTTCCTTCTAATCTAATATAACATGAAGCTAAATAATAAACTTAGGTATTAATAGCTTGCTATTACACAGTGATGTTAGGTAAACACCTTTAAGCACCGTTCCATAGTTTTGGCATTTCTTTGTACTTTTTAGCACTCTTTCTATTGCCCTTTATTGACAAAACACTTTCAATTCAGTACACAGAAAAAGCGTATCTGTAATTATTTGATTATAATGCATGATTTTGTAAACAAAAATGAAAAGAAAAACTTGAGTTTATCAAGTTTCGTAGCTTGTTAATAAAGAGAGGTTATTGTTCTTTCCTTAATTTTTTTCTGACCAATAATTTTTCACTATTAATTTTGTGTTCCTATAAACTTCAACAAAATCTTGTGAAATTTTTACCTCAATATCAATTGTATCTACTAATTTCATAATCACCTCTTATAATCCCATTTTTAAATCATTTTTGGAGTTAATGTCAAATACCTGGTTATATTTTGTTTAAATTAAAACATTTGTAGAATACAATAGATTTGTATAAAACATTAAAAGTAAAACCTTACCTTAAAGCAAGGGTCGGCAACCCACGCCCATGGAATGATTTTGTGCGGCCCTCTCCACTTGTGGTTTTTTGAATTGAGCGGTCCGGAAAGCTTACGCTTTCGGCTTAGAATACACATAGGTTGCTCAATAGCTAGAACCATTACACTAGCCACAGCAATGAACACTTAATAATAAATTACAGGTGTGATATAAGTGGAAAGTAGTGTCTGCGAAATGTATGCAGGCCAGTTCACTCCTTCAGCAATTGTTTTATTTCGGTAAACTTTTGTCAATTTTTAAATGAATCTATTTTATTTTATTATTTCAGGACTTCAAAACGTTAATAAAGAAATTTGTCTGAATTAAGTTAGAAAATTGTCAAATTTGTTACCAGGAAATAACCTATTTTTTTTGTTATTTAACAAATCCATTATTAGCCGCTAGTTAAAGTCACCTTCTGTACTGTATTAAAATCAGTTAAACTACCGACCTAAAATTAGGAAATATAATAAAATGTATGGTTATTTTATATTTGCGGCCCTTACAGCCATGCTATAATGAACATTAGGCCCTCAAGTACATAAAAGATTGTCGACTCCTGCCTTAAAGCAATATAGTGATAAATGAATACGTAATAAAAAAAAATTCTTTACTTACTGTAATATTGGTAAGTGGACCCATTATGCTTCAACCATGTTCTCTAAATGACAAGATCCTCTATATAAATCGCCGCATCTTCAGGATTTCTTTGTATTTTAGGAATTCAGTTGTTTTGCAGAAAAGTCATCTTTCCAAGTAATTCAACCAAAATATCGGAAGCCCAAAATCTGGTGACAATATTTTAAAAAATCATTGTATTAAATATAAAATCTTAAAAGCTGTTCTGAAAGTAAACATTACTTTAGTAAACAAAGTAAAAAATGTTAAAATACAATAGACTTTATAAACATCTTTTCTATATCAATAATGAAATCACAAAAAATGTACATCCATCCTATTGATATCACTATAAGAAAGAAATCAACCTTGCCAAGAAAAAGCTGGAGAAACTGTCCAACAAATTTTTCAGAAAATATTCTTGAACAGGAATTAAGAGTCCTAATTCTACATTAAAATGACAAAAAATAATTTCACTGCAACTTTAGGGTTCTATGGTACCATTCTAAGAAAGTAAAATATTAATTACATTCAGTGACCTACGTACCAAAGTACTCGTATTAGCTGATAATAATGTCTATCACTTATAAGAATTTCAATACTCAAGAAATGAAGCAGTTTTGTCAATATCTATGTATCTAGCCTATTCGTCTCAAGAAGCCTCAGATAACCTGAAATTAATAGAAAGTTTTCTTGTTAGATAGACTGCATTTATTATCATCATTTCAAGTCTCCACAAATGTTAATGCATTTACATGCCTGCTCATATAAAATACATAATGGAATCTCCAATATAGTTTGAATTTGCCTAATGTACTTATACAAAATATTTCACAAAAAAAACCACTGTATCAAGTAGATCCAATATTAAAAATTTATCCAAGGCTATATATAGTCGTAGGAAGTATTAGGAGTAAGAATTGTAAAATATTTTTCTCAGTTTATTTAAAAATATTTGTTAATAAACATGTGTGTGTATGTATGTGTGTGTGCATATACAAATATAGTACATCTAACCCCTTGGGTCATCATCTTTTATACCCAAACTATTTATGAAAAGTCTTGGTGTTAAACTAACTGTTGACTCGCAAAAAATTACAAATTCCCTCTATTTTCTAAAATTTAAAATTTTTGTGGAGTCAGCAAAAGTTTTCCTAACTCTTTTGATACCTGATTACTTTCTGCATTCCCCAGTATAATTTTTTTTGCTAAAATTGATTTTGTGGGAATGGGAAATAAATACCATTAAATACCATATAAAATGGTATATAAATACCATATAAAAATATATTAGAAATAATAGTAATAACATTGAATTTGGTATATATTTCCTATTCCCACATAATCCATTTTAGCAAAAATAATATACCGGGCGATGCAGGAACTAATCGAAAATATAAAAAATAATTACAACTTCCGCTCATGCTAAGATTAAATAATTTGGAATTAACAGATACAAATGTTATGTAATGCAATATATTGTTTTGTGCATGGATTAGTGTATGTTTCGTCATGGATGAACACAAAATTGGTAGGGTTTGTAGGAGAGTAGCAGGGTGTTTGCTGCAAAGGAACAATTAGCATTACAGAACATACTCTAACCTTAAGGAGTTGGCGGGTAGTCTACTTGCCGCGTTGAAGAAGTCGTGCAGGCGGGTAGCATGGTCCGGGAAGCGACGCTTAAATTGATACTCTACAAGTATCCGCTGAAGTAATTTACCCGAACACCATATTTGGGGACGGTTTTTCGCACTTTTCGCAAAGTTCTCCGAACTTTGTTGGTGTATGCACCCATAACAGGATCAACAAAATTGATAGAATTATTGGGTTGGTAGTGCATGTATAATTTCATCCTTCTAACAGTTATACGCCTTCCAGCATTCACTAACTACAGTAGTGCCAGGAAGCACATACTGTTTAATGACTGATAGAAGGGTATCTTTGGTGCGATCAGGCACTGGTACAAAAAAAGCGTTAGTGCTACCCCGTTCTATGCTACCGAAGACCCATTGACCTTCTACAAGCTGGCCTCTGTTATATTTCCTTTTACCCAACTTGGCTTCATCGATCTCTACAATTTTTCCGACACCACCTATCACGGAAGATGCGTTAATACTATGATAGATAAATACTTGTCGGGTGAAGGAGTACCAATCTACCACTGTACTAGAGCTGATGAGGTTACTCATCACAAATTCCTTTCTAGGAGGAACCACATGCAGCAAGTAGGAGACCAAGAGCAATCAGGTGTCCAGACTAAGGTGGATTTCCGCAAAAAAAAACTTGCACGCGCGGATACTTTAAACCTACATTTCCTTTTTGCCTGCTTGTTTGAAGAGACAACTCGCCTACATCTGAACTCCAACTTGCTGCTTATGAGTCCAACAACATTATTACACTTCTTGCATATGACATTTTGATTCATAACCCCATGAGCAAAAAGGAAATCTAACACTTGATCATAAGACCAGCGTATAAACTGCTTGTTAGTAACTTTGCACACTTCTTCACACGCGGGCACTAAAAATTCCGCACTTCTCTCAGCTTCCATTTTTAATGTTAAATGACTGGTAAACTGGTGGGAGAGCGGAGAGCTACTTAAAATCGCTGTTATTAATTTTTCGTAACGGAACTGTATGGATAGCGGGTACGGCGTTAATTATTTGAATAGCGCTTTCTGATTGGCTTGGATATCAATGGGTTGGGAGAAACTAGTACAAATATTAAAAAGGATAGGTTCCAATGTTCCAACATTAGTTGGCGCCTTTTGACGGTTGAGATAAAATTCTGTGTAAGCAGTAAGCACCAATGCGTAGGTTTTAATGCGCCAAGAAAGTAGTGCTAATTATATGTTAATACAAAGGTACCTTCTAAAGCCACAAAAAAATGTATGTGTAAAAATAGTTTTAGGATATGCCAGCAAATGTTTTCATTACCTATTGCACCAGAAAATGAAATTATTCATATAATTACTGGTTTTTTTGCATTTGTACTGCCATGGCCAGCTGTATAAAGTGAATACATAGAATAATAATTTAATAAAAACTTTGTTTTCTACCTGTGTTACAGTAGATATTCAGAGTTTAGGTCTTCAATCTCTATGGTGGGAGTAATATTATTTAAAAAACAAAGTCCATCTATTTATAATTTCTTCCCAACTGCTATTGTGCGGTAATTATATCAACATTTTTCAACAATATAAAGTATTATTCTTTCTAACTAGTAGCTCACGCGAAGGTGGAATTAACAAATATATAAATATATATATATATATATATATATATATATATATATGGAGGCTGAAGAAGTCGTAAGACGAAAACGTTTCCTCCAAGTGTTAGTTAACAATTTAACAACTTTTAATTAACAAAAGGTTTGGTCGCAAGTAATAGCAGAAGTGTAATAAGAATTAACCACCAGCTCGTCATGAACAGTAACAAGATTTCGATATATATATATATATATATATATATATATATATATATATATATATATATATATATATTAAAACAACATATGTTATTCAAATACAAGAATATTTATTAATTTATATCCAAACTTACAACTTTTTTAAAAAAAATGTTTTAACTTGCCTATAGTAGCACTTACTTTTTTTTTTTTGTGTTGAGGACGGCCGTTTCGGGAGATGTGTCCCTTTGTCAACTCAGACCGTAACTGATCTCAAGGTTTACGTAGGTTAGGGTGGGGGTGGGATATTTTGGTGGTGTGGGTTATTTTGTGTGTATTAGGAGTTATGATGTCAAAAAGTAGCTCACGCGAAGATGGAATCAACAAATGTTATATCCAAAGCTTTTCGTTGGTAAACAGTACCAACGAAAAGCTTTGGATATAAATTAATAAATATTCTTGTGTTTGAATAACCTATGTTGTTTTAAATTATTAAACAAGAAAACGTATTATATATATATATATATATATATATATATATATATATATATATATATATATATATATATATTGGTTGATGTTGGTACTGTTTACCAACGAAAAGCTTTGAATATAAACAAATAAATATTCTTGTATTTGAATAACCTATGTTGTTTTATATATATTATTCTTTGTTTATCAATTGATTTCAACAATATAAAGTATAATGTTTTCAATGCACGGTGTTTATGTCTTTAATTTCCAAGGTAGTTGTGTAATACTAAATGAAAATAAAAGTCCGTCTATATTTAATTATTAGCGTATTTATAAGTATTATAGTGTGAAAAATATTAGCTGTGTGGTACTAGTTTTTGTAGATAATGATATATTTATTGCAGATAACTGATGAAATTGACCTAATAGTTTCTGAGAATAAGGACTGAATCAACTTAATTTATTATGTATTTACTTGTCACTTTACTTCCACGTTTAAAATTTACAAAATTAAACTGTGTTATAAACGAAGTACTCGGTGTTTATGTTTTCAATTTTTTATGTGTAAAATTAATTGAATATAAAAGTCCGTCTATTTTTTTTTAAATTGGCATAATTGTACGTATAATTTTAACTATAACAGTAAAACAAGTGTTCAGTGTCCAGCTACTTGTTTTTGTAGACAATAATATCCTCTTGAATTTTGTATTCCATAACGTTCGGTGAAACTTGATTATACACTTTAACATTAGTTTATGACTATCCGAACTTTATATTTTGTAAAATCTCACTCAGACAGAACGTTTTCGATCCCTCTGTGATACTCTTCCACATGGATTGAAAACGTTCTGCCTTGGTGAGTTTTTACAAATTTTAAGTTTGTATAGTCATAAACTAATGTAAAAGTGATTAAATAATATTGTGCAGATAACTAGATCACATGAAGATGGAATCAACAAGTATAAATAATATTATAATATTTATTGCAGATAAACGATATTAAATAAAAAGTGTAACATATTTACAAATGTTTTTAGTTAAAAACTAGTAGCTCATATGAAAATGTAATCAATGAACTTAATAGTAGCAATTTTTAATTGAATAATTTACTTTCCAAAGGTTGGCTACACTTCACCTAACACTCTAATTGGGCGGTAAACCTATCTTTCTTGCCTAGCAAAAGCGAACAGAATGAGACTTGCGTAAATGTTAAATGCAATATTTTCTGTTTTGTGCGTGAAATAGTGTCTGTAAGTATTTCTTTCGTATTTGTGAGTAGATTTTTGTCTTACTATTGCAGAAAATCAGGTTTGCGCGCGATTTTAATTAAGGTATGTGGTGCCAAACAATTTTAGAAAATGTATCTCTAGTAGCCTCGTGAACTTTGTAGCCTCAATAAATATTTTTTTAATTTTATAAGTCCAACAAGTATTTTTTTCTATCTTTCAAAATTAAACATTTACCGTTTATCATAAACAATAAAAATCCGCGTTAAAAAACAATGCATAAATATACATTGCTGTACATTATCTGTATTAAGAGATGTGTTATTTATTTTTTCAAGTAGCCATTCTTCTATGCCAGGTGAAGAAAATTTTAGAATTCGTAATTGTACACTTAGGCCAAATATATTGTACACCTGCATAAGGCAACCTTAAGATGTAGTGGAGATTGCATTATGTATAGTTAAGGAGCAGGCATATATATCCATTAACTATTGTAGAGACTTGTAATGAAGGTAATAATTTAAGTTCAATGACTTTAATGATTGAAGTGCAAATTTACTAAATGTTATTAATTTCAGGATATCAGCTCCATGAAAAAAAATATCCTTGATACAAAGACTGACCAAAGAGCTTTACTTCTTTAGTGTTTAAATACTCCCTGAGTGAAAATTTGTATCAGCTAATAATCTGGCAAGAAAAAACTGAATATATTGTTTTCTTAAAATGGTTAGCATACAATCTAGTTATAGTAAAATTACTTCCCTTGATTTCAATAATAAGAAATTGAGATATCCTTATCCCGATTCGAAAATATTTTCTGAAAAATGTGTTGAACTGTTTCTAACTCTGTTGGTAAAATTAATTTTTCACTCATGATACCAATGTTGGAATATAGGATAAATATACATGTTTTGTAATTCATTGTTGATACAGTAAAGAGGTTTCTATAGTAACGGGAAATTTATACAGTAAAAAAGGATTATTTTCTTAGAATGTTTATCATGAAATCGAAAGTTGTAGTAAAATTATTTTCCTTGATTTCAATAATAAGAAATTAAGATACCCTTATTCCGGTTTGAGAACATTTTCTGAAAAATGTATTGAACTGTTTCTAACTATGTTGGTAAATTGATTTTTTATTCATGATGATATCAGTGTTGGAATAAGATAGATGTACATTTTTTGTAATTTCATTGTTGTTACAGAAATGAGGTTTCTATAGCAACAACAAATTTATAAAGTCTGTATTCTATTGTAACATGTTTAAATTTGTTTAATAAAGGATTTTTTCCTCTTAAAAGGTAAAATATTACTTACTTACCAGCCAACGCCCACTCTTGGCTGATGGGCCATTTGGTGGCATGCTGACCAGTAGAGGTGAGAAATCTCTTCTTCCTTCGTGTCGTTCAGGGGTCTATGATTCAGAGTTGTACATGACTGGAGGTGCTCAGCTGTCATGTTCTCCCTGCTGTCACAAAGGGTGCACCTGGGAGACGAGGAGATGTGTATTTTGTTTAGGTGTGCAGCTAGGTAGTCGTGTCCAGTTGTGAGTCTAAAAAGTGTAACCCCGTCCCGTCGGGGTAACATGTTGTTAATTGGCCCGTTTTCGACAAGAGTAGCCCAACGTTTATTAAGAGATGCTTCTTTTAAGTAGGCTTGAGTGCTCCTCTTTATTGCAGCATTTATTTGTATTTTTATGGAGGGGAGCGAATTTGCTACGCTCGGCTGTGGGAGCGTTGTTCCTTTTTTTGCCAATGAGTTGGCTAATTCATTACCTCTTATATCCACGTGGCTGGGGATCCATTGTAATTCAATTTTCCATCCCCTATTCATTAGTTTTGACGACAGGCTAGAGTGGATCTGCAATCGGTCTTCTTGTTATTTGTTACGGCCATTATTGCAGCCATTGAGTCTACAAGAAAGACTGCTTGTGCCGGTGTCTTTATTTTCTTCATTTTGTTTGATGCGGCTAGTATGGCGGTTATTTCACCGTCAAAATTACTTAGGTTGTTACCAACTGCTAGCGATCCTTCGAAAAGATTACAGTAATAACCAGCTCCAGTCTGTCCTTTGGGAGGCACCATTTATCGGTATATACATGTAGCCACTGTGTCTCTGGATAGACTGTGTTGATGGTTCTGAGGGCTGCAGCCTTTAGTTCTAGTGGGTTACAATCTTTCTTTGGGATATTGTATTTAAGAAGATTTAGGATTCCCTTGGGCAGTGAATTGACCACTTCATGTGTCCCGATATCTGTTGTATGAGTGCCAATGTTGATGTTGTATTTCTTAATCAACTCTTTATATGTGGTTATCAGAGATTTTTGTGTTTTTAGCCTCATTGTGGCTTCTTTAAAATTTTCCCATCGGTGGCTGTACGTCCTTTTGTTTCTCTCCCAAAACCCGAGGCTGAGTTTGTCTCTTCTAAACTACATTGGTTCTGTTTCCAACTGTGCCTCCATTGCTGCTATCGGGGTCGATTTTGGTGCACTAGTGATAACTCGGAGAACTGCATTTTGGGTTCTATCCAAGATTTGGGATGTGGTGTTTGACGCTGTGATTGTTGCTTCAGCTCCGTACTCGAGTATGGGGCGTATATATGTTTTATACGCTGTGTTCAGTACATCCTGATTTGCTCCGCATGTTGTGGCAGTTAGGCGTTTCAGCAGTCTTGCTCTTTTAATGGCTCTGTTGGCGCTTTCTTTGATATGTCGTTTCCAGGTCAATTTGGAATCTATTGAAACTCCCAGGTATTTGCAGATATTGCTCTCCATGAGTTCGCTATTCCCGTATCGCAGAGAGATTTCAGGTCGCCTTGTTGAGAGTGTAAAAAGTTGGTAAATTGATTTATTCGCTTTCACACACATCCCGTTAGTCTCCGTCCAAAGCAGCAGGTTAGTCAGTGCCTTGTTTATTGCTTCTTCTAGTGATTTGATGTTGCTACCACTAGCCCAGAGAATTAGATCATCTGCATAGAGTAGGCCTTGTACTCCAGGCACTGCTCGAACTGCCGTGAGTACGTCATTGATCATCAAATTAAAGAGTATACAACTGATTACGGCTCCTTGTGCCAATCCCTGCCTTTGAATACGATATTTGGACATTCCTCCTGTATATCTTACTCTAATAAGTTGTTGCGACAGAAAGGATTTGATCCACTTATATAAATTGTCCCTAACTCCACTTTGGGCTAGCTTGTGTATGAGCATTTCTCTCCAAACGGTGTCGTAGGCATTTTTTTGGTCTATTAGTACAGACAGGGTGGACATTTTCCTTTGGAAGCCGTCTTTGACACACTGTGAGAAGTATACTACTTGATCCATTGTACTTCGTTTCGGTCTGAATCCTGCTTGGTCATCGTCGATGGTGTTGTGTAAATCGAAGAATTGGCTCAGTCGGCGGGCAACCATTGTTTCCATTACTTTACTGCATGCACTCGTTAGAGCAACTGGTCTGTAGCTTCCTGCTTTGCTGATAGGTTTGTCCTTCTTATGGATTGGCACTATTTCACCTTTTCGCCATTGATGAGGTACATGGCTAGCCCAGGATAGGTTCACTATCTCCAAGAAGAGCAATTTTGCCCTTTGGCCCAAGTTAATAAGGAATTCCGAGAAAATGCTATCCACACCTGGAGCTTTCCCTGTTTTTGTTGCCTGGAGTGCTTGTTCCAACTCAGCCAACGTGAAATCATCTGAGCATATTCTGCTGTCTTGTCTAGTTGGGCATGAGCTTTTGGGCTGCTTCAACAGTTTTTTGTATGCACTTTTAGGCTGGTTTACACGACTGATGTTCGCATAGTGCTTACACAGTAGGTTAGCGATATCTCGTGGTTCTGTATAGCATCTTGTTCCTTTCATGAAGGGTTCTTGCTCTGCAGGTGGTGAATCACTATTGAGTCGCGATATATAAATTTGTGTGCTTTTGCCCCATCCCTCCGAAAGTCAAGGGTGCCTATGAATTTTCAGAAGGAATCTCTTTTAGACGGTTTTATTTCTTTTTGAAGTGGTGCTTGTGCCCTGCATAAGGCCGAACGTCGAGGATATCATTTGTTCTTTCTGCTTCCCTTCTTGCTGCATTCCTTATATTTTTCAGTTCATTTAGTTTGTTACTCCAGAAGGGCCGGTAGGCTTTGACCTGACCTCTTGGTATGCAGGACGTGCTGCATTCTAGGATTGTTTTATTAAAGCTCTCGACAGCTTTCTCCAGCGAACTCCAGTCAGTGCTTTCTGCTACGATGTCGTCCGTAAGTGCGCGATATGCCGTCCAGTTTGCCTTCACAAAATTCCATTGGGGAGCTCTGGATGGAGGTTTGAGCGTTTTAACTAGGCTTGTATGTATCAGTATTGCTCGGTGTCCGCACCCTGCTGCATCATCCAGAAGCCTAACTTTAGTTTTTTGAGACAGTTGCGGATCCAGGATCGCCAGATCCCGGTCTAGTAGTACTGCCAGAGTACGGCAGGAATGTTGGGGGCGTTTCAACCACTTCCAATAAATTGTCGTCAACCATATCTTCTATCCTTTCACCGGCTCGGGTCGTCATGGAGTAACCCCATTTTGTGGACGGGCTGTTGAAGTCTCCAACTATAATGCTGTTTGGTTGAAGCGTGGCTTCCACGTATAAAGTTGGCAGTACGTTTCTCGGTGGGTTGTAAAGGCTTACAATGCTGAAACATTTTTTACACTTCCAGACTTCGACGAGAACAATTTCGGCCTTGTCCCCCTCCCGCATCTCATGGAGTGTCTTAAACTTGGCACGCAGGTCACTTTTTATTCCGGCAATAATTCCTGATGCTATTTGTCGAGATCGATTCAATGTGTAAGTCATGTAGTTAGCTATGTTGTGGCATTGGATATTGTCCGTTGCCGCTTCGGTTATAAAATATATATCTACGTCGAAATTGATGACGTTTCGTTTGAATTCTACAAATTTACTGCTGTTGAGGCCTCCAGCATTCCGATACAGATTGAGGAGGCTCGCGTCCAGGTCCTAAAAAGGACTGTTTAAAACTCTTGTTTTTTGTTGAAGGCCTCTCATTTTATGGTCAGCGTGCTGAAGGCGAGCCTCGTGTTGATCATTCAGTTATTTCAGGGGCACCACGTGCAGGCGATCAACATCACCCCCTAAAAGGTAAAATATTTCTTTTAAAAGATTTCAGATTTAATACAAAGATTTTCAAAAAAAAATTATGTTAAACAGGTTTTGGGCTTCACATATTTTGGTTGAAGCACTTGAATGAAAAGATGGCTTTCCTACAACATCTGCCTTCCTAAAATAAAAAGGAATCCTGAAAGTGCAGCTGCTTATAGACAGCCTCTTCATTTGGACAACATTGTTGAAGATAATGGGTCTATTTACTAGTAAGTAAAGAATTTAACAATTATTATATGTGAAGATCGTTACATAGCGATCAAAAATATTCTGTCTCAGTAAGTTTTTACAAATTTACAAAATTTAAAGTTTGGATAGTCAAACTAATGTTAAAATGATTAATTAAATAAAGTTCCACCGAACGTAATGGACTACAAAATATAAGAGCTTTAAAGTGAGGTTTTACTTTTAACATTTTAATACTATTCTCTTTAATTTAAACTAAAAATAACAGATAATTGACAAACTTTCAAAATTGTTTTTAAAAATGAAATTATATAAGGTAATTATCAAATTAGTAGACACAAATTATAAGAGAATAAAATTTCCCATTGTAATGTTAAATGTCCATAGTATTTCAAGAACAATCGTAAAAACTTGTGCTCGATAAAAGATTTAAAGAGGAACAGTAATAACCTCACTTTATAAACAAGCTATGACACTTAATAAACACAAGTATTTCTCTTCAATATTTATTGACAAAATCATATCTGTGTTCTGATATGATTTGATGAAATTGTACCTGTGTACTGTGTTTTCTTAATAAAGGACAATAGATAGAGTGCCAAAAACTAGAAGGAATTTAAAATAATGGGAGGTTTTCCCAAAAATAATTAATATGCAAAGCATCAGAAAATAGATCACTATGTAATAGTAGGCTATTAACCTATTAATATTTATATTTCAGTTAAGTACATTATTTAGTTATCAATTAATTTGGGTTAGAAAAAAATTAATAGAGTTTACCAACAGCTAACTTCATAATTTACTTGGTAATGTTGGGACATGATTGGTATTGCCAGAAAAAGAATTCCTGGTGAAGCAGAAATACAGAAAAATTTTAAAACCTGGTGGAAACACCCCAAACATTGTAGGTTAAAAAAAATTAAGATAATTTTATTTTGAAATAGATAGAAAACTTATATTACAGTTTTTTTTTATATACAGGGTGCGATTGAAAAGTAATAAGACTTTCCGCCCGGAGTGTCTGGCAGGCGGCCAAAAAAAGCCGGCGCACACTACCTTTCTCTGTACCTCTCTACTGGACAAGATGGGGGTTCCGGTGCTTCCCCACCCTCCCTACAGCCCAGATGTGTCCTTCCTGGACTTCATATTCCTACTCGTTAAAAGGAAGCTGAACAGAAGGCATTTTGACTCCATCGAAGCGATCCAAAAAGCTGTGATGGACGAGCTCAAGGTGATCCCAGTGGAAGAACCGCTACTAGCGGTGTATTGACGCAAAAGGGTCCTATTTTTAGAAGTATCAGATGTATGATCCACAGTTCAATAATAAAAAAAGTCTTATTACTTTTCAATCGCACCCTGTATAACAGGCCCATGTGATAGCCAGCTTTGTGGCGACAACAAGGAGGAGAGCTTGCACCATATATTACTTAATTGCCACTACCTGATTCCTGCATGGGATATTCTATGAACCCGAGTACCCATATGGCTGGAATTACTAAAGAATAAACAATACTGGGTGCTTGCATATTCCATGGATATTGGGCTATCGGCTACACCTGAAGCTGGGCTCATGTAAGAAGTAAGTAGTAAGCTTCATGTGATAGTATATTAAAATATAGCTTGAAAGTATTAAATTATTTTAGATTCGGTTTTTCATATAAATAAGTTTTACATAATCTCAAGATAACAGCTTTGTTAAAAGTGAAACAATCTCCTCGTTCACTTCTAAAATAGAAGCTACTTCATTTGCCAGCAAGTTGGCTTCTGCAGATTTCATTTTGCTTTTTTATATTCAAATCTACCTTAAACAGATACTTTGTATGTACTTCCAAATAGTGTGACAGCACTTTATTTTATAAAAAATATGGCTTTAAAATATTTGGTTCGTATTGTAAAATAAGGTTTGTTGTTTTCTTCTAAAAATTTTAAAATAAATTTTAGGGGCCTCACTACAAGGTTTTATTATTTTTCTGTGCTTGTGAAGGCTTTACTTACCTCCAGATATAATTTTCGTTTGACAATATCGATTTGTGTAAAATGTAAATAATTACCATGCTGTATGTTAATGCCTTTGGATATGATGTTATAAATAATAAAATGTATAATGGACCTATGGTCACATATTAAAACAATACTAATATTAGACAATCTAGTCCCTTGTGAAAATCACTTACTGCATGGAGAAACTTTACTCTATAAGTTTGTAAATGCACGTTAACTTTATATATACACGGTGACGAGAATAACGCCAATAACCATATAGCTATTCTATAGCCTCATATTAAATAATACATATTTTCTGTTATAAACTGGATATTTCTTTATAAAGAATTATTACTTCAGAATAATATAATTAAATGTTTACCATATCTTTGTATTTGTTTTTCATTTGCTCGAAATTCTTAGTTTTAGATTGAACTTCTTTTCATTCGTACATTTTTTGAGCAAATAATTTTGTTTCTCAAACAAGTAAGTCCTGAATGCAGTTGCATATAGTGAAATTGCAGTAATTTTTATTTAACAAAAAAATTACATGATGAGTATTGTACGATTGTATAAGTACTTTAGGTAATTTCAAATGGGGGTTACATTATTTAATTAAGGGGAACTAGCCTGTAGAGAGTTGTCATTATGGTTATATGAGCAGTTTGTATAATAATGAACTGTACTTATATTTGTTATTAATTTCAGGATATCTCGGTTTCTTGAAAGAAACAGACTAAAAACGAAAACATTGACAAAAAACTGTAGGTGTCGCTTCTACAGTGTTGAAGTACCTCTTGAGTGATAGAATTTTTGCCTTGAATTAATAATTAGGTAAGTAGTTCAATTAGAATATAACTACTCTAAAGGTAATCATGGAACAAAAAGTTGTAGTAAAAATATTTTTATTGATTTCAGCAAGACATTTTAAGTTGTTGGAAAATATTTTTTGAAATATGCGTAACACTGACTTTAACATTTCGATAAAATTAAGTTTTTGTTGTCTTGATATTAATATTTGTATACGATAGATATACATTATTGTAATTTTACTTTTGGGACTCAAAAGAGGTTTCTATAGTAACAAAAGATGGTAGTTAATTTACATTATTGAACCTTTTATAATATTAATTAATGTTTTTTGTTTGTGTCAGAAAGTTATTTTTTTTTTGACGTGTCAGAAAGTTGAGACTACTTTTTTGGACGCTCAGTAGTAACCAATCTATCCAAAATATTAAAAATACTGAAATAGATTTGGTTGTAATTTTATACAACATTACTACAGTACAGTCTCACTAATCCGGACTTGATGGGACCGGACCCGGTCCGGATCAACGAAAGTCCGGATTAGACGGAAAAAGCCAAACAAATGCATACAATATGTGTTTTAGGTGGGAAAACATATTGAAATTGTAGTTTTAGTGAAATTGAGGCCTAAATATAGCTTACAGTACAGTATTTCATAGCTTATGTAGCAAAAAATCCTATAATTATAACAGAAAAGTCATGACATAAATAAATATCTAAGCACCTTTCTCGTTGAATAAAAGTATTCACATAAAGTTATTTACACTATACTGTATAAACGCACAAAAAACTCAAACAAAAATGAAACTGAAACAAAAACAAACTTTAAAAAACTTAGTGAAAAAAGTCCGTAATGTTCTTTTGTTTTAACGATGAATGACGTCGTTTCACAGTACGATCTCGTAGGCGTTTCAAGGTCAGTAGCTCCGCAGTTGACGTATCACTTTGTTTCTCAAAGTAAGTCATCAACCCCTCCAGCATTGCAGCCGCCTCATCATGAGTTAGGCTGACAGGTTCGTCTGTGTAGTCTTCCTCTTCCGAGCTGTCATTTTCTGCGTTTGCAGTGCACACCGCGACGATTTCGTCCTTGTTGAGCACTTGATGACCAATGTCATTATCACTGATAATCCACTCGGAAATATCAGTGTCTTTCAACTCGGCACAACCCTCCAATTGTTGAAAAATCTGAACAAATTCATTGTCGTCATTAGTAGGTTGACTGTCAGATTTTCCACTTTCCTGTGGCATTTCAGGCCACAATTTTTTCCAGCTTTTTTGTAGTGTAGACGGTTGAATTTCCTCCCACGATTCTGCAGCCATATAAATGACATCCTTTATAGTCACTTTTTTAAGATTTTCAATAAATTTTGTAGCTGGATCTGCTTCTTGTTGTTCCAAAAGCGATAAAATTAACTTTTTCCTATATCGCCGTTTTATCGCTTCGATCACGCCCTGATCCATCGGCTGAATGAGAGCCGTTACGTTAGGAGGAAGAAATTTAACAAAAATGTCACCATGACGCAATTCTTCTTCATTTGGGTGGCATGGGGCATTATCAATTAGTAAAACCGCTTTTCGAGGGAGTTTTTTCTCTTTTAAAAACTTTTCTGTTGTTGGAACAAAGTTTTCAAAAAACCAGTCCTTAAAAATTTGACTGTTCATCCACGCTGATTTTTGGAACTTGTATTGGGCCGGTAGAACACTTAAATTTACATTTTTAAAAACCCTAGGCTTTGCGGATTTCCCTATCACCAAAAGTGGAAATTTTAGATCGCCAGAAGCATTACTGCAGGGCAGCAAAGTCATACGTTCTTTCTTAACTTTATGGCCTTTTGCTACTGAATCTAATTTGGAAGCTAAAGTTTTTTTTGGGAACATTTTATAATTTAATCCAGTTTCGTCAGCGTTGAACACCTGACAAGGTTGTAAGTTTTCATCTCTGAGAAACTTGCCAAATTTGTCTTTGAATTTTTCACTTGCATCACTGTCACCTGACAAAATTTCACCACTTATTCCGAGTTGACGGATGCCGTGTCGTTCCTTCCACCGTGACAGCCATCCCACACTGGCAGTAAAATTAGGGTCTCCTTTTAACTTTTCATTCAGTTTCAGCGCGATCGTTTGCAAATTTACACCCGATAAAGGAACACCCTGTTCCCGTTGTTGGCAAAACCAAACATACAAAGCATCATCTAGGGTTTCATTTTTTGGTTTTTTTAAAGTGCTTCTGCCGCCTAAACTGTCTTTACTAACCATTTTTGCACAAAAATCAATTTCCTGTCGCTTTTTTTTCCAATCGGAAACAGTTTGTTTTCCCACACCTAACTCTTTTGCAATTTTAATAAGCGATTCACCTCCATCAATACGAAACAAAGCTTGGAGTTTTTGTTCCATTGTCACTGTCACTGACTTACGTTTAGTCGCCATTTTCACTGAACACTGAACGAGACGTAAATAAAAAACACAGATCAATATCGCACTAGAATTAAATGACAACTGAGCAGATATCTTGCGAGAAGCAGGAAAAGTGGCATCTGTCCGACAAAACAACTGACCTGACGCCAGACGGATAGACTGTTTATCCGTTTAGTCAGCGGTCCTTTATCTTTTGTTTATCGCAAGATGTCTCTGATGTCACGTACGTTGTAGTGTTGGGTGATCTAATTTGTATATATTTTTTCAAAGAAGTTTTTTCTACTTTAGTAGGCAAAAGAAACAAACAAGTGGTACACCTATTTCATATTTTAATGAATAAATTATATTATTTGAGTATTAAAGTAGGAAAACCCCTTTGAAAAATAACAAATATAGACGTATAAAAATAAATATTTTTGTGGAGAGCAGACTGATTGTGCACTGTAAAATACTATAACTAAACAAAACTTTTGGGCCGTCCGGATTAGCCGGAGGTCCGGATCATCGGAGACCGGATTAGCGAGACTGTACTGTATATACTTATATTAATATATACCTATGAAGTATCCAGTCAGGATTTATTTGGTTGTAATTTAAGAATAGAGATTATGTGATGTTACTTGATGAAATGGTATTACTCCGCAGAAGCAGAAGTCTAAATAATTCCAAATGTTAATAATTACACAAGAAATTTACAAAGTCTGTATTTTTATAAATATGTTGAAATTTTTTTAAATTAAGTAATTTATTGTTGAAAAGGTTAAACAATTGTTTATTTATTTAAAAGAAATATTTATAATTATACTGATTACAGATTTTGCCCTGCACATTGCATTTTGGTTGAAAGCAGCTAAATGAAAAATTAATATTATAGCATCTGCAATCCCTGTCTTCTTCAAATGTACAGAAATGTTGTATTCAAGTGCTGATCTTTACAGAACCTTTGTCATTTGGACAAAATGGATGGAAGATAATTTGTCTATTGTCACCAGTAATTGAGTGAGTAAACAAAATTGTGGAGTTATTATGTACGGTTTATTTGTGACATGTTTATTTTATACCATATTATTCTAAAATAAGGTTAAATTTAAAAATTCTTAATACACTCATCTTCATTTCTGTTAGGAATATTTCTATACATTTGAGAACAGTTTTCTGCCTTTCCTAACGTTATAATATTCTTCTCTGTGGACCCGCTTTGGAGTGATTCTATTTTCAAATTCAAAACGTAAATCGTACTCTTTTAAGTACAATTTAAGTTTTTAAAATGGAATCACTTCATAACGCGTCATTAATACAAAAAAATAACTTGCAGTTTTTGTGTTGTACATCTTGGAAGTTTTTCTTATAATTACACTCTTTGGTTCAACTTAGCAAAAAATCACTACTTACTGATATTATTCAGTTGACGGTTTACACACTAGGTCAGTGCATTGTTTAATCCTGTTCGAGACTCAACATCAGTAAGTAGGCTGAAAAATCTTAGTAAGTAGTGGTTTTTTTTGCCAAGTTAAACCAACAAGTGTAAAAAAATAACAGTATAATTAACGCTACCTCTAGAATTATTTTAAAAAGTGACATTATAAAGTAGTTTTGAAATTAGTCGACACAAATATGGATGAAATAAAAATTTCATTATTTAATGTAAAAAGGCTTTAGGAATAATAAGAAAAGAAATTAGTGTCAACTAAAAACAAGAATTGAAAAAAAACAAACCTCACTTTAGAAATGAAACTACAATACTTAATAAACTCAAGTTTTTCTTCTTGAAAAAATCATAAGGAATCAAAACATTACAGAATAAATGTATCTTTGTAGTTTGTATAAAATGCTTTTTAAATAAAGGATAATAAAGTGTGAACGATGAAGAGGAATGTTAAATGTCTGTTTACCCAAAACCATATACAGCAACATAAAATATAGCACTATGTAATACTATACTAATAAACACTTCTATGTCGTGAGAACACCCATCATCTCAGTTCTGAGGGATTGCAGTTGTGAGGGGCATTAATAATTTTGGTAATTATTAAGATCAGGAACTACCGCTCTGATCAACAAATTAAAAATTTTCTGTCAATTTGACCATACTGAACACGAATCTGAAGTTATTTTTAACGGCAAACATAAATTAACATAAAATAAACTAACGTAACCTAAACTCATCTATTTTTGTACTAATTCTCTTATAACGCAAAATTTTTTATTCTTGTCAAAAGGCAAACTTAGCAGCAAACCTGAAGTCGAGTGACCCGCAAGATACTTTCCGATTGGCCGACAGATGCCATGACTTTTGAACTGAAAAGGGGACGAATCTTGTGTTATTTTTAGCGGTAAAACCTAAATCAACCATCTTGGTGATAGTAGTCACAGGACTTGAAAGATGCTATCCGATTGGCCACTGCCTGACTTTTTAACCGAAAAAGCGCGAATTTAGTATGTCTGTGTGAAGATGGACTGTGAAAGATCTTGCCACACATAATTTTTTGAGGCTTGTTTGTTCGATGAAAAGCAGATAACGTGCTTCTGACGAAATTGATCTGTTTGAAGTGTAGTAACACAGTAACGATCACGGACGGCTTCAAGTTTAAGTGTAGGAAAGTTGTTTCATTACCAAAGATAGGCCGTGTGGTTGGAGGGTTTCAGGCAAGGTAGGTTCGTTTTTAAACCAACTCAGTGCAATATCAACTTTGTACCTACCAAAATACCACTAAGGTAAGCACCTAGGTTAGGATAATTCAGGTTTGCCATTAAAAATAACTTCAGATTCGTGTTCAGCATGGTCAAATTGACCAGGAAAATAAATATTTTGCAGATCACAGCGGTAGTCGCTGATATTAATAATTACCATTATTTTTGTAGTATAATATATTTATTTTTGTGGTTGCTATCAATGTATTTGACTGTATAAAGTTTGACAAGCTTGATGATAAGCACTGGAAGTATCACAAGGGATGACAGAAGTGAATTATATGAGAGTTGCAATTATCCTATTTTGTAAATGAATTGCTAAAGTAAATTCTCAAATATTAGGGTTCCTAGCTTAATTACACTTTTTTGTAATTTGTGGTTTATTATTTGAAACTCCTAAGCGCAACTTACTGTGGCAATATTAGCACGTTTTTATGGGAAGGTGACAATATTCTCTCACAATTTTATTGATTTCATAACGGAAATTCCAAGTGCATTCTGTTTGAATTATAGTTAGAGGGGTTGGCATGACCAGTTACAGGTGAAAGAATGTTAAAACTTGAAGTACAGTTTTAGTTACCTGTGATAGGTACCATACACCTAAACCAGTTACTAAAAAAGTATAGACTGATCATATGGTCAGTTGTGTCTAACAAGATAATTTCACACATATTTTGAATGGCTGAGTTACACTACAGTTTTTAGTTAGTAATAAGTGCCAATCTGGTTGCATAATATGGAGTGTGGTAGTGCAATGCTCGGGGTCACAGTGGCTGATTCACAGCAAGTGTACTAATCACACTTTCATCATCTCTATATAAAAATGAATGTTTGTATGGCATGTTACCCCCCCCCCCAGACCAATTTATTGTAGCAGAAAAGTATTAACCTATAAAACGGCGCTAGGTTTTAACCAAACAGCTTCCCGATGACATGACAATTTTTTTACAACATGCAATTTTTAAGTACCAAAATACCATAAAACATGATTTTCCATCTTATTTTATATTCAGACATTAAATTCATTTCAAATTTTGGTTGCTAGGCAACACTCCTCAATTTAAAATGATTTTCCAACAAATTTCAAACAATATACAAAAAATATTTTACATCCGAGTGCTCTTCAATAAATAACATTCAATCAAGATTTGTTATTGTCACTTCTTTCCTCGATCGACTATTATAAGTTCAGCTATTAATATGTTAATGAAATACTAAATTAAGTTTAGCTAATGTTAACATGCCATTCATTGAATTCTAAGTGATATGAGGTTAGCTAGGTCAACTAGTTTTATATCAAATCGCATAGACTGCCAATTTAAAATTAGGCTACTTTCTATTTTCAGATAGGAATTCTTGACCATCATCAAGACATCTATAAGCCTTCAATCAACTACGCCATTGATCTTCAGCATCAAGACACCTATAACTACATCAGCCATCATCATAATGTGTCTGTGCCATCTATATCAGGTAACTTTTATTTCATTGGAATACAGTAAATATATTATTTACTAACAGATAGATTCTAAAGTTTATTCGTTGTTTAAGTGATCTTTCAAGTATTTTTCATCCAAAAGCTTTGTTATTGACAGAAAGTAAATATATTTTTCATTGTATTATGTACTTTTTATTTCATAAAATGGTGATTTCCATAGGGTAGGAAAATTATAATGTTATAAAAGCCATTGTTTTCTGTAATTGTAATCAATATAATACCTCGGTAATCAAAGAAATAGTTTCATATTTTTATAAAAAAATTATTGGTTGTGAAGAAAATAGGGGCTAACTTCTGTACTTATACATTTCGGTGTAAATTTTTTTTTATAACAGTGTACTGTATATTTTTTTCCACATAAGTGTCATTGTATAAACCCGTGCAACTTTTACTAGGTTAGAAGTGTACTTAAAAGAAAAAAGAAAAGTTGAGTTTGTTTACATTAGTTTACGTTTAAAGGCTTACACTTAAAATATATTTGTAATAAAATAATTTTACTGGTGATCAGTAGTTTTGGCTGATTTAATTTCTTTATATTTTCAGTCATTTTGCAATGTTTGCATTATTGGATATGATCAGTTTTGTTTAGGAGCTGGGGTTCCCATGTTCTGACAAGAATAGCAAATATTAACATTTGGTAAATTTTTGCCATTCAACAAATCTTATTTCTTTTATCAGTACAAGCTGGTAATGTTTAAAATAAAAGCATTGATATTTGTAGAGAGCAGTTATTTCTTTAGTCAAACAATAGTAGTAGTATAGTAGTAGGGGTAATAATAGTAGTCATCAATTATATGTAATGACACAAGTTTTAAAATTTGTAATGTGTGTTTTTGTGCATGCTATAGTCACCTATTTATATTCCTGAGACCCATCTCCTATTAGCTCTTCACTATGAAATATATATTTTGTTTATCTTAGACTATTCCATTATCTCCAATCATTTCTCATGAAATACATTACACAGATTGTTGTATTCCCTCCATAACTTTTCTACCTTCATTTTCTTCAATATCCGGCACTGAATCACCATCATCTCTCCCATGTTGGTGTTAATTCTTACATTTATTTATCTCCTTTTATTCCACTGTTGAAACATTCTCCAAAATCCTAATTTTCAAATTTATTTAATTTGCTACAGAGCTGAATACTTCATTTGGTGCATCTATAGACCTCATTTATACCCCCTCATGTTCTATCGAAATGACTAAAAGTATTGTTGTTAAAGTGTAGTGTTTTGGTTGCTAGGCAATACTCGACAATTTAAAATGATTTTTCAACACATTTCAAACAATATACAAAAAATATTTTACGTCAGAGTGCGCTTCAATAAATAACATTCTATCAAGAACTTTTATTGCCACACTTTTCTCGATCGACTACTATAAGTTCAGCAATTATTAAGTCAATAAATACTAAATTAAGTTTAGCTAATGTTAACACGCTATTCATTGAATTTTAGACGGTATAAAGTTTGCCAGGTCAGCTAGTTTTATAAAAAATTGCATAGACTGCCAATTTAAACTTAAGCTACTTTTTACTTTCAGTTGAGAATACTCTTTAATCATCAAGACATCTATAAGCCTTCAATCAACCATGTCATTGTTCCTCAATTTCATCATCAAGACACTATAAGCCTTCAATCAACCATGTCATTGTTCTTCAGCATCAAGACACCTATAACTACATTAACCATCATCAGGATGTGTCTTTGCCATCTATATCAGGTAACTTTTATTTCATTGGAATATAGTAAATAGTTTTTAGATTAACAGATAGATTCTAAATCTGATTTGTTAACTGATATTTTAAGTATTTTTCATCCAAAAGCTCTGTTATTGACAGAAAGTAAATATATTTTTCATTGTTTTATGTACTTTGTATTTTATAAAATAGTAATTTCCATAGGGCAGGCAAATTATAATGTTATAAAAGCCATCATTTCTGTAATTGTAATCAATATAAAACCCCTGAATCAACAAAAAATAATCTCATAATTTTACAAAACAAATATTGTTACTGAAGAAAAATAGGGGCTAACTTCTGTACTTATACACATTGGCATAAAATTTGTTTTTCATAACAGTGTACTGTATATTTTTTCTACATAACTCATTGCTTAAACCTGTGTAACTTTTACTAGGTTATAAACCATTTCATTTTTAAAAGAACTAGAAAGGTTGAGTTCGTTACATTAGTTTTCATTTAAAGGCTTATACTTTTAAATATGTTTGTAATAAAATAATTTCATTGGTAATCAGTAATTTAGGCTGATTTAATTTCTTAAAATTTTCAGTCATATTGCAATGTTTGCATTATTGGATATCATCGCTTTTCATTAGCAGGAGCTGAAGTTCTGACAAGAATAGCAAATATTATCATTTGGTAAATTTTTGCCATTCAATAAATCTTATTTCTTTCATCAGTACAAGCTGGTAATGTTTAAAATAAAAGCATTGATATTTGTAGAGAGCAGTTATTCCTTCAGTCAAACAATAATAATAGTATTAGTCAATTCATATGTAATAACATATAAATTTAAAAATGGGTAATGTGTGTTTTTATGAATGTTATATTCACTTATATATATATATATATATATATATATTTCTAAGATCTCATCTCCTATTATCTCTTCACTAAATCTTCCACTATTCCATTATCTTGAACCATTTCTCATGAAATACACTACACAGATTCTGTTCTATTTCCCCCATAACTTTTCTACCTTCATTTTCTTCAATATCCTGCATTGAATCACCATCATCTCTCCCATGTTGATGTTTAATCTCACGTTTATTAATCTCCTTTTACTCCACTGTTAAAACATTTTCCAAAATCCTTATTTCCAAATTTTAAACAAATTTAATTTAGTGCGAATTTGTTTTCCAGATTTGCTACAGAGCTACTTCATTTGCTGCATCTATGTCCCCATTTATATCAAAACGACTGTAAAAGTATTGTTGTTAAAATGCAGTGTTTATCTTATGTAAAATAAAAGTGAACATAGTTCATCTTGAAAATTGTTTATTTCTATTTATCCTTGTCCCATTCTAAATATTTCATCAGCTAAGAGATTGAATTCTATTGTAGATTGTCACCATATATTTCTGAGTATTTTTTTCTAGCATTTTTATTTTATGCAACAGTAAATGTGGAATTGTTCCTCTGCCCAAAATGAAGTCCATGAACTCTTGTGTGCTAAAATAAAAAAAAAATATATATCCAGCCCTCTGTTCAACTTAAAATGCATGATATTCTTACAAAATTTTATTTTAACAATTGTTTGGGAAGAAACTGATTTTGTACTTTGCTCCATAACAAGTTATGGTTCTAAGGATACTTATGGATTTTCTAAACTTCATAATATATGACATTTTCCAAAAACTTTGATTCATCAAAAGTCAATCATTTAAATAGTTTTTATTTTCAATCATTTAAACATAGCTATATTATTATCTCTGAAATTAAGGATGGGAAATTATCCTGTAGTAACAGAGACAAAATATCGTGATTACTATTTATTACTAAAATACTTGGAAGAATAATAATGCGTCACAGTAGTTACTTTGGTTTGTAATAAAAAAAAAGTGGTATATCATTGTCAACTTATACCATAACTGACCAGTTGACGGTTTTAGGTTAGGGTAAGATTGGATTATTAGGTGGGTAATTGTGAATAAAAGGCCACCAGAGAATAAAATTGTTCAAAACCACAAAATAGGATAATATGCACAAGAAAGTTTTTAAAATTTTACATGGAAAGTTATTTTTTATCAATTTAAAGTTGGGTAAAAAATTCAGTGCGAAGTAGTTGTGCAACGTCTGTGGAGTGATACAGTAACGTCACGCTATCTGTATTCAAACCCTACGTGTGTAGATATTTGAGAAACATTTTGGCTTAATTTTTATGGTTTTTGCATACATATATTTAAAAACACCTATAAAGTATCCAGTTGGGATGGATTTGGTTTTACATTTATACATTTCTATTTACCTATATTAAAATATACCTTTAAAGTGTCCGTCATTCATATATTTTAGGTGTAAAACTAGTAGCTCAAGTTGAAGATTAAATGAAATAATACTATTTGTCATTTTATTAAAAAGTAAATTTAAATAAAGTTAAAATGTCATAACAGATTCTATTCAAACAGAACTGAATTTTTTTTAGCAACTTGATGGTGTAATTGTTGTGCACCTGATACTTCATTGTGAGTTTACAAATCTAAATGATCAAAATAGTCCTTTGATCTAACTACAAAGCGGAAGTTTAACTTACTGGTTCATTTATTTTGACCTGTCTAGGATTAACATAAATTTGGATTAATATGGTTAATTTATAATCAATATAATTATTTGGTAAACAAAGTACACAAGTTAGTTATAATTAGTTCTTGAATTTTTTAGTCTATTACGTTCGGTGAATCTTATTAATCACTTTAACAGTACTTTATGACTATCCGAACTTTAAGACAATGTGAGCATGTGAAGATTAAATAAAAATTTGTGTAACAACTTTAATAGAATTATATATATCATGCCAGCTATGAAACCCTTGTTTTACCTTCCTGGTATCAAGGGTTGAATGTGCTAGCTGCCATATGAGTTCAGTTGAACTGAACTTCATGTAATACAATAGCTTTAATTTTCAAAGCTTAAAAATAACAGCACAGAAATATCCCTTTTTTTATTAAGGCATACACTTTAAATAATTAATTGGAAAGAATTAGAGCTAAGGCGGGAGAAGGTAATTGAGTAACAATATATAAAAAACTAGCTAAACCCTGTCTCTCTTTGCTGTGGCACATAGTGGTAGCATGAGAAATGAGGAACAAAACGAAGCATTTGTTTTACAGAAGATTAACCTTGCAATACTTCAGAGGCAAAGACTATGTCATTTTTGATCGAGCCATTGCTAGAATCAATCTGGTAAGAAATGTTTTCCCAGTTCCTGCTGGTTCGTGCAAGAAGAAATTCTCCCCCAACTCCATCATTTATTATTTGCATTATGCAATCTTAAACGCCCTTATGTCCACATGTTAATTTGGGAATCCTTGATTGGAAATATGGCAGGAGATCACCGGTTTTGTAATTTTGTTATCTACATGAAATGAACCAGTTGCGGATGCTGACATTCCCAAACAACATGTAATTACGGTTTGATGAACGATGCAGCTCAATCCGACATGATCACACAAAAGTACCTATTAAGGTAAATATTTGAATATTCACCAATCACTTAAAAAAAAATTTGTCTGGGTATCCTGTAATTATTATTTCTGATATAAGGCATTAAAAGAATTTGAGATCAGAAAAATGCCATAAATCAAATCCAATACTTCATACCAATTAAAAATATAAAGGATGATTAGTTTTGTAATTGTTGTATAGTTGGAGGTTATTATCATTAGGTAAAGTAGAGGTTTTATTTTTCAAGTTCTAAAATTTTAACTATAAATGGTAAGTCAATAGTTAATTGTAAATTAGGAAAGAATTATAAATAAGAAAACATGAATAATTTTCTTATCACAGTCATTCTTATTGGAAGTTACGGTAAATTTCTATGTAATACCTATCACTATAATATAGTTAGAGAAATTTCTTTATATTCCAAGATTTTACTTTTTGTTCTTTAGATTATATTTGAACTTATGTAGTACCAAATCAAACTCAATTTACTCTCATTTATACTTACACTATAAATAATTCACAATTATAAGTAATTAATGCATAATTGAGTGAATACTTTAGAATTATGTGCTGACGTGTTTCAAAACAATCGTTTCATTTATGAAAAAAAGTAAATGTTTGTTTCGAAACGTGTCAGCACGTAAGTTCTAAAGTATTCACTCAGTTATGCAATAATTACTTATAGTTTAGTCAGTGAATTCAAGATGGTTACAACAGGCAACTTTAGTTTACAGTAACCAATTACCATGGTTTATTATTAATTAGCTAACCCGATGAACTTCGAATCGCCTAAAAGTCAATGAATGGCGTATTAACATTAGCTAAACTTAATTTAGTATTTTATAAACATAATAATAGCTAAACTTAGAGTAGTCGATCGAGAAAAGTGAGACAATAAAAGTTCTTGATTTAATGTTATTTATTGAAGTGCATTCCGATATAAAATATTTTATGTACATTGTTTGAAATGTGTTGGAAAATAATTTTAGATTGTTGAGTATTACCTAGCAACCAAAATTTGGAATGAATTCAATGAAATGTCTTAAGATAAGGTAGAAAGTTATATTTTATGTTATTTTGGCATTTAAAAATTACATGTTGGAAAACATTATTCCAGAAACCTTCCCAGGAATGTACTCAACAATTTCCCAAAGTTTCATGGTGATTGGATGAGTGGTTTACTAATGTATAAGGCTCATACATACATACATACATACATAGAAACATTTAATTATTTATGTATATATATATTATACATAAGGTAAAATTATTGCACTTAGTGGTGGAAAAAATTGTTTCTAATTAATAATAATAACTTCATGTATGTATATGAAGTTATTATTATTATAATAATAAACTTCATAAAGTCAGTGCAACGGAAAAATAATGGACAATGTGAAATATCACAATATATATATATATATATATATATATATATATATATATATATATATATATATATATATATATAGATTTTTTGGACTAGGAGACTGACAGACTTACCTTGGTAAGAGTCCACTCTGTAGTCTTGAAATAGAAACACATAAAAGCACTTAAACAATGATATATTTCAACTACACAGTGGTCTTTGTCATCGAAGAGAAAACACAAAAAGAAATATGAGAGAATGAAATAAAATAATTGTCATGACAACAAACAATTATTTTATTTCATTCTCTCATATTTCTTTTTGTGTTTTCTCTTCGATTGACAAAGACCACTGTGTGGTTGAAATATATCATTGTTTAAGTGCTTTTATGTGTTTCTATTTCAAGACTACAGAGTGGACTCTTACCAAGGTAAGTCTGTCAGTCTTCTAGTCCAAAAAATCTAAATAATCTTTACCAACCAAAACTAACCTAAATATATATATATATATATATATATATATATATATATATATATATATATATATATATATTAAACAACACAGGTTATTCAAATACAAGAATATTTATTATTTTATATCCAAAGCTTTTCGTTGGCAAACAGTACCAACATCATCAGGAATGAAAATTACAATAATGTAAGCTATAGGCCTAAAACATATATCAGATATATGTTTTAGGCCTATAGCTTACATTATTGTAATTTTCATTCCTGATGATGTTGGTACTGTTTGCCAACGAAAAGCTTTGGATATAAAATAATAAATATTCTTGTATTTGAATAACCTGTGTTGTTTTAAATTATTAAACATGAAAACGTATTTTATATTTATATATATATATATATATATATATATATATATATATATATTTATATATATATTTATATATATTTTAAAACAACATAGGTTATTTTATATATATATATATATATATATATTTAGGTTAGTTCTAGTAGAGCTTAAAGCTTGTTTAGGAATTTTTGGACTTGATAGGAGACTGACAGACTTACCTAAAGGCAATAGTCCAAAACTGCAATCTCTTGGAAATAAGCACATATAAAACACTTAATACACTTTTATTTGAAATATTTCGATCAACATGATCTTCTTCAGTCAAGAAAGAGAAAAAAAAAAATTATATATTATATATATATATATATATATATATATATATATATATATATATATATATATATATATATATATATGAAGTTAATATATTACTATGTGAGTAATTTATATATATAATACAAACTAAAACCTCTAACCACAAATATTTTTATTTTAGTCCTATGTACATTTTGGCTACCAAGTAACCATCCAAAGAGCACATAACAGTACTCTGCATAACTTTATATTGCATGTATTATCATGTCTCTGAGGATGGTTGATCGGTAGCCAAAATGTACACAAGTTTAGAATAAAAATAATTGTGGTTTGAGGTTTTTTGTTTGCATTATTTAATTTACAGTTATTTCACACATACTCAGGGAACTGAAGTAAAGTGATAAATATTGGTATTACTAGAATATGGACAGGAATCTATTAAGCTGAATATTCTCGTAAAAGTGAAAACCTTCGTTGGACTACAACGTGTCTTCCATGGAATGCTTCTAGAACCTGTCAAGGAAATACCATGCAACATTTACCCAAAAAATTGTTTGACAAAACATAATTCTATGTGTAAAGTGTCAAAACATTTTATATAAAAACATTTGAAAAAATAAACATATTCTAAGAAACCATGAGGAAATTTTATAAACTCTTAATAATTATTGTATACTAGCGCTACCAAGTGTGTGTTGCTGCACCAGATATAATTTTATAATAAAAAATGAAAAATTAATAAATAATTTTTTAACTGAGAAATCACTACTCTACACAATCTGTGATTACAATTATTTTATTTCATTCTCTCATATTTCTTTTTGTGTTTTCTCTTCGATTGACAAAGACCACTGTGTGGTTGAAATATATCATTGTTTAAGTGCTTTTATGTCTTTCTATTTCAAGACTACAGAGTAGACTCTTATGAAGGTAAGTCTGTCAGTCTCCTAGTCCAAAAAATCTAAATAATCTTTACCAACCAAAACTAACCTAAATATATATATATATATATATATATATATATATATATATATATATATATATATATATATATATATATATAAATATACATATAGAAGATAACTTTTTGTACATTTTATAATATAAACCCTATAGTTGTGTAAGTAGTATTTAATCTGATCCTACACAAAATTCCTCAAAATATTACACGTGACATTGTTATGATATTAACTGAATTTATATATTCTTATAATCTTTAGCCCTTGTAATTTTGTATTTTTTTAATTAAATGAAATAACCTTATAATTTTGATAACTTCATGTAGTTTTGAAACCCTAAAATTAATTTAGAAATATTTTCTCTTTTGTTTCAGGTTTTGAGTCTCAAGCCCAGAGCTTGCAGGCTGCAGGTTAGTGTTAGATTTAAGCTTGTGTCCGTCAAAATGTTTTTCGTGATACCGAAGTTCGATGTTTCCTTTCAGTGTTAAAAACTGAAGTATCTACGCGTCGGTTTATAAATTAGTTATCATGTCACCTAACCTTGTGCCCATCATTATCTTTGTTTGATCCCTTTTCAACATTTCTCAGATGTCAGGGTGGTTTGATAAAAGCCTTATTTGGCTTGTATAATTTTTCTATTTCAGGTATCCTTTTGTTTCATGTGTTTTTTTATTTTTAGTTTTTTCAATTTTCAGGTATTTTTTTTTTAAATTTCAGATCCGGAGAAGCCCACCCCTCAGATAGTTTTAAGTTATATTTAAGTGTCCACCCTGCCTCTGACTGCTAGTATACAAAGATGTGATGGAATCCCTTGAAATGCAATGAAATTGAAGTTTACTTCCGTTTCGCTGATAATATCTGAAAACAGTTTCGGTTCTGGTTCCACCACTTCCTCCCTCTCTTATACGTCTACTCTTTTCTATTTCATTGCATTTTAAACATTTTTACAATCTGATTTAAACATATTTCTATTTCAAATAGTTAAACAGCATAATTCATATATTTAAACAAAAGTCATAACACAAAAATAAAATTGTAATTTAGTTTCAGAAAATTTAATTAGTTTGCACAGTAGGTAAATTTGAGTTTATTTTTTAATTTTGATTTTTAAACTGAATTTAATAGACTTACTAATTTTTATAAACTACTACGTGTTAATCCATAGTTTATCGAAGCCTGAGTGTTGAGTTTCTAGACCTGAAATAATTTTCTGTAAAAAATAAATATACAAGTTATATAAATGTCTTTTAACTGAGCTTAAAAATATTCTTGATCAAAAATTATTTTAAAATCGTTAATCAGAAGCAGGCAGGGCTATGGCTAATTTGGTATAACAAATATTCAGGTTAATTGGGAACCTCGGGAAAAACAAAAAAATAAATTATACATTACACTATAAAAATTATGGCCTGTGTATTATATATTGTAATAACGAAAAATGTACATTACCGCCTGAGCTGTAATTTCTTTGTATTCAATAAATAAATGAAAATTCTCTGAACTTATGACTTTTTAATAACTGTTATGATGAGTATTATAAATAAATAAAAATTCTCTAAGCTTATGACTTAAAAAACTGTTTAAACCATTAAAACACAAAAAAATATTTTCCTATTAAAAAATATTAGTTTTAATATCTGTATTTGTAAATTATGTGTGTGTGTGTGTGTGTGTGTAAACATATAAACAATTAAATTAAAAACTCAGAATTATAAAAATCAAAATTCTTAGTGCCATAAATAGGAAATATAGAATTTATGTTTTAAATCAAAACAATAGTTTTTAAAAGTTACCTTAATCTCCCAACAAGGTTGTCTGACATGAATAGAATAAGGAATAGCTTTAAGCTTTGCTCTTAATATCATGAACAATAATTTACTAGTTATTTTTATTTTAAAGATTCACATTTTTTTAAAATACCAAAATATTACTTTGGTAATAATTAAATAAATGCAGTAACAGCTATTTAGGTAGCATTCATATAATAGTATATAAAATATCAAATAAACAAATTGAAAACATATTTATTGATAAAGTTTATTGTAGAAAGTAATGTTTTTATTCAAATTAATTTTTTAAATTTCTAAAAATGGATTTTATAACAGAATTGAAAAAAATAATTATTACACTCTTTTCCGACAAAAAAGTAAAAGAATTGTTAACTAAATAATTTTTTAATTAAGTAATATCCTGTTTCTTCACTTTTAGATAATAACATTTTTATTTGTTAGATATACCAATAGTTTTTCTATTTACAAATCCAAATTTATTTATTCTTACCTAAAATATACTGGAATTGTTGTTCATGAAAAAGAGCAAGATAGTTTTTAGATTTATGTAACTAACTTGTACCTTCTCTTTCAGTCCACCTACTCTTAGAGCTCAGTAGAAGGGTGGGTATAATCTTCTCTGAGCTTTCATCGCACACATACTAGAATAAGCAGAATTTTACCTCTGTGACGTCTAGCACCACTAACATCTGCACACACTTGACAAATAGCCAAGTGTTACACCTTACTTGATTACACTTTCTGCACGCGTAATTCCTCAACACATATAGAGGTTGCATTTGGAACGTAAAGTTCTGTAGATTGTGGGGGGTTGAATTTAGAGCCCGCGTACCCTTAGATATGCTAGGTTGCTTTTGTTAGGATGTTTTGTGTTAGGATGTGTGTTTCAGGTTTTTCAGGTGTTTTCGTTTGAAAACAGATCAAGAGAAAACGTGAATGTTTTCAATCAACATCTTCAGGAATCAACTAGAGAATCTTCAGGAAATAGTTCTATATCACCGAATGGGCTCTTTTAGTGATGAATGTAGATATAGTAATATTAGTTGTAAGAAATTTAACTTTATGAATCGTGGCATTTGTGAGGTATTTTTGTATTCTGAAACCTCTTTGGAAAGCTCCAAGAAAAGACTTTGGCTTGAAGAATAAATGAAGATATTGCTGCAGCAAATAATGGTGAGTAATAATCAGATAATTATCTCTTAATACAATTTGTGATTGTGTTTGTTTTTTTCATTACAAAGAGTGATAGGTTATTGGTGTGCTTGGTATGTGTGAAAGTGTACAGGCACTGTGTTTTTTACAAAAGTTAATTTCTGATTTTTTTTTACAAGGTTTTCTTTTGGAATCTTCACACTTCTAGTGAAATATTGTATGCTACAGTATGTTCCTCCTTCAGAGTTTTTGGAGTTTTCGCTTGCTACAGAAATAATACTTGAAGGTAAATGATTTATTTTCAAATAAGTCTTTGATGGGTTTATATAATTTGCATTAAATTTAACTTTTCGTGATAAAGCCTCAAGTTTTTGTTGATTTTTTGCTCATGATATTTGGATAATCTTTTAAGTTGGAAATATCTGTAGTCTAACAACTTACACACACTTAAAATTAGGTTATTATTTTTTTTAATACAGAGCTAAGATGTGTTTGACTATAATAACCAATCAATATTATGACCCATTTGGCAATCTGATGCATTTTTGAGCTGACTGGGATCAGTTTTAAAGTCAAGTTTTTCATAAAAGAGTTGAAAAGATTTGTAATTTATATTAGTTCTGTTCATTTAATATGTTTTATCAGCGTGTTGAGACATGGTTTTTTCTAACATAGAAAATTTCTTAACTATGTTGATATTTGTGTAACTGTGAACTGTTCCTATTATGCGGTCGAATGAAAGGAGAGTATCTGTTATTTCTAATGGAGTGTACCCGTTCCTTTAGTCTGTGTTAAAATCTGATGATTGTTTACCAGATGTAGATTATATAATAGTGACTAGAGTATACTTTGTAAATATCTGGCGGTCATAGTTTTTCTTTTGTGTTTTTTTGTAATGAAGGCCATGAAATATAATCTAGCCTACCATAGGCGATTGCATCCATCTTGCTCGAGTTCTATAATCTAGCTAGATCAAGTAAAAATAATTTTCTTATCATTTCTCTGCAGGATTAGTATGTGTGGAACATATACAGTACAGGCTTTGTTTTGATAAAAGTTAATCTTGGATGTTTCTTGACACTGTCTTCCTTGGGGACTTCTACATTTTCTTGTATATTCTTGTGAGCTTCAGAGTGTTCACTCGTCAGAGATTTTGGAGTTCTTGCTTGCTTCAGGAATAAAATTCTTGAAAGTAAATAATTTTATTTTTGAATATTTGCTATTGTTTTTATCAATTTCATTAATTTAACATTTTTTTAATATTTGTTGATTCCATCTTCACGTGAGCTACTAGTTATCACTAAACACTTGTAAATGTTTATAAACTTGCCCATAGTAGCACTCACTTATATTTGTTGAGGACTGCCGTTTCGGGAGATGTGTCCCATTGGCAACTCAGACCGTAACTGATCTCAAGGTTTACGTAGGTTAGGGTGTTAGGGTAAGGGTGGGATATTATGGCGGTGTGGGTGTATTTTGTGAGTATTAGGAGTTATGATGTCAAAAAGGGTGTGTGAGTTGTAATGCAATTGTGTATTGAGTATGTGTGTAGGTGTATTTTGAAGTGTCTGTATATTTCGTATTGTTCGGTTATGTAGCGTTGGTTATTTCTGTGTTGTTTATGAAGAATTTGTAGGTTAGATGTTATGTCTATGTAGTCATGTTTTGTGGAGTTGAGATGATCGCCGAAGTTTGATTGTTAGTTAGTGCTTTTATATGTTCTTGGTAACGTGTGTAGAAGGATCTCCCTGGCCTATGTAAAAACTAGGGCAGTAAAAAAATACGGGTATAGTATCTTTACTGGTACAGATACGTCGACGATATCATAACATTATATAAAGGTAACACACACCGAGCACACATATTTCTAAAACACCTTAATTTCATACACCCAAAACTAACATACACCATTGAAACAAAACAACAAAACTCTCTCAACTTCCTAGACCTTACAATTAAACGAACAGACAAACAAACACAACATATACCGAAAACTCACTAGTACCAATACGACCATTCACAGCTCCTCAAATCACCCACACCAACATAAACTAGCTGCTTACAACACCATGATATATCACCTGCTTAAAACACCGCTAGACAAAGAAGAACACTACCAGGAGTAAAACCACCATAAAACATATAGCACAAACTAACGGATTCAACCCAATAATGATTGACAAATTATAGAACAGCCTAAAAAATAAACCTAATAACCCAAATACAAACACAACAGGACAATCCCACAAAATACTTATCAATACCATACAGATCATCCAAAACCCACAATCTAACCAACACACTACAAAAATACAATTACAAAATAGCTTACTCCACACACAACACTCTCAATAAACAATTTAAACCCAATAACAAAATCGACGACATTTACAACACCACTGTTGTTTACAAACTAACTTGCAGTTTGTGCCCCAGTTTTTACATAGGCCAGACAGGGAGGTCCTACACACGTTACCAAGAACATATCATAAGCACTAACAAACAATAACTACCAATCAAACTTCGCCGATCATCTCAACTCCAAAAAGCATGACTACACAGACATAACATCTGACCTACAAATTCTTCATAATCAACACAGAAATAACCAACGCTACACAACACCGAACAATACGAAATATACAGACACTTCAAACTACACCCTACACACATAATCAATACAAAATTACATTACAACTCACACACACTTTTTGACATCATAACTTCTATAACTCACAAAATACACCCACACCACCATAATATCCCACCCTCACCCTAACCTACGTAAACCTTGAGATCAGTTACGGTCGAACTTGACAACGGGGACACATCTCCCGAAACGGCCGTCCTCAACAAATATAAGTAAGTGATACTATGGGCAAGTTTATAAATATTTACAGTGTTTAGTGAAAACTAGTAGCTCACGTGAAGATGGAATCAACACATATGATATATTGAATAATTGATGTTGAATATATTAACCTCTATAGCTACCGGGCCAGATAAAATTTACCCTTTCATGGTTCATATTAGAGTTGTCCAACTTATAAAGGTGGACAGGGGGGAGGGGGCAAAAATCAATCTTTGGGTCAAACCAATGTGTGGTCCAGGGTCCGAGAAATCTATTTACCAGGGGTATGGAATTAAAATTACTGCCTGGGGAAAACTTTTTTAGAATTAGATGCAAAATGGTGAATTTGAGGCAGTCAGATGGCTTCAACTGACTGATACACTGATCCAATTTTGTATAACTTTATTAAATAACTATATAATTTTAAAGTTCGAAACACTATTGGCGAGACACACAGAATAGAACGGCAAGCCGCCAGTTGACAACCCTGGTTTTTATTGTTACATAGAACTTGCTGAGCTTAGGCAGGGAGTGAATTACTAATTAGTACTGACCACGCATAAGAAATGAGCCTGGCCTTGTTTTACTGGGTTCTTAAATAGTAAAGAGTTCTCTACCCTTACTTGCGTATGTGTTGCACCGCTATTCCTTACAAAACAACTTTACACTGGAAATTTAAGGTGATACCTATCTCAATGGGCCCTTATAGGGAACCCCCTCTGATTGTAATGCATTATAGTAGGTTGATATATGGTACCAATGTATAGAGATGCTACTGTAATCAGTGTTTATGCTTGGTGAGTTTCAAACCTTGAGCTATTGGGTTCTACATCTTAGGGTTACAGCCAAATGTATTTACTTATGAATTCAATTAGAAAAAAACACATATAAAACAATTTTAAAAAAATTCTTGTGGATATCGTCCAATTTGATGGTTTTGAACAATTTCCCAAAATATCGTATAGTGCCGGAGTACTGCATTTCAACCAAGAAATTAAAATACAGTGATAGTTGATGGCCTCTATTACTCTTCTTCGTTTTTACATATGCTACTAAAAATTACATAGTAAACAAGATTAAGTAGTTATTCTTAATTGATAATCATTTCCACATTGAAATGAATTTGATGAATAAATTATTGTTTGTCTTTATTATTAACTCTGATCATATGTGAAGCTCAAAAGTTTTTATAACAATAAATTGATTTTAAGTGTTGCACACTATAAATATGTATTAAACCAAATCAGGTTTGAATTAGCACAAATAGGTTTGTTATTATACAAACATAACCTCAATTTGTAAAACAATTTTTTAAAGTAATGCTTCGGGAATTATAACATTACATACAACCACATTACTGTAAAGCTATATTAAAATATTCATAAAAAGTATGCGGTTAGGTTATAAAAAATGAAAAAATTGGTTTTTTAATGTACTATAAACAAATAGTGAAGTTTAACCTTTGTTTCCAATTATCCATCAACTGATCAACTGACATCGTGTAGCAATAGTAGGTTACACAACTTGAGCTATTCATGAAGCATTCATTTCAAGTTTAAAGCTTAATATTTAAGTTTTCAAACTTCTCCCCATGATACGAATGGTCGCATAAGGTAATTTCTCACCCTATTCCGAATCGTTTTTATTTAGTGTTTAAATATTTTTTTGGTAAAATATATTTTTTTGAAGTAAAATAAAAACAGTAAAAAAGCCACCCATATTAAACACGTATTTATTAAAATTATAGCTTCTGCTTGATGGATTTAAATTAAAAAATGTAATTAGTTACACATTATTCATATTACATCATTTGCACTTCCCCAAATTATCAAGGTCATAGCTACACCAACTAAATTAGACTAAATGGGTTCAGAATAAATAACGCTTTCGACTTAAAAATGAAACAGAAACCACTTTTAGCTCTGTTTAGCTATATAGGCACAATATGAAATGTTAGTGTATTTTTATCTCAAATTAAGGTTTTGTCTGGTGCTCTTTGGTTAATTACACATAACCCACCAGTTGCTTTCCTTCTTTGTGGTTGAATTAGAGCCTCAAGTCCATTTAACAGTTTGCATTTACTATAAACATTCCTGGGTATTGTGTCAAGGCTCGTCTGACAAAGGCAGGTTACATAAATTCTTTTGGTAATATTGTCTAAGCGGTTTAAGAAATACAGTTTGTTATCATTGCTGTGGGTATAGCATTGTAAGACAAGTTGAGATGAAGAATACATTTAAAAAAATTTTTGTTTATTGTGTATTGTATAATGAGATTTATTTTCTTTTGTTTGACCTATATTACAAAACAAAATATTGTATATGATGGGGCAGGTTATAGAAAGGAAAAAAACGTTCCAGGTAATACAATAAATCACAAACCCAGTACCATAATTCAAAATATAATATATATTGTAATCATCTTGAGTTTACTGATTAAATCATAAGTAATTATTTGAACAACTAAGTAAAAACTATTAATCTACTTCCTGAAGTGTTTAAAAACGGTTTTGTTTGACGAAGCTAACCTGCTACTCTTCATCAATTAAATGCATCACTTCAGTTTTGAAACGCATCAGCAAGTAAGTTAATAGTTTCACTCAGCTCTTCAAATAATTACTTATAATTTAATCAGTAAAATTAAGATCATTACAATAACTTCAATAGGAAATAACGGTCATCAGTAATCAACCTCTACAAGTAGCAGTTTAGCTTTGAAGTTTCTTGATGTAATCATCTTGAATTCACTGATTAAACTAATTTTAAACTACTTAACTAAGTGAATACGTAATTGCTTACTTGCTGAGACGGTTAAAAATGTTTGTTCTTTTTACGAAGCTAACCCTCTACTAGCAGCTTTTGGCTGTTTACAAACGGTATGACAGGGTTGGATTTATGACAGTGGGTGAGGTGTCGGTATCTTTTGTGATGTATTGGAAGAGGCTATTGGCTTCAAATTGTGTGTGGTCGTTTAGTATATTTTCCCTGTCTGTTGCGTAGTGTTTGTAGATTTTATATTTTTCTAATGTTGTTAGTTTTTTACTCTGTTTTAATGTGTGTAGAATATTTAAATTAGTGTGTATGTCGGTATGTGTGTGTTGGGTGTTATTTAGGTGTTTTGCGTAGCTGGATTTAGGGTTTGTTTGTTTTGTTTGTGTAATATGTTCATCAAAGCGTGGTTAGAATGACCTGCCCGTTTGACCGATGTAATACTTGGGACAATCGTTGCAAGTTAATTTGTAAATACCTGAGAGTTTGTATTTGTCAGTTTCTTTTTGAAAAGGTTGTATATGTTTTCTTAGAGTGTTTGTTGTTTTGTAGGATATTTGGTAATGGAGTTTTTTGAATGTGGAGGCTATTTTGTGTGTGTTTTTATCGTGGTAGATGAGGGATATGTATTTGTTGTTATTTGTGTGGTGTGTTTGTGTGGCTGTTTGATGGTGTTTATGTTTTATTTTCCTGAGTATGTTGTTTATGAGTGTGTGTTGGTAGCCGTTTTGTTGAGCGATGTATTTTATGGTATTAAGTTCTTCGTCGTGGTCTTTCTGTAGCATTGGTATATTTATTAGGTGGTGTAACATATGATTAAATGCAGCGTGTTTGTGTTGTGTGGGGTGATTAGATGTATTATGTATGACCATATCTGTAGTTGTTGGTTTTCTGTATATTTTGAAATTGTGTCTAGTGTTGTGTTTGGTGATAGTAAGATCTAGAAAGTTTATTCTATTTTCTTCTAATTCGAGAGTAAATGTGAGGTTTTGGTGTATGGTATTAATGTAATTATGTAGTTGTTTGATTTGCCGTTTGTTGCAGTTGTATAATATTAAAATGTCATCTACATATCTATGGTAGTAAATTATTTTATGTGTGTGGTTATTGTTCTGTAGAATATATTGTTGTTCGATGTGATGTAGGAATATTTCTGCTAGGATGCCTGAGATAGGGGAACCCATTGGGTGGCCATCTTTCTGTGTGTAGTATTTGTGTTGGTATGTGAAGTAATTTTGTGATGTGATGAGTTTGGTGAGTGTGATTATTTCATGTGTGAGTTTATGTGGCGTGTTGTTTGCTGTGAGCATATTTTGTAGTATGTGGAGTGTTTGTTCTATTGGCACATTAGTGTAAAGTTTTTTTATGTCGAATGAGGCTATGGTGGAGTTGTGTGGTATGTGGATGTCTTGTATTTTGTGTATGAGGTCTATGTTATTGTGTATGGATGTGTGATTTTGAAATTTTATGTTGTCTCTGATAAGTTTGTCTATGTATTTGGCTAATTTATGTGATGGTGCATGTGTGTGATTGATTAGTGGACGGATGGGTGGGTTTTCGTTATGGATTTTAGGTAATGCGTTTAATATGGGGGCTTGGGGTTTTATTTGTTTGTAATATTTCTTTTGTTCACTTTTCATGATTTCGGTGCATTTGTTTAGAAGATTTTAAATTTCTGTTTGGAATTTAGTTGTGGGGTCTGATCGGAGTTCGGTCTGAAAACAAAATAACCGAACTGACAAATAGAAACTCTAAGGTATTTACAAATTAACTTGCAACTATTGTCCCAACTATTACATCGGTCAAACCGGCAGGTCTTTCTATACATGCTTCGATGAACACATTACACAAACAAAACAAACAAACTCTAAATCCAGCTACGCAAAACACCTAAATAACACCCAACACACGCATACCGACATACACACTAATTTAAATATTCTACACACATTAAAACAGAATAAAAAACTAACAACCTTAAGAAAAATATGAAATCTACAAACACTACACAACAGACAGGGAAAATATACTAACGACCACACATACTTCGAAGCCAATAGCCTCTTCCAATACATCACACAAGATGCCGACACCTCACCCACTGTCATAAATCCAACCCTGTTATACCGTTTGTAAACCGCCAAAAGCCGCTCGCTAGTAGAGGGTTAGCTTCGTAAAAGGAACGAACATTTTGAAACGCGTCAGCAAGTAAGCAATTACGTATTCACTTAGTTAAATAGTTTAAAATTAGTTTAGCTTTGTCAATAAAACAACAGTTTGGAAACACCTCAGCAAATAGGTTAATAGTTTCTACTTATTTCTTTAAATAATAACCTATGATAAAATTTAATCAAGAATTAAATTAAGTAAGCTATATAATAAATGACCGTTTAAGTTATTAATAAAGGTATACATTTTAAACCTTGTGTAACTTACTTAAACTTACATGGTGATGATGAGACTGTCATTGAAGTGAACATAAGAGCTTAAACTGAATAACTTTGTTAACAGGTTATACCATAAAAGAATGGTGCGGTTTCAGTAATTTGTAGGAAAATTGTAGGGAGTATTGCTTTCCTCAGCTAGAGGAACTCAAAAACATTCAACTTCATTTCCAACAAGATAGTGCTGCCCCACACTTCAGAGTTTGTCTTGTGACATTGGTCACGTACACTTTAAACGGAAAATTTAGAGATCAATGGATAGGCCGGCAAGGACCTATGCTGTGTCCTCCAAGGAGTCCAGACTTGACACCTTATGATTTTTTCTTGTGGAGGTATATCAAAAGCGTTAATAGATTCATGACCTGAACCATTTAAAAAAGAGGGTTAATGAAGCAACGACAACTATAACCAAAGAAATGTTAACAAATGTTTGGAAAGAAGTTGCGTATCGTTTAAACATTTGTCAAGTGACAAAGGACGCACATATTGAAATTTATTAATTATGTAAAAAAACCTTTTTAAGACAATAAATTAAATGAATAAACAGCATTAACTGTAAGTAATTGGGGTTTTCTCTAAACCATGTTCGAAACCGCACCATTCTTTAATGACAACCTTGTATAATATTATAGGTGTTTGAATAATTGTATTAATAAAAGAAATAATATCAACAAATACAATTGCCTGCTGAAACAAAGACATTTCTTATTGACCATCAAATTTTACACTTTTTGGCTAATTTGGAATTATTTACACACATTTTTTACAACTCCTTAAAAGAAGTTGCTTGATGTAATCATCTTGAATTCACTGATTAAACTAATTTTAAAAATACTTAACTAAGTGAATACGTAATTGCTTACTTGATGATGCGTTTAAAAACATTCTTTCCTTTTACGAAGCTAACCCTCTATTGGCGGCATCGTAGAAACAACCTTAAAAAAATATGAAATCTACAAACACTACGCAACAAATAAAGAAAAAGTACTACATGATCACATACACTTTGAAGCCAACAGTCTCTTCCATTATATGACACACAACTCAAACAACCTACCCCATTCCACAGTCATAAATCCATTCCCGTTAGAGCCTTTACACCTAACCGATGCCGCCAGTAGAGGGTTAGCTTCGTAAAAGGAACAAATGTTTTGACGCGTCAGCAAGTAAGCAATTATGTATTAACTTAGTTAAGTAGTTTAAATTTAGTTTAATCAGTGAATTCATTAGTGAATCAGTAGACTCATCATTTTATTTCAAATAGATGAAACAGGCTCAAATAGAAATAGAATTATACGGAAGCTCGAAATATTGGGACTTGGATTTTCGAGACTCTACTGTATTAACAAAAATTAAACCAAAACGTTTTAAATGATTGTATGTAATCATATGAAGTTGAGTATGCTTTTACATTAAAGATAATTAATGTTAGATTAAAGATATTAATTAAAGATATTACACTAAAGACATTATCTGTAAAATATTTTTTTATATTTTTATTTGCAAAACAATTGAGTGATTTGTAGAAATATTTTTTTGTAAAAGTAAGTTTTTTTTCAGATTGAAATTGTGATGGACTTAAGCCAGTTGTTTTGCTGGTATTTCATATTTCCTGCTCTGTGTTTGTTCCTGTACTGGCATTACACAAACAACTTCAACCATTGGAAAAAAAGAAATGTATATCATCTTGAGCCAGTTATTTTATTTGGAAACATTAGAGACAGAATATTTTTTCGAACTTCATTCCATGAGTTCCAGCTTGAATTATATAAAAAGTTGAACATAAAAGGAAACAGAATTGCTGGTGAGTTTTATATTTATTAAAAATAAGGGGTTAAATGCAAAAATATATACAGAGCACAGTAACGGTAATTATAGTAACCAAACAACATAAAGCCTTGCTAAAAATATCTAGACAGCCTGGATTTACATTTTTCTAACACCGTTAACTTCATCAGAAGGTTACAAAAACATTGTTAACAGTGTTAGGGGAATGTACATCAAGGGTTGTCTAAATATTTGTAGCAAGGGTTATTGTTGTGTAATTACTAAGAGATTAATGTCTAAATGTTTTGATCATCAATAATTAAACAGTAGTTTTAGAAATAAACAGTTCAAAGTCTGCCGTTAAGAAATTATAAATAAGGAAGGATATAAATATTATAAATACTTTAGTTTACTAATATTATTTTATTCCATACAGTAGAGTCTTAGAAATTCGAGTCCTGATTTTGTAAACTTCTGTTAAGTTCGAGCCTTTTTCTATTTGAGCCTATTTTATCTATTTGAAAGGATTTGAGTCGGGCATTCAAGATATATTTATATTAATACATAATACAAAGGAAATGAATAAGGCTTCCAAGAAATGTTTATATTAATACGGTATTTTTCTTCCCCCCTATTCTGTTGTATCATTCAGTTCGCTAGTGTTCTACAGATTGGTGTATTACCAAACTTCATCAGTTGTGTTTTAATGTCCTTATCAGTTATGTTTCTTATGTTTAAATGCCTGACAGAAGATCAATGGGCCATAAATATCTTTATTTATTTACGCTCTAAGTTTTGTCAGTCGACAAATATCCCTTAGAAAGCACAAATGTCTAGTCTAGTGTGTGTTATATCAGAAAATACACTCTCTTGAAGCAAACAAATCAATCAAACAATGACAACACTCAATATTAGCTGGACTGGTCTTTATTCCCGCTACTAATAAATCCGGATCAGGGTATCACTACATTGATCTGGGTATGAGGGGTTTTACTATATTAGGGTTCATTAGAAGTCCTATTTTTTCTAATGCACAGGAACCTATTTCCGTTAAATCCGAGTTTTCAGTAATCCGAGGGGGTCTCGGTCCCATTCACCTCGAATTATCGAGACTACTGTATTTACTATTTAAAACTACTTTAAACATTTCTTAAGTATGAAATATACTTATATTTATTGTTGTTAAGTGTGTGTGGAATGACACCTTGACCTTTTAAAATTCCAAAATTCTATTACGTTACCAAATGGAGCTTAATTTACCACCCAATCACCATATATCACAATAATACAACTTTTAGAGAACATTAGTAAATATTTTATGCAGCACTATATTTTAGAACCATTTTCAGTTTTTGTGGAACTGCTACCAACTTGTTGAATTGTTGAATAAGTTTACCAATTATGATGTCTTTTTAAAATTTTTCTGTCACTGTGAATACTAGCATCCTTTTTATTGTTTTCAAAATACCCTGAACCATTAGTTGGCATTTGTGAGTTACATTGAGAGTTGGAAACATTTCCTTAATGTCACATTGGAAATATTTCCTTAATGCCATCATTTAGCAACTCCACTACATCAGGGCTCATTGAAGCATTGATCCACGGACATATGATTTTCTAAGTAATATTATGTTTTTAAATATCAGTCTTTAAAGATTTCTCTGAAATAATCTGACTATAATATTATACAGAGCACTCTTTGAATCTTATTTTAAAGGTTCTAGGATATTTGAACTTTTCAACCATTGCAAGGTTAATTTTCTGGTTTGCTTTGTACCATGCTAAAGTTGCCAGAAAGGTGTAACCAAGAACAGCTTTGGCAAGCTTACTAATTAACTAATTAAAGGTGGACTCATCACAGTTAAATAAACTGGTGAACTGTAGGTTTTCACTGTAAATACATTTTTTGTAATGGCTGCTTGAATGGTTCTATTTCTTATAAATTCGATGAAGTTTTTCCACTTCATTCATTGAAATCCTATCCTTCATAGAAATCATCTTGAAAAAATGACTTTTTTCTACAAAACTGGTCATGAAATATTAACCTTTGTCCATGGACCATGTAAACAAAGCCTCACTAACTTCAATTCCATAATTCTTGCACATCAGTTTTCTATTTATTTTGTATTCAAATCTTCCTATTAGAACACATTCTTCTTATTTATATATATCTTGTTCAAATTTTCAATCGTTATTAAAATACGTTTTATTCATCCACTCAAGTTCAAATATATATTTATTAAACTTGTAGTGGATGAGACTTGATGTTAATAAAGTTATTTCCAAATATTAATTCATTAATTAAATATAATAATGAATTAATTTTAGTTTTATATGGGAGAAAAAACTTTTCACAATAAGGGCAAGGTATGCAATATAGTTATTTTGTTTCTTGTAGCTTAAAAAAAAATAATATGATTTCATAAAACAGCTGATTTTATTTTATAGGTTATGTGGAAGAACAGCTGTTTAAATGCACAGGCTATGGCACTTTATTTATATTAACTGTAATTATTTAATAAAAAGTAACTAAAATAAATTTTTATGGGCAGTTATGAAAGTTGGAACAGGCCAATGACACCCATATGAGTTATAAATAGAATCACTATATACAGTCGAGATGAGGTAGAGTTGGGAGTCATTTCTTCTTGTCAAATAATACTTTTAATATTTTTGTTGATTTCATTTCTTTGTGATGGACAGTTGGATAATATAGAGTGTGAAGTAGGAAAATATTGAATAAATGAAACTCTCTAGTGATATATGTTTTAATATTTTTATAAATGTACTTTTTACCTTGTTTAAGTGGAGTAATGCGAAGGGCCAACGCCCTGTTAGTCTAGTTTGAGTCATTCAAAACCAGTTTAAGAATACTCTACGTAAAAATGTTGATGCAAGTAAAACTAAGCCTAGGTAATGATTTCAGGTTTTTATGAAGGACGAAGACCTGTGCTTATGTGTTTGGATCCTGATATAATTCGCCATGTCCTTGTCAAGGATTTTGACTACTTTGTGGACCGCCCACTAATAAGGTTGCGTGATTCACCATATGTACAACAAATGTTGATCGGTTTGAATGGCGAGTATTGGAAGTCTGTGCGACATTTAATAACCCCTGCTTTTACCTCAGGCAAATTGAAGGCAATGCTAGGGTTGGTTGAAACTGTCACTAAGCAGCTGACTGTATACTTGGAGAAAACTATGGATGTAAATGGTGAGTTGTTTATCCCATGAGTATAAACACAAATGTGTCAAGTCTTAACAACATGCAATACGAGGTCTGTTCAAAAAGCATGCGGACTGTTTGAATTTCGTGGCTCAAGTTAGTTTCAGGAGAATCCGCTTGGTGTCGCTAGGTTCGTATAAATCAGCTGATTAAAACGCGGTATATGAGTCGCAGATATCTTCATTTGTTGATGAGTTACACGCAGTTTAGTAAAGAGTGTTTTTTTCTTTTGTCGGATTGTAAAATGGACAGCCTGAAGGAGCAACGAATTGCTGTGAAATTTTGTGTAAAACTAGGGAAATCTGCAACAGAAACATTTTCCATGCTTAACATGGCCTAAGGCGATGTTGCCATGAAGCGTACTGCATGTTCCAAGTGGCATGAACGTTTCAAGAGTGGCCGACAGTCGATTGATGATGATGAGCATCCTGGACGTCCTTCGACTATAACTGACGACCCACACGTTGACAAAATCAACACCCTGGTGTGCGAAAATCGACGTCTGACCATTAGGGAGCTTTCTGAAGAGTGTGGGATATCAGTTGGATCTTGTTACGAGATTTTGACTGAAAAATTGAAGATGCACTACGTCCCTGCAAAATTTGTTCCACGTCTGATGACCGACAACCAAAAAGCCAATCGCGTCCGGGTTTATCGGGAACTGCTTGATCGTTCAAATGAAGATGAGAACTTTTTGTCAAGAATTATAACCGGTAATCAATTATGGGTATGGTTACGACATTGAAACGAAGGTCCAATCATCCCAATGGGTGGGTCAAAGGTCCCCAAGACCCAAAAAAACTTGCCAAGTTCGGTCGAATGTGTAGGTGATGTTGACAGTTTTTTTTGATGCTAAGTGTATTGTTCACTACGAGTACCTCCCTGAAGGCTCTACAGTCAATCAGATTACCTACATTGAAGTACTGAAACGTCTGAGGGACGCTGTCTGACGCAAAAGGCCAGAACTGTAGAGAAGTGATAACTAGTTTTTCCATCACGACAATGCTCCAGCTCACTCAGCACTCAGAACTCGTGAGTTTTTGGCCAAACACTCGATCACTGTTCTTTCCCACCCCCCTTACTCACCTGACCTTGCTCCTTGTGACATTTTTCTTATTTCCAAAACTTAAAAAACCCCTCAAAGGAAGAAGATTTGAAACGATTTTGGATATTAAGGCAAATGCGACGAAGGAGCTGAACGCCATCACAAAAGAAGCATACCAGGATTGTTTTAACAAGCGGAAACACCGTTAGGATAAGTTGTGCGTTGGGGAGGAGAGTACTTTGAAGGAGATCCAGACGTGTAACTTCCAAATAAAGTACATTTTTTTTTATGACCTCAGTCCGCGTATTTTTTGAACATACCTCGTATAGGTTAATTTAGAAGAATAATTGTCAACACTTTTATCATTATTTTGAGTATGCATGAAAAAATATAAAACTAATGTCATATGAACTCAAAGGTAAATAATTATAGTTCATTTAAATTGTCAAATCGATTATAAGGAAATATTTCTTTATCATTCAACCTTTCCTTTTCTCTTTTTAAATTCCTTGTATTAGCTCACACTCTCCAGATATAGACTATATCTTGTACAAATTTTCAATTGTTAATAAAATACATTTTTATTTATCCAATCAAGTTCAATTACATCTTTTTTAACCTATAGCGGGTGACAGTTGATGTTAATACAGTTTTTTTCAAATGTTTATTCAATAATTAAGTCATAAAATTTGTGGGGTCCAGCCGGATTCGAACTGAGAATCTTCATATTCGAACTCTAGCGCGCCTTGGCACTTCACTAACTTTCCAAAACTTAGAAATATCTTCTCAAAGATGTATATAAATTTTTCCCCCATGTGGTTTTGTCAAAACCCCCACTATACAACCTTAAACTGTTGTTATGGTTACCACACAATATCATAGTGATCTAGGGTAACTAAAATAAAAATTGTGTTTGCTAACCTCAGTAGGAATTTACTTAAACATTTTTTTTATATTACTTGTTCTTTACATACCTTCATCCACTATACATTTTAACAAGAATTAAAAGAAATTTTCATGATTAAACAAATTCAACTCTATTATATTAATCACTCATTATTTTTAAAACATAACCAGGCAATGCCCCAAAGCACTGTAAGTAATGGAAAATTGAATATAGTTATCTAGGAAGAGGCGTTCATGATTTATTATTATTTTTTAAATATAAATAGGATGTCCTGGACTTATCAACTTGGCCTGGAGAATTAAGCTACCTTTATGAGGTCTCAATGCTCCCCTCACATCTTTCTGATTGAGGCTCTCTGTTCGGTCAGATAACAAAGGAAGGCTTCACAACACCTTTGGTTATTCTTCCAGTAAAGGAGTTGCTGACCTTTCTGGGTAATTTTTAACTCTTAACCCTTTGATTAGCAACATTTACTCATCCTGATGGCCCCTGGGAGCAACATATTTTTTTAAAGATATTTACACATTTCTTTTTTTAATATTTTGCTTTATTTTTCTCTAATTTTTTAAAATATAGAGTAATATTTGATAATATTTTTTTTTATTTACTCATTTTCTCATGTTAACCAAACTTTACATTATGTCTGCTGACAATTTCTGTGGTAAAAATTATTTGTTAATTTTTTTTGTAGTAAAATACCTATTCATTCCTAAAATACAGCACAAACTTCAAAATGATTTGTAAACACTTGGGAAGAACCATAGGCTTTGGATACAAAAGAACTTTTTCACTATATAATTGTCTATTTATTGTAAAATACAGCACAAAATTTGAAACGATCTGTGTGAAAAACCCATAGGCTTTGACACAAAACAATGGTGACTATTTACTCTGTGTAGTATTTATTGTCTAGATAGTTGCAAATATTTAACCTAGAATACAGTACAATACACAGGAAAAAAATCGTACATGTACGGCAATGCTAATCTGAAAAAAATGGTAGAACGTATAGATACAGGAATATTAATGCTGGCTGTTGCATAATCTCACGTACTGGTACATGAATGCTAATCAAAGGGTTAAAAAAAGTATATATAAACAGACTTCCCGGGTAATCCCTTCACACAATTCAAACATATTTGAATAATAATTATGCATCTTCAAACCAAGCTTCACACTTACCAGTAAAATATATGCATTTTTATAATAATATTTGAAAGTATGTTTTCCTCTTTTAATTTCATACATACATGGTATTTCTTATGATTAAAAAAAAAAACAATTGGTGTTGAGGTCAAGTGGTTAACATGGTTGCAGATCTAGGGTTAAATTAAATGTATTTTAAATAGATACAAATGTATTTCCAAATAAATTTATTATAAATTATTTAAGATCTTCCAAGAATTGCAATTGGCTGTAATTACTTTCATAAAAACTAAAATTTAATGTTAGAACAGTCTGATGGGGGGGGGGGGGTAGGTATGGTGTCGCTCCTTTCCACCCCTCAATAAAGCCATTCTTGTAATAAAATCAACATGGTCAAATCCTTGTTACAGAAATGGTTACATTAACACAATAATTGGTTACCTATGGTATAAAATTCAAAAACAATAGAGATATAAATAAAATCATCGTACTCATATACTTAAACACAAATTTGTTGATTCCATCTTCACGTGAGCTACTAGTTCCCACTAAAATCGCTTGTAAATGTGTTACACTATGCTATAGTAGCACTTACTTTATAATTGTTGAAGATGACAGTTTCGGGAGATGTGTCCCATTGGCAACTCAGACCGTAACGGTTACTGAGAGTTACGGTCTGAGTTGACAATGGGACACATCTCCCGAAACGGCCGTCCTCAGCAATCATAAAGTAGGTGTTACTATAGGCAAGTGTAACATATATAAAAGTGTTTTTAGTTAAACACAAACTCTAATAAAGATCACAATAAAATTGTCAAACAGAAAGATAAACTACAAGCACAAGGTATGAATTAACTAATCTGTACAAACTTTAACAAATTCTATTTTGGAAAACTGTAAAAAAGTTACTGTGATATAAAGTTTTCAACCTGAGACAGTGCAAACGGGTTGCTAGGTACGGCTGTTGCGCTGGGTAGCAATGTGGTTTCGTAAGTTGATGTTATGTAAGTATAGTTTGTTTCTGGTATCAAAACGTGTGACTATCAAAAGAGTCAGTGTCGTATTTAGTGGAGTGTATGTGTTCTTTTAAGCTGTACCAAATGTAGAACCTATCACACTCTGTACAGTTACGCTCATTCAGTACATTGTTTATGTATGCTTTGAGAAACAAACCGGGCTACATTATTAAGTAGTTGACGCAAGAAGCAAGAATAGGCATGCACCAATAGGAAGCAAGGTCTGGAAGTGGTGTGGGCGTGGCAAATAGTAGAGATGAACTCAATGTTTAGGCGAAGAGTATGAATTTAGTTTTGAAAATGGAGTCACCCTAAAACGTGTCAACAGAGGAGACTATTGTAACTTTAGGAATGGTAGAAAACTGTACTCAAATATATGATTAGTATAGTAGTTCTGTGTACACTGTCTCTGCTAGCGTCCAGTATAAGCATTTTTTTTTAGAATAATGAGCAGTTCATTGGTATTTCATCGTAGAGCTGGCTTATACTTTAATAAAAGTATTTTTATTTAATGTCTGTTAATAACTATTAATTTTTTTATATAGGCTAATGACAGATCACAGACAATTTTGCTTTTTTAAAACACCTAACATTTTGAATTTCCTTCCGAAATTCTTTTTCAAGAGCTCAATTTTAATTAAACAACTATACAACATAACTTACTATTTATAAAATACATAACATTATATAAAACATAATAAAAATCAACAAATTATAAAACTCTTAATAAATATCTATTTACAAGTCAATATTTTTTTTTAACACAATAAAACAGACAAATCACAGATACATACACTAACACATCTACTATTAATAATAGATTAAACATTTTTAATTAAAAAAAAATTATGTTATGTATTTTATAAATAGTAATTTGTGTTGTATAATTGAGCTCTTAAAAAGGAATTTAGGAAAGAAATTCGAAACATTGAGTGTTTTAAAAAAGCAAAATTGTCTGTGATCTGTCATTAGCCTATATATATAAAAAAAAATATTTTATAAAAAGTGGATGTCTTTGTGTAGTTATGATAGCCGTTCTTCTTCATTCAAGTAACCCTGGCAGTTTTAAGACTTTCTTTTTCATAGTGACTCTTATATGTAACGTTTGCCTCAGTATAGACTTTAGTTGTACATTTTATGTAACTTTTTTCTGGTAAGTTTGTAAAGTTTGTAGTGTATAGATGGGACAGCTTCAGGCATTTCTCCCAGATTATTAGGTATCCTAATTATTTAATATATACCTATATATATTAGGTATTTTTAGGCAAGCAACCCTGTCCAACATGTTCCACAGTTTTTTGTTACCAATGCCAAGGGGTTCTTTATACACTTTCCTTGGTCCTAACTTAATTTCACCCTTCCTTGTCCTTCTTCTTCTTCCGTGGCACTACAGTCCAATGTGGACCTTTGCCTCAATGAGCCTTCGCGCAAGTAGCTTGAACCTGTTCTGCTTTCCAGTTCCTCACATTCAGCAGGGTTCTGGCATCCTGAGCGACGCAATCCATCCATCTAAGTCTAGGAAATCTTTTTGTTCTCATTTTGTAGATAGTTCCATCTAACAGGCTTCTGGGTAAATCTCTCTCCTCCATCCGGGCCACATACCCTGCCCAGCACAGTCTTCCGATTCTTATTACTTTGCATATATTGGGTTCTCCAAGCAGCTCGTAAAGCTCACAATTTTTTCTCCTCTACTGTCCACTTGCCCACAGTTGCAAGACTCCTCCTGGGGATCTTCCTCTCGAAGATATTCAGGTATTCCTCATTCCTCGCTAATGGCCAAGATTCATAGGCATAAGTTGTACAGGACGGATCAACATCTAATACAGCATCATTTTTGTTTTCCTACTTAAATATTAGCTGCTTAGGTGTTTGCGTAATCCAAAATAGGCTTTATTGGCATTGGCTATCCTTTTATTCCCCTCAATAGAGACCTTATCATTGGAGCTGTCAATGGAACCCAGATAAGTGAATTAATTAGTGCCCTTCTTCCTGCTTTTCATCATCCTTTTTACACTTTCTTTTCCTTCTAACTAAAATTTATGTAACAGATATACACCTCCTGTGACTCCAGTAGAGAATAGGTTTGCTTGAGTTAGTTCCCCTATGCTAATGAATATCTTCTATATCTTATATAACCTCAATCTTAGATTAAGCCTTTGAACAGTAACAACACTACAGACATGTCACCGATAACAACAGCAACAGTAACATTGTTACTGGAGCTTTATATTATATTAAAGTAATGTGAACTTATATGTTGCTATCTACTTTTTTTGCTAGTGAATAGCCCTCCCATCCTTCAAGGATTATTAGAAACAAGTTTTTGCCTTAAAGAAACTCCATGGATGTTTAGGGTTTTTAATGTCAGTTTTGCCTACCTAAATGCTCCATACCTTCTATACTACACACAGTATTTATGATAGTATAAATGTTTTAAAAAATTATCTTTTTATTACATTTAGGCCTATCTTGAATGTCTATTTGTATTTAAAAATAAAACTACTATATTATATTTATACAGGCTTTTCTTTATTAAATTCCTTCTATAATCCTCCTGATGTATATCTTGTGCAAATGTTTAATTGTTACGAATTGTCAAGTACGTTTTTATTCATCCACAATCAAGTTCAAATACATTATTTTAAACCTATAGTGGAAGACAATTGATGTTAATAAAGCTTTTTGAAATATTTATTCAATAATTAAATTATACAATTTGTGGGTTCTAGCCGGATTCAAATTGAGAATCTGTTCAAAGTCTAGCGTGGCTTGGCACTCAGCCAAGTTTCCAATACCTAGAAAGCAATTTCTCAAAGATGTATATGAATTGTTTTACCTTAAACTGTTGCCATGGTTATCATACATTATCATAAATAGTACTCTAAGGTGAAAAATTAATGTAAAGAATAAAGTAAAGAAACAAACTAGAAATAAGCAAACTAGGAGAAATGTTTTCTTTGTTGACTTCAGTAGGAATTTACTTGCAATTTAAAAAAAAAATTTTACTTGTTTTTCCTAATTGGTTACAATTACAATGAAATTGGGGTTAAAAAATGATTAATTGATATTTTTGTCACAAAATTTCATAATTCCTGAACGTACACAATGTAAAGTATCAATATATAGATTAAAAAGCTGCTTAACAAATTTTAAAAAAGTACTCAATTTTTGAAGCCTGTTTGCTGTTTGTAAAGCTACTGCTTAAAGAGTTTACAATTCTTTTCTATACAACATCTGTGATAATAGTTATAGATGTCAATTTCCTTCATAAAAAACCAATGAGTACCTGAATGCATTCCTCATATTGGGAACAAACTTGATTTGTTTTTCACTGCAAAAGTAGTGTTGAAAAGCTGTTTATCCAAAATGAAATTAATTTGTGACGTAAAACAACGCTGCAATACAAGTTATTAATGTGACAGTAAAAGAATACTGTATATTTAATTATTACACTTTTGCTATTACTTGCAACCAGACTTTTTGTTAACTAAAGGTTGTTAAATTGTTAACTTACACTTGTAGGGAACGTTTTCGTCTTAGGACTTCTTCAGCCTCATGAAGGGGGTGGATGATCCCCCACGAAAAGGCTGAAGAAGTCGTAAGACGAAAAGGTTTCCTCTAAGTGTAAGATAACAATTTAACAACCTTTAGTTAACAAAAAGTCTGGTCGCAAGTAATAGCAAAAATGTAATAAGTAATAACAACCAGCTCGTCATGAACAACAACAAGATTTCAGTATATTTAATTATAAGTTGAGTAGAGGCTTAGCTTCATAAAAGAAACAATTGTTTTGAAACTTGTTAGCAAGTAAGCTCGTAAGTATTCACTTAGTTACGTGTTGAGTAATTATAGTTTAATCATTGAATTCAAGATGATTACAATAAGCAACTTTAATTATAAATATCTCTTAATTAAAAAATAAACACTATAAATATTCAAATACCCGCTCCTTTGTAACTGATGGGTCATTTGGAATACAAGGTCAGAATCAGTTTAATTTTTATGTGTCTACCAGTCTTGTTGCCTATTTCGTTTTTGGAAATTATCAGATCCTTAAACACTAAGGTTATTTGTAATAAACACACACACATAAACACACACTACCATTCTTTACATACACAGTTATTACAGTTATATAAATTTAAAGTTATTGTTACAACGATTTTATAATTTTATTTGTATTTACAGGGGGACAGTCGACTGGTGAAATGGAAATGAAAGATCTCTTTGGCAGATTCACCATGGATGTCATTGCTTCTTGTGCATTTGGAGTTCAGTGTGATTCCTTCAGCCAAGCAGAATCTGAATTTGTAAAAACCATTTCAGCTTTCTCAGAACTCTCTATTCCTCATAGAATAGCTTTGTTTATAATTATCCTGTTTGTCCCTAAGCTATCCAAATACGTCCCACTTTCTTTCTTAAATATGACGTCCATTAACTACCTTGCAACAGTTGTTAAACATGTGAAGAAGCAACGGAAAGAAAATCCAGATTTGTAAGTAAAGTGTAAAAATAAATGTTTGTTTTCATGTAGTAATCATATTTAAAATATTTGTAGTTTGTAGGTGGTATAAAATTTAGGTCAAATTATTATGAGAATAAAAATATCCACTAAACTAATTAGGGCATTTGAAGTAACATTTAGTGTCTATTCTTGTATGTCGTAAAAAAATCTCTGGTCATATGGTCTTCAATACGAGCAAGTGATAAAATTATCAAACGATAATCTCTTGATTAATTTTTATCAGAGAGAGTACAACACTTTTTCTTTAGGGAAAGTATTTGTAGTATTGTCAATGTCACCTAGCTTGAAGCTCTGTCAATGGTTCTTGTTTAATCGAAACTATTGTTTTAATCACCTTCACATCAAAGATAAAACAATATAATTTTATCATTTTCAATATATAAATACAGTAGCGTCTCGATAATCCAAGTCCTGATATTTCAAGCTTCCGTTAAATTCGAGCCTGTTTCTATTTGAGCCTATTTTATCATTTTGAAAGAAAATGATAATCGGGCTTTAAAGAATTGTTTATAGTCATACTGTATGCAAAGGAAATAAGCTCAACTTCTAAAAAATCTTTGTTAATATAGTATGCAAAGGAAATGAGTTGTGCTTCTAAGAAACGTGTGTATCAATACGGTATGCTATGGAAATGAGTCGGGCTTCCAAGAAACGTGTACAATAATACCTAGATTTACGCTACTCCGTCTTATGTGATTCCCAAGTTATGTGGTTTTAAATCATGATGACTCAACCTTAAGATGCCCTGTGGCTATCGCATCGTAGCGTCGCCAGAGCGTGTCTCACTCAGTCCGCATCGTCACCAGGCCCAGTTGTGTGTTACCTGTTGATTGTATTCATACGTGTATATTGAGGTGCCGAGTCGAGAGAGCTATCTAAAGTGAAACACATATTATTTGTGTTACAAAGTTGTTGTGTAGGTGAAAGTTGTTGTGTAGGTGAAAGTTGTTGGGTAGGTGAAAGTTGTTGTGTAGGTGAAAGTTGTTGTGTAAGTGAAAGTTGTTGTGTAGGTGAAAGTTGTTGTGTAGGTGAAAGTTGTTGTGTTGTACTTATTTTATTTATGGACACTTGATAGATTTTTACTATGTTATCCAAAAGAATTAGAAGTGATTCTTTTCCATTAAATAAGAAAAGAAAAACATGATGTTATGAAAAATGCCCAATCTTTAAATTCAACCATTATTCGTAAACGTCATGGTATTACTGCTGAGATGGAAACAATGTTATAATTGTGGTATATTAATCAAGTAAGTGTGAAAAATTGTCCTGTTGACCAGAACACGATTTGTTCTCAAGCTAAAATGATTTTTGACAGATTAAAAGAAGAAGCTGGGGTGGTAGCTAAGGATGAAATGTTTAAAGCTAGCAATGGTTGGTGTAGTCGATTTAAAAGTTGCTGTAATTGGCACAGTATTGCAGAAAGTGGAGAGGCAGCAAGTGCTGATAAAGAGGTTACGTTCCTATTTCCAGAAAAATTTAAAGCTATGAAAGAAGAAGGTGGCTATACTAGCCAAACTATATTCAACCTGGATGTAACTGACCTGTTATGGAAGAAAATGCCTAAAAGAACTTTTATAGCGGGTGATGGAAAACATTTCCAGGTTTTAAGGCCGCCAAAGACCAATTGACAGTAATGGTTGGCGCAAATGCAGCTGGCGATTGCAAGTTGCAACCTCTCATAGTTTATCGCTCAGAAAATCCAAGGGCATTAACAAATATTTCTAAAGCTGGCTTGCCTGTGATTTGGAAGTCGAATCAGAAGGCTTGGGTGACAGCTTCCCTTTTTGAAGACCGGTTTGGTCATCATTTCATATCTCAAGTTAAACGTTTTTCCTAAACAAATTCTTTTTAAAGTGATGCTGTTAATTGACAATGCACCTGTCCATCCCCCTTTTACTTTAACTAATTTCGATACACGCATGAAAGTGATATTTTTGCAACCAAACACAACTAGTTTGCTCCAACCGATGGATCAGGGAGTCATTAAAACATTTAAAGCTTATTACACAAAAAGATATTTGCGCATCTGCATAATGCTATGAGACAGTACAACGAGCTCTCTGTTACAGATTTTTGGAAACAATTCAATGTTTCAGATGCAGTGAAAATCATTAGACAATCTTGGAATGAAATTTTGACAAAATTTGAATGGCATTTAGAAAAAGCTTTGTCCATTTTTGTTTGCCACTGAAACTCAAGTGGAATCAGTGACAGTGTGACAAAATTGCTGATATGATTGAAAAGTTGTCGCTTTTGCCTAACAACTAAATTTAGAAGTAGATAATGATGACGTTCAAGAACTGCTGTATTCACAACCAGGAGCTGACAGTTGACAACTCATAAAAATGCGTGAACAAGAGCAAGACCTTAAAAACCCAGATTCTTTAGACCTAGTTGGCGTAGAAGATGAAATGACATTTAGAAACTTGACAAAACTCTTTAGTTTAATTGAGCAAGGCTTATAAATTTTGGAAAGCATAGACTCCAACGAAGAGCACATTTCTGCTACAAAACAAGAGTATAAAAATATTAGCCAGTTACAAGAAAATTCTCCGTAAGAAGAAAAAATCTACAATTCGTCAAACAAATTTACTGGACTTTATGAAGTCTTCTATGTCAAAATAACTTCTTTTCAGTATGTATGAATATAATTTTTTGTTGTATTAGGTATTTAAGATTTTAATAAAAACACAGTTTTCTTCTAAATTATTAGTTTATTGAACTAATAATCAATTAAAAATGTTTCCTATTTGACTGTATGTAAAATTATACTCCGACTTATGCGAATTCGACTTTCACGAACTCCACGGTTATTTCTCGGTCCCACCTATCGAGTAAATACTGGGTATTACTGTATATCAATACGGTATGCAAAGGAAATGAGTTGGGCTTCCAAGAAACGTGTGTTACAATAAGGTATGCTATGGAAATGAGTCGGGCTTCCAAGAAACGTGTATATCTATATGGTATGGAAAGGAAATGAATTGAGCTTCCAAGAAATGTTCTTTTCAATAAGGTATGCAAAAGAAATGAATCGGGCTTTCAAAAAGTGTTCATATAAAGTTCTATAAACCTATTTAGTGCATTTTTAATTACCTATATTATAAGGGTTCATTAGAACTCCTTATTTTTTTAATGCACAGGAATGTATTTCGTTTAATCCCAGGCGGTTTCAGTCCCATCTACCTTGAGTGATCGAGACTCTACTTTATTTGATTTAGAGTTGACTGTCATGTGACAGTGTTCTCTAACATTCTGACTGTGTAATATATTAATGTGTTGTTTATTATCACACATAAATCTGATGAAAGTCTATTCTTTTATTATTGATCTATTGTAAATTGTATATTTTCAAACATATTTTTGTTAGGCATTATGTTTTATCACTTGGTATTTATTCAAGAAATTATTTATCCTGCAGATCTTATTAGAGAATGGTAAATTATATTAGAAAATATATCACCAAACACAAATTCATTTTACATTTCTTTCTTTTAAAGAATTTTATATTTACTATCATATAATGACATCACTAGTGTATAAAATAATTTTATCAATTATGATTTATTAACCGTATTGATTGTAGGATCAGAGATATGTTGTACCATTATAGTTACATAGAGTAGGCTACTATGTATTTATTTTTAGCATTTAAAGATGTACTTAATTTTTGTTATTTTCCTTATCATTTGTTGCATGACGAACATTAGAAATCATTATTTTCATCATTACCTTCATTGTCTCCACCATCATCATTGGCATCATTATATACAAAGAATACCTACTTAGATGTTTTACAGTGGCCTACAAATATAGGTAATTGTATATAATTAAAATTTTTGTAAGTTTACATCACAACTTAAGTTTAAGAGAATAAAAGTAGGAATTCTAGTAAATCTATGAATGTGAGACCGTGATATTCTTAACTAGGTTATAACTATGTTATGATAAAAGGAAAATTGTAAAAAGAAATTTTAGACTAAAACGACTTTGAATGTTTATTATACAGTATCCAACACTTATTGTAATCATATTTGTCAGAAGCATGTTTGATAACAATAACCGACCACATAATCACGATGTACAGAAGTGCCTTATAGAACTCAATGTATTACGGTCACAAGTGTTTACTAAATGATAGGCCTATCATTACAGTAAGTCGTCTCAATTCTATAACACTAAAACTACAATTTTATTCAGGCACATGGAAATCATGAGTGATTATTTACCAAATTTTGCAACTTCGAACGTTTTATGTACTCGAGTAAAATTTTGTATCTAGGTCTTCTACTTGTTATATTTTGTGAGTGTACTTCATTTCAGGTTATTTTATTCCATTGTAATTTTTTTTAAACGCTAATTGAATCTAGCATAATTTTTAAAAAATGATTGAGTTATGTAAAAAACTTCAAATTAAATTACGTAAAATCACACTGAAATCATAAACATACCTGAAAATAAAGAAATAAACAGTGTAGTACTATGCAGAACTTGCATGAAACAAATGGTGTATGAAGAACTACATGGACAAACAACAAATGTAAATTTTATGAAACCTACAAAACATAAAAACAATAAAAACATACACAAAACTCACAAATTATTCATTTATTTACTCATACGCTTTTAAATGACCAATTTTTCATCATCAGTGAGTGTTACTACTACAAACTCTAACTTACAACTAGGATGAAAGTAAGGTTACACTTCCGTATTTATACAGTAGGCGTTGCCACGCCCACTTGTCAAAACAACAGTTACTAACCCTACTTTAAACATGATACAACAAATAGAAATTTTGTACCTAACTCAATAATTACAATAAAATTTGTAACATACAACATACTTACATATAAACAAAATAGATAATTAATATTACACATTATTATTATGTCAAAATATTTAACCTAAAAGTTACAATAAATTTTATTTTTTCCCTTTTTGTTACGCTAATTACAATAATATAGAATTTGGAATAGGGCCTGACTTGTTGTTTACAATATTATTTTTATACCTATTAATATACAAAGTTTCCCATGTATCCAATTCACTACATTTAACAATGTTTTTTAACAGGGTTACATCGTCTACTTTAAATTCGTGCTCTTCCTCTAAACAATGCTTCGCCATCGCAGATTTTTCTGGTCTATTATATTTAATATGGGAAAAATGTTCTTTAGCCCTAATTTTAAGCCTTAGTTTTTTTGCCTACAAAACATGCTTGAGTAAAGTCAAACAGGATATGAAAGACATATCGAATCATGTCATTCACATATCACTATATAAATGGATGTATAATGACATGTATCTATTTTATGACATATATAATTTTATATATCGACATATAAAATCATGTCGATAAGAGGACTGATGGAGCAGTATCATTTTGCTCAACTAATTTCTCAGAACTTATAAAACTTTTATACATTTTTCCTTGGTCTGTTATTGAACGCATATTTTATTGCATGAAAAATTAAATGATAACAATAGGCGAAGAGATGATTATAATAAGTGACTCGATTCCATGTCTGTTTTTAAGTGAAACCATAATAATAACTGAATTATAACATTAAGTGTGATCATTCTATGCGGTGGCTACTGTATCATCAAATACATATTACAACACACACACAGACAAACAAGCACAGACACTCACGCTAAGTACATTATTTCTATTAGTTACATTATTTTATTATTAAAATTTATTTATAAGTAGTAACATTTAATATAATAATAATAATAATGATGATAAAATATAACTATGTGTTACCTAAATACTTAATTACTAATTTGCTCAAAGTAGATTTACAATTCTGTGGTTTGACCAACTGCCTAGCTTTTACATTGGCCATACCAGTAGATCATTTAACACAAGAATCAAGGAACATGATAATGACATAAAAAACATAAAACTGAAATCTAGCTACACAACACACATACAAGACCTCACCTACACCCATAAAGCACAGGCCTGTGACCTTGGGTGAGAGCTGACAGTTGCAGATAGCTTTTTATTCAATGAAAAAAGAGTTTCGAAAAGAATCAGTATAGAAAGTTGCTATAGTATTAATTTAGTTATAAAACAATTATTTATGAATTTTCCTGAATGAGCAAATTTCTACTGTATATTTATAATATATATTGAATTTTAAAAATTGCTTTTATTGGAATTGTATTTAAACATGATTTTAGACATGTTTATATACAAATACAGTAATCCTTCCATATCTGCGGGGGTTAAGTTCTGGAGGGTTACAGCGGGTTGTGAAACTGAGGATAATTGTATTTTATTTTATCGAAAATTTGTTAGGTTTTGCAGGGAAATCTACAAATTGGAACACAACATAACTGGTTTAAGTACAGTTTTACTAAGTAAATACGTACAGGATGAAACATTTAGTATGGCTTAAAAACCTAGTAATAACTGTTTGTTTTTTTTCGAGCTCCTTTTGAACTTCATCATATGGGACCATAAGCTCCTGGAGTCCTCTTTTAAAGCATAGGGCCCTTCCTGCAAAGGGATGCATCTTCAGCATGCGATCTGCAAGCTGCGTTGCCATTTGGAGGATCTCGTCAATGGTTTTGGAGGAAAATCCTGGCTTCATTTCATGATTATCAAGATCTTCATCTTCATCTTCAGGCTGTTTGGCTATCTCGTTTTGGGATGTCACTATGTCCTTCAACTCTTCCACTGTTAGTTCCTTGTTATGGCCTTGTTTTGTGCTTGCTTATTTTTTTAATCGATAATGGAGAAATTCCGCATATAACTGAAATCTGTGGCTGCCGATACCGCGGATATGGAGGATTTATTGTATTTACAAATATTTAACTTTAATAATCTTGAAGTTTAACCAAAATTAAGTTAATTTTACACTATTTAACTAAGTGAATACGTAATTGCTTACTTACTGACGCGTTTCAAAACGATTGTTCCTTTTTCGAAGCTAACCTTCTAATGGTAGAAGGTTAGCTTCAAAAAAGGAATGATCATTTTGAAACGCGTCAGCAAGTAAGCAATTACGTATTCACATAGTTAAATAGTGTAAAATTAGTTTAATCAGTGAATTCAAGATGATTACATCAAGAAACTTCAAAAATAAGTGCAATTTTTGGGCAAAATGTAAGAAATCAGACATTTTTGATTAAAAATTCATAATTTTATACTCATTTTTCAGTCCATTTTGTTTAGCGCCATTTTCAGATAAAGTTTTGATAATCTTACAATTTTCATAAATTTATAAAACTTACTGAAATTAATATTTTTATTGGGCTCATGATTAGAGACACTGCTGTTATGTTACGAAGAATTCATGTAGTAGAATTTTATAGCTATGTTAGTACTTGAAGGGCTCTACTTGTCTCTGTGAAGCTATAAAAAAGTTTATGTTTTAGTTTGTGCCCTTTTGTCTCTTAGATATATTTTAACACTTTATTAAATTTCAATATAAAGAATGTTATTATGTTGTTAGAAAACGAAATGACTTCTTGCAATTAATGTTGGATGCAGAGAAAGAAGAGAATGGAGAAGAGGATGAAAAAGACTCAAAGAAAAAAAGTAAGACTTTGTTTTTTTTTCTGTTTGTATCGATATTGTTTTGGTTAAGATAAAAGATTTGGTTAAGTTGTATCTAATTAAAGATAAATCAATCAGAACTTAAAAAGAATTCAATCAAACTCCACATTTGAACTTGTGACATTGAAACTTGAACAGCTTCTTCTATTGTGATAGAAGCATAAAGACTCGTTAAAGTCTTCCACTATGTACGGTTAAGAATGATTTTGCAGACAAGTTAGCAAAAAATATACAATGCAAAGTCTTGTTCTTCACCTTTAGATCAATACCAATAATACAAACACATAAAGAGATTGAATGCAAAGAGACCCACCTTCCCTTCCAAAGAGGTTAAAACAGTTTTGTGATACCAAAGATAGTTTTTTGGTGTTGAATATTTGGGAGAAGAGAATGACAATAGATAGGTGGCATAGGTAACAACTCCGGCAACCTCCCTGCAGCACAATGAGATATTCCCCAATCTGTCAGTTACAGTACCTCCTTACTCACCTCTCATCTATCCATATTTATTTGACAACTATTATGTCATCAGATTTTCTTTAGAGGGAAGCAGAAGATTTGGTTTGTTTTGTTTTGACTGTAATACTGTTGTAGAAATTTCTAGCAGGGCTGTTTTTTTTTCATAATGATTTCAGCTTTTATACAGTGAAATCTGTTTTTTAGTAATTGTTTGCCAAAAATCGACAAATAGCATCAAAATCTTAAGCAAAACAAAAACCTTACAGTTCTTTGTTAGAAAGTTTAAATTTTTTGCTATATATAATTACGGACTAAAACTAAAGTTCATATTCACTTTAACACAAATAAATAAAACCTCTATACCACAAATGACTATTTTCTTTTATTTAAAACCTTATGTACATTTCGATTGAATAGCAATCATCCTCAGAGGTAATTTACAATAAAAATACCTTAAGGTTATAATTAAAAGAAAAAAGTATTTGTGGTATAGAGGTTTTATTTATTTGTGTTAAGCATTATGCCACAGTTGTTTTATACAGTTATTCATATTCACTTATCGACATTTTTAAAAGTAGGTTTTTGTAATGGTTTGAAGCGTGATTATTTTTTTATCTCTCCCCAGTTTCCTTTGATCCAACTGTTAAAAGTAACAAATGTGGCAAAACTTTACAATGATTTTAATAAAATTAAATTTTCACATTCCTTTATAATTTTGTTCATGTGTCCCCAGGCATGTGCCTAAACCTGTTGCATCCCCTTGGACTGCAGGGATATTATCTATCCCTGGACTTTGCAAAGAAACAGTTTTTACTTTTAGATTGCGTACTGTGAATTATTTCCCTTTGGTATATCCATTGTGCAGGGAACTAGATTCAAGGATGGAAAAAATACACATATTGAAATAAGAGATTGTTTCTTAGGAGTTACAGGAGAAAAAAATGTATAGCATTGAATATGTGGAAGCATTGTACAAAGCCACCAAGAGAAAGTTAAATATAATTCAGCGAAAGTTATTTAGAAGCAACAAATTATAAAATCCAACCAAAATTATTGCCTTCCTCAGTAGATTCCAATCTATACCAAAATTTTGGGTAATTGATATGAAAGGAAATGACAGAGCACTGCGTTGAAAAAAAAAAACAGTATTGTAGTAAAATCAATTTCATGTGTTTAAGGCTAATGACAGATCACAGATCTATTTGTGTTACTACAAATACACTCTACTTTTCGATTTTCTAACTGAAAATTTTTTTAAAAAGGTAAAAGTTTATCAATCTAATATTAAACCATAATTTACAGTATTTAACATTCATAAACCATACTTTTAACATAATTAAAATCAAACATTTCATTATTCTTAATAAATTTTAACATCTACAAGACAGATTGCACTACTAACCAAGTCAAATTTTGATCACAATTAATGTAAACTAATCATAGATACATATTGAAACTCTTTCATACTTATTAATAACAGAGGCATCGTTTAAATATTAATCAACTGCAATTATTATTCTACCTAGGTAGATACAAAAACATATACAAAAATGTTAAATTTCACTTATATTTTCCCTACTAAGGAATTCATATGCAGTTGGAAAATATTTTAATTCTGTAGTTTTATTCAGTAAATATAAACATTTGTTGATTCCATCTTCGCGTGAGCTACTAGTATTCACTTACAACTTCAAACTACACCCTACACACATACTCAATACACAATTACATTACAACTCACACACACTTTTTGACATCATAACTCCTAATACACACAAAATACACCCACACCACCAAAATATCCCACCCCACCCTAACCTACGTAAACCTTGAGATCAGTTACGGTCTGAGTTGACAAAGGGACACATCTCCCGAAACGGCCGTCCTCAACAAGCAAAGTAAGTGCTACTATAGGCAAGTTTAAAACATTTTAAAGTGTAAGTCAATAAATATCTTCATTGTTTTTTATATACTACATTTTAGCAAAATTCTTGTTTTTCCAATCTCTTTCATTATGAATGTAAAAGTAAAATTTCTTTCCTTTTCTTAAATCTCTTTGTTTAAATAAAGTTCAAGTAAAATCAATTTGATCATGTCAAAAACCTTTCACTTTCTTGTCTGTAGCTATACAGTGAAACATGCCCATGTTGTAAGTTCTTTACCTTTTGAGTCATTGTTTAGTCTTGAATATTTTCCCCATTCAGTTTTTCTTTAGTTATGTTAGACACAATATTTTTGCTACTAATGCTGTGCCTAATTATGCTAGTAGAACGTGCATAAAGGTTTTTTAATTGTTGTTTTTATTTTATCTATATTCAAGGTGTTTCTTGTTTATTATTTATGATAAATTTGTTTACCAGTCTAAATGCTAATGAAGGAAGGTATTTTCATGATCTTGGGGTGAAATTACAAACTCAGTAATTTTGTTTCAATGAAAATATTGGAAACAAACCCAATACCACAAAAATAATAAAAATAACAAATAATAAAAGTTGCTTAAGATTAAACCCTTATGTACATTTCGGTGACCATGCCATCATCATCAAAGGGTCTTATTACAAAATTTCAATCTATCAAACAAGATGTTACAAAACCAGAGTGACTTTAGTTTGTAACCGAAATTGTCAGATTAGTTTGCCAAGAAATAATTTGCAATGGAGTTTACCTGTATATACAATATGAACAATCATATACTGCGCATAATATTCTTTGTTTGATAAACATAAAGGAGTTTTACTGTAAGCATAATGTTTTACTTTTAATTTTTCCTTATTATTTGGCTAACCCGGGTAGCCACGGTATCAGTTAGTTTGAATTATCGAGGTTCTACTGTAGATATAAAATGAAAACTGTCCATTAAATATGGTGCGGAGACCAGTTTAGGTTTCTTACCTGTTATACTGTTGAAATAAGTCCAGGACTTGCAGTAAGTCAGGGGAGACCGCTCACTGGGGTAGTTCCTAAACAGGTGTCCATTAAATATGGCTTTTAAATACCTAGATCCCTATATGTTATTTTAAATTTATACGGCTTGTAAAATATTTTTTTAAATTGATTTAACAGTAAGAGGATTGGAATAAATACAAATGTACTTGAGGCAAAAAGTGACAAAATTGTTTAGAAAGTGTTATGATGTTTTAATATGTTGTCTTTTCCAGTTATGACAGAAGAAACAATGATTGCCCAATGTGTCTTATTCCTTTTGGCTGGGTTCGAGACTTCCAACACACTTCTAACCTTTGCTTCCTATGAGCTTGCTCTGAACACAGATGTACAAGAAAAACTTCGCTTGGAAGTACTGCAAGTGTTGAATAAGTATGGCGAGTTTACATATCAGGCCCTCGGAGATATGACGTACTTGGAAAATGTCTTGTTAGGTATGTTTTCATTTATAATCTCACAGATTGCTGTAAAAGCTGGCTTACCAAAAATTAGCAAACAATTTCAAAAAAAGATTATTTAATTTTTTAATAATTGAATTGTTAGAGATATTTGCATACAGTTAGTTCTTCAAGTTAATTGTGAATTATTTGTTTCGAAATAATATTAACCCTTTGGTTAGCAACATCTGCGTGCCCTGATAAATCCCCTAAGAATAACATATTTTGAAAAATGTTTGAATTTTTTCTAATTCTTTATTTATTTTTCTCTATTTAAAAAAAATGTACTATCTGTAATATTTTTTATAAAAATATTTAATACTTAAGAAATAAAATTTTTTTCAACTTTAGTAGCAGTTCGTTTGGTTTTTCACAGATGTATTTTCACGTACAAAGTCTAAACATTCTTTAGTTTCAATAACAATTTTGTTGAAACTAATCCGTACCAAAAAATATTATGAAAAAATCTGACTCTTTAGGCTCCAGGGGGAAAACAATTTTGTTAGAAAATACCTGATTTGTTTGTATTTAAGTCTTGCAACGATCTGTAAACACGTGAGAGAAATCATAGACTTTGCTCACACAAAAATGGCAACTATGTACTCTGTGTTGCATTTATTGTCCAGATAATATCAAATATTGAAAACAGTGTGCAGTACAGTAGACAGAAAACAAAATCCTAAATATACGGCTATACTAATCTTAGAGAATTGCTCCTGCTGCCTGTAGCACGATCTCATATACTGCTACGTGAGTGCTAATTGAAGGGTTGATAATGAGTGCAATTTCATGTAATGTAATATTTTGTATCTGTAATTTTTAATAATCTATAGAATACACAATGGTTTTGATTTGAAACTTCAAAATATTTACAAAAATATTTTCATGAATGTTAAAAAAAAATGTTTTGTTTTGAGAAGTAACTCATGAAAAAATATTTTAGATTTCATGTTGAAATAATAAAATAAATTAGGTTAAATGTATGGTTTAAGGCAGGGATGGCCAACTTCTTAACCCTAAAGGGCCAGTTCAATATTTTCAGTGAAGACGAGAGCCGCACAACTAATTCCACACATTCATCAAGAAGCCAAATGTAGATAATACGTATATAGGATAGCATGCATCGTATATAAAATAATATGAATCCATATACGTTATGCAAAATATTTTCATATACGTATAGTATCAAGCTCAATGCACAAAGGATCAAAATAAGTATAATATTAAATTGGAACACAATATTGGAAAAAACTCTAATTTATTGAAATTTAAAATCATCTGTAAGAATGTATCTACTTTGCTTAATGAGAACACGATGGGTAGCCACAAAACAGTTATAAAATTTATCTGAATTGAAATGGTAGCAACCTTTAGTAGAACTCGAACATGGTTGTCTGTAAGGCTGTTGCGGTGAGTTGATTTTATAAATTTCATTGTTGAAGGTGCATTCATAAAGGTATGTGCTTCTAAATATTTAAAGTATTTTTCTACCGAAGACAAGTAATTTGGGATATCTCTCCTCAGGCACTTGACTCCAAAATGCAGCACCAGTTTCCGATCTTTTCTAAAAAAATGGATCACTTAGCAAGTCACAGAGATCTCACTGGGAGTAAGAGCGGTGTTCAACTTATATTCTATACTTTTATATCTTACTATTATTAATAAATCAATAATCTAATGTTTTTAACATTCGTCTTAAAACCAGGTCGCAGGCCGCTAGTTGGCCATCCCTGGTTGAAGGTATAATGAACTCTAATATAAAGAAAAGGTTACCTCATCATTTACAAATAAAAATTGATTTCTTCATAACTTGTAATTTTTTAGAATAATCAGTTGAAAAAGTCCCGACTACTATTACTACAAACATAGAGGTTAAACTAAAAAAATGCTTTTCGTTGTTATAAAATGAATTTTAAGATACTATTAGACATCAGATAACTTTTACATTGTAACCACCCAGTTGCTTATGAAATATAATTTACAAAATTATAATATTATAAATTAATTCATAAAATTTACAAAATAATTTCACTTGAGGATTCAAAATAGATTGAAATTTACCTACCCTTACAGCAACAAAAATCTGTACATAAAAACTCACCTTCACCATCTTATCCATGATACAAAAGAATTGCTTTATGTCACCAAAAATACTAAAAAGAAATTTACACAGTAGAGAAAAACAAGTACAGGATAACATTTAAAACAAACTACAATATAACATACATAACAATAGAAATAAAAACTTCCCTGCACCAGGCATGTACAACCTAAACTGTACGGACTGTAACAGATTCTACATCAGTTAACCCTTAGCGCTCGGATTTTTTTAACATGCTTTGCTTCCCCACTTGTAATTAAATTGAGACAAATTCCTCACCTGCAAGTTGCATTATTGTTTATGGAAAACTTTGTTTTCTCATACATGATTTTAGTAAACTAAGCTTTTTTTATTCACTAATACTGTATGTACATGATTTTATTATTTTATTTGTAGTTTTGCAGAGTATGATATCTTTGAAAACAATTTTCTGGATGAAGTCCTGGTTTTCTGTTGCATGTTTTGCAGTGAAAAATTGTTTCCCTTCTACCTCCTTTTATCTTCCTGTTACTGCAAACTACACAATCCTTAGAACTACTTTTATCATTGGAAAAGATTAAATGTAATTTCCCATTCAGTCTTTCTTCTTTGTCAGTAGTTGATGGCCGACTCGTCTTACTATACGGGTTATTCCTGATATCACCAATGCGTTTCCTCACCAAGTTTTGGCAAAACTATTTTTGTTTAACAGGATTTTCTCTAATTTCCTTTTTTTTGTTATTATAGATAATAAAACTATTTACTACAGCTACATCTAATAGCCAGAAAAACATTTTCTTCCACCATTTATTTGTTCGTCTTGTAAAACTGCACGGTTCATTATATTGAACAGCTAAATCTACACCACCCATAAATTGGTTAAATTTACAAATAACTGTTGGTTTAATTATTTTGTTTATGAAACTGAACTACATTCTAATAAATCAGGATCAAGTAAAAGATCGGAATTTCAGAATCACTAATTGCACGTAAAGCCACGGCAAACTACGAGTAAACAAATAACCTGCAAAACTGTAACCTACTTGCAGCTTACAACGTAGCGGCAAGCTAGATTTTGTGATGACTCACATATTCCTAGACATTTTTAACTTAGCTCACATTATTGTCAATAGATAGTAGCACCAAACGGCAAAAAATTGATTGTCATGGGCTTCGCCGCAGATGAGTTATAGCCATTTGAAAATCGTGACAGGTGACCCCCGACATACGAGTAAACTGCAATATACGCTTGGTGGGGCTGCCCCGACAGTCGAGTGCTAAGGGTTAAACAGGCTATAGCTTTCAATAAATATTTTAAAAAAACATATACTCATCTACTACAAGGTCATACAAGAGGAGCCTCAGGGGGTTCGAGCCCCTCTGAAATTTCAAACAAAAATAGGAAAAATATTAGATATACAATCATTTATTATTTTCTACTAGCTGAGCTTTCATATTTTCTATATTTTTATGTTCAATTACTTTATATATTTGAACTATCATTTTAAGGAAATCCAAAATATACCTAAAACCTGTGTTTTTAAGATATCAATATCTAAAATGTTACCGGGTCAAATCCACTGAAAGGTTGTTGGGCCCCCCGAAATTTTTGTCTATATAAGCCGCTGATATTAGATATGCCACTGACTCAACTCTTGCTAACTGTATAATATGAACACTTATACACTAGCTGCAACCTAGAATTTCATCACATCAACAAAAACAATCATATATAATATATAAGAGTAATATGAAATTTATGAACATAATAAAATAAAAATAAAAGCATTTGAATGAATAAGCCAAACAAAAATCACACACACCTATTTACTACATTATAGAAAATTAGTCTTTAAAATCTCTGTTGCCTAGCCAAATAACACTTCCTAGCATTTTACCTTAAATATAAAAAAGATTGTTTCATAAGTTAGGTTATATATCCCAGTAAGTTTTTATAAATTTAATTTAATTATATGTTGAACCAGTCATTACTTTACTAAGTTTAAATGCAAAAATTCATCAATTGCAATGGTCAACAAATTCTATCAATTTTCTTGTGGAACGTGTTATGAATGAAATACTTTGTAAAAGAGTTAAAAAAGTAAAAAGAGTTACCTTTGTGGATATGTTTAAATCTATTGGATATGTTTTTGTTGTTGCAGAAACACTAAGAAAACACCCTCCAGTGGCTCGTCTGGATAGAATTTGCACACAAGAATACACCATTCCAGGAACAGATTTGGTGCTCAACGTTGGTGATAGGGTGACTGTCCCTGTCATGGGGATACATAATGATCCTGAATATTATCCAGAGCCTGACAAATTTGATCCTGACCGGTTCAGTGTGGAAGAGAAAAGTAAGCGTTCTCAGTATTTGTTCCTGTCATTTGGAGCTGGGCCAAGAAATTGTATAGGTAAGACTTTGAAGGGTAATTTAAATTTAATTATCTAGCTAATTCAATGTTATATGAGTTCAAAATTGCATAATATTTAGTCTAGTCCTACATGACAACATGACTAGGAAAATATGTTCTTCATTTCTGAATTATCTCAAAAAAAGAAGACTATTGAATTTTATTTTCTTCTGCATCTTTGGTAATTCATGAAAGAAACATGAAGTAACTTATTCAACTCATAACATATCCATATATCTAATTTTGTAAACCAAATTTTGAGAGAAAAATTGTAGGAGCTTGGAAGGCGTACAGAGCTGAGAGATGGCTCAAATTAAAGGTATTGACATGAAAGAGTGGAGACAAATAGAGGTTTTTCTCAGTTGATAACATTTATAGGGTTTTGTGGAACTTAAAGTTACCAAAATTCTCCATAAGAAATACATTGCAATGAAAAACAGCTGAGTATGATTTTCAAATATTTCAGCTGAGAAACAGCTGTACAAATATTATATTAGAAACAGCTGAGTACAAATATTTTAACAGTATAAAAGGTTAATTAGACACATGAACTTGGGATCAGGTTTAGTTAATGGAGTAAGTCTTATCGTACTAGATATGTTTGGCAAGTATATTAAATTAGAAATAATCACTGGTTCTGGAAAAGGAAACATCATATTTTACCAATTATTAAATTATTTTCAAGAGATCCTAACATGCCATTTCAAACGAAAAGAAACAAATTTGTTTTAAGTCTTACATTTTCAATAATTAGACTATAAGTAAGGCTTCAATTGAGTAAACATTAAAAAAATCAAATTGAAAACCAATTTACAAAAATATATGGCTTATGAGGAAATTTTGTTATGAAAAATTTGAATTATATAAAATGAATTTCTATTAAAAAAATTATACAAAAGTTTAAAATTTGTTTTAATATGGTCGGTATCATATTAAATTTGTTTTAATATGTAGGGGTATTTGTCCCTACAAACCCCTAGTAGATATAACTTAAATTTAGCTTACTGTAATAAAAGTAAGTTAAGGGTTATTTGTTTACTATATAAGTCTTATCACTTTTGCATACTATTTTATATACTAGTACCTATTTCTAACATTTGCATGTAAAATAAAAAGATATATTAGTAAATCTAGAATGGTCACATGCCTAAAATAGTCATTGTTATGTTTATGTGAACGGTCATACACCTAACCTAGATACAACTTGTAGATCTATTTTGAGCTACAAGTAGTGATGATTATTAAAGAAATTAAACACTTTTAAATGTTTTAAACTTGCCTATATAGTAGCACTTACTTAGCTTGTTGAGGACGGCCATTTGGAGTTACGGTCTGAGTTGACAAAGAGACACATCTCCCGAAACGGCCGTCCTCAACAAGCAAAGTAAGTGCTACTATAGGCAAGTTTAAAACATTTAAAAGTGTTTAGTGATTACTAGTAGCTCATGTGAAGATGGAATCAACAAATGTTGATTATTAAAGGTTATAATGGTTGATGATTCTTCTAACCTAGCGATGCTGTTGGAAAGAAGAGTTTCTATACTTTTAGATACTTTTATTTGATAATTGTATTGTTTTTTTAAAATTTTAGTGTTAAATTTGTATAATTCATTTTTATATATTTCAAACACAAAATGGACAGCTTTGTAAAATTTACTGGCATTGGTGTGATATTTGTATGCATATGATACTTTAACCAATTAAAAGAGTGTTTCCTTCTAAACCTAGATAATATGATTTGAGCCATTCTTTCACTTTGTTTGCTATTATTGTTTTTATAATGCTTGTAAATAACCAATTGTTAAAGTTCCTGTAGGGCAACAGGGATAAAATAGGTTATCCTTATTTTTTATTATTTGAGCTGTTTATTCACCACACATTTTCAAAACCACTATAAATTAACAGTAAAAAATTCTTTGAAGAGTTCAAAGAAATTTTCTGTAGCTCTAGTTGTTTAGTCACATGTGACTAATTTCTGGAAGAAAAGTATTTTGGAATCCATCCATCATGTGGATGTTGTTGTTTTGTTGAGTTTTCACAAACTGATTTCTGTTTTATTTCCCATACAAATGCAAACAATACATACATTTTTGGAAAGGGAATATTTATACCATTTGCCTATCGGGGATTTTTGAAAGAGTTAGATTTAAAAATTGTAAACACAAATTAAAATGAATATTTTGCATTTTTATTAACAAGAATTAAGAGAATTAGAATTTGTACTAAAATATATGTTATATTCAGTAAAAAAAATTAGAGATTTACGGATGAATGTATTTAAGTTTTCTGCACAAAACAATCTGTGTTGTGTAAAGGAGTGCTTCTGCAGTATTTATAACAGTTGAAAATGGTTTTTCTTAAATTCATTTCTGCATTATAATTGGGTTTTTGTTTGTAACACACATTTTCTTAGCATTTTACAACTTATAATTTTATGAAACTTTTAAGTAAAAACTGCAAGAAGAGTAAAACTGGCCTGAAACACATTTTCACGAGGTCACTTTAGGCATTCTAGTGTTAAAATGACTTCATTGACAACATGACTTAAATTTCATATATTATTTCTGTATCCTACATCTCTGTATAAGTTGTGCCTTGCTAATTTTGTGTGTGTGTGGTAAATGTTGGAATAGAAACAACAGAAAAACTTTCAACAAATACCTCTGCTTATTGGACTGATGGTCATTCAAGACAAAACAACCTCTCAATAATGGGCAGTATAATTTCTGTTACCATATTTTCTGGTTTAAAATAATGAAAGTTTCTAAAGTTGATTGATCCCAAACTATCGTAGATTTAATCGTTTTTAGTTTCTAACTTGAAATAAACTTGTGTAGATATTTGTTAACTTTGTAAAAATATTTGCTTTTACCCAAACACATACCACAGTCAATCATATACCTTTGTAAAGTTCTAAGTCAACTAGACTCTGGCTAGAATTATTTGGAAAAGGATAGTATATATAAAGTTGTGCAATAACATCAAGAGGGCTCTGTAGAGTGTAAACCCTTTGGGTACAAGGAACTAAATGTTGCTTTGAGGTTTTGTAATATTCGTGTATTTACATGTAGACAAGGGTTTTTTCTTATTTATATTGTTATTTTTAGTATTATTTTTAAACTGCAGACAAAATGGAAACACAAAGAATATAGATTCTACTAAAATGGAAAATGTGACTAATAATAACAAAAAAAAAATAGGGTTTCCAAATGTTTTATCTCAGCCAAAATATTAAATCTGGGATAAACTTTTGTTTATGGGAGATGCGACGAGATAATAACTCTCGGAGCTGAAATTCACTGCAAGAGTATTTCGCAGTAGCATGCGCCGTAATTTGACAGAAAGCAATGCTGGAGGAATTTCGAGAACTGTACCAAACATCCAGACCAATGTGGCGACAACCCGATCCGGATAATGAAAAATCCGAACATAAAAGAGATTATGTAATGATGCATGTTTGTACTACATAATCAGAACCCTTACAATTGAAAGTAGATGAATGATTGTTCTAAATAAATTAGTTACACTTATTGAAGATTGTAATTATATTTTAATAGCAATGTAGAACTGTATGTACAATTTAGTTACATGCCTTTAATACTGTACCATACATACATACATATGTATATTAATTATAAGTTTTGGTAAAAAAAGATGTAATGGGGGTTTGCTGTTTCGTTAAACACTTTTTTTTGATGAAATATACCTCCACCTTTGAAAGATTAGAAGTTTGGCAGCTTTTCTTTTGTCTTGTTCAACATACTCGATCAGCTGGTCAAATCTCTGGAAAACTGTGCTATCCTTCATGGTTTGTTTTCTTTCGTCATCTCTGGCAAGTGCTGGCTATGTGCTCACTAAGTCTATATCACTAGTAGTAATCCCATGAACCATTGAATCCTAACTTCAATAGAATACACAGTTTTTCTGCTTCTCCGGCATACTGTATATATGTAGATTAAGAAATCAGGGTAAAATAACTAACTAAATCTCCTATTTACACAAAAACCTTTAGAACATATGTAAACTAAACGATGCTCAAACACAACTGTTTAAGTTGGTTAATACAGTACAGCAATATGTAGAACTAGTGAACTGAACTAGCGTCTCAAACACAATTGGCTGAGTTGAGAAAGAACAAAGAGCCGACTGCTGGCGACAGAGAACTGTTTCAATGGCAAAGTACTTTATGGAATAAAAACCCTTACTTCATTTTCAAATTAAGTCCGGATGTCAGAGCTCTGGATATGAGAGGGTCAGATATGAGGAGTTTTACTGTGTATAGTTGAGGGTTAAAAAATTATGGAACAGAATGGGTAGTAGCACTTAAATGTTTTGTATACAATCACATGAAAATCAGATAAAACTCAGTTTACTAAAAAGAACTCATAGAATCTCAAGCTTGTGCAATAATTGTTAGGGGTTTTGTAGTTTTGATATATGAACCAAGATTTATAATTTATAAGATTTCCAATCACAAGTTGGGTTCGGAAAACATGAATATATTCCAGCTATATACTACTATTAGGAAATTTATGTATTTAATTCAGCTTCTTAGCAAACGTTTTTCTTACACTTGTTTATATTATCTTGGCAAAAAAACCACTACTTACTGATTTATTCAGCAGACACGTTTCACGCTAAGTCAGCGCTTTTTTAATGGTGTGAATTACTGACAAGACTATTGCTCAGGTGTGTTGTGTTTGTGTGAGTCTGTAGTGTATTTTTGTGACAAAATACACACCAACAAAAATACACCACAGACTCACACAAACACAACACACCTGAGCAACACCAACAAAAATATATCACAGGCTCACACAAACACAACACATCTGAGCAACAGTCTTGTCAGTAATTCACAGCATTGAAAAAGCGCTGACAGCGCGAAATGCGTCTGCTGAATAAATCAGTAAGTAGTGGTTTTTTTGCCAACAATACCATTTTTAAAAAGGCGTGTATAAATTTTTTTCCCCTATCTGGTTGTCGTCGAAACCTCCACTATACTGCCTTAAAACTTTTGCCATGGTTACCACAAAATATCATAATTAGTGCTGTAAGGTCGAAATTGAATGAAAGTAATAAAATGAACAAACTGGATCAAACCAAACGTAATTTCTATAAAAACCTCTAGATGTACAACACACAAAAAACGTTTTTCATTATTCAACAAATTGTATCAGTTTTTGACATAAGCAACCAATACACATTTAGTTACGCTGGTACTTGATTAATAATATATCTTGAATGCTATGTTACAGGCTTGCGGTTCGCACTAATGTCATCGAAGCTTCTATTGGCAAGTTTAATCAAATCTTTCAAAATCCAAAAATGTTCCAAGACAGCAACACCCTTCGCCTACAGCAAGTTCTCAATGTTGCTGAAACCTAAAGATGGGATTTGGCTTTCAATTGCTAAGATTTAGCTTAAAGCCTCAAAAAGTTAGTGCTTCTATTGGCTCTCTGCCTGTAGTCTTATTATGCATAGCTCGCTTTATTATTAGTAGAGTGTAGATATTGTGGGTCAGGATTTTGAATTTTGTTTATGGCGTAGTCTTTTAGCTTAGTGTCAGAATTGTATTATGTTGTGGATTAACAACTATATTTTTGATTATAGGTTATGGAAGAAATGATATTGAGGTATAGAAAATGATATTTAAAAAAATATTACAAAAATAGGATTTATAAAACTGCTTAAATATAAGGATTAAATTTTTTTACGTTTTTTTTTTCTATCTAATATTTACTATGATATTAAATAATTCTTTAGGTTAGTAATATAATTTTCATTTTAAAAACCTACGTCCCCAGTGATGAGAGTTGGTGGTAATATATTAAGATGCGGATCATCAACGTTGTTACTATAATAGTTTGAATTATTTTTGAATTTAGAATTGATATTGTGCTTCTAACATATCAGGTTAACAATTGGGGTTTTGTCCATATTAATTTATGGTTTGCTGAGTATATTATCTCATTTATTTTGCAACTCAAACTATCTAAGAATTCTGTAAATTATCCCTGAATACAAACTTGCAGTATCACTTAATGTCAGCGATCCAGTTTTTCTTGAATTCTGCAGTAACCAATCCATGGATCGATTTTTAAAAGTAATTCAGAAACTGTCCACCTTAAACCGATGGGTTGCTTTATAAGAGTTTGTATAAATACAATGCAGATAGATATGCTCAAGATGTTTTGACAACTTAATATATTTTAAAATTATACTTTCTAATATCACAACTTGTTCAAAATCTGTAGTTGAAGTGAATTTAATAAAACCCTACTTGACAAAATGTGTTCGACTCAACTAGGAGTCATCGTCGTCATCTGGGAAGTTACCTATCACCTTGGCACATGTCATCTATATGGTTGTAGGATCTACTTACAATGAATAACTGTGAATATATTGTATAAAAAATTTGATTCTGGCACTCGGGGGAGTGTCAACACAAGTGAAAACTTCTATAGCCATGTCTAAAAAAGTTTTTAATTGAGAAAAACATTTAATTTTGAGTATTGAGAAATTACCTAAACATTTGATATAATATGAGAAACAATAATACAGATTGTTTACATTTAATACCAACATTTGAACTATAAATAACAAAATTGAAGTTTCTTGATGTAATCATCTTGAATTCACTGATTAAACTAATTTTACACTTTGTATTAATTAAAACAACCTCTCACCACAAATTCAACAAATTTTATTTTAACCTTATGTACATTTCGACTACAAAGTAATCATCTTCAGAGGTATTTTTACAAATAACAGTTATTTGTAAAAATACCTCTGAAGATGTACATAAGGTTAAAATAAAATTTGTTGAATTTGTGGTGAGAGGTTGTTTTAATTAATATAAACATTTACGCCACAGTTGCTTTAAGTTGTAATTTTACACTATTTAACTAAGTGAATACGTAATTGCTTACTTGCTGATGCGTTTCAAAACGATCGTTCCTTCTACAAAGCTAACCTTTTACTAGCGGCTTTTGACTCTTTATAAACGGTATGACAGGGTTGAATTTATGACATTAGGTGAGGTGTCGGCGGCTTGTGTGATGTATTTGAAAAGACTATTGGCTTCAAAGTGTGTGTGGTCGTTAAGTATATTTTCCCTAACACTACGCAACAGACAGGGAAAATATACTTAATGACTACACACACTTTGAAGCCAATAGTTTTTTCAAATACATCACACAAGACACTGACACCTCACCTAATGTCATAAATCCAACCCTGTCATACCGTTTGTAAAGAGCCAAAATGCCGCCAGTAGAAGGTTAGCTTCGTTTTGAAACGCGCCAGCAAGTAAGCAATTATGTATTCACTTAGTTAAGTAGTGTAAAATTAGTAGAAAAAAATTGAGCTAATTGTTTTGCAAAATTTTCAACAAATGAAATGAAAATATAAGATTATAAACATTAATTTTATAGTAAACAATAACACAGATTTTTTAAATATAATACCAAAATTTGAACTATAAATAACAAATTTGAGCTAATAGTTTAAAAAAAGTTTCAATGAAACTCGTTAAAAATATGTATTTATACATTTTTTATTCATTATCTTTATTTGAGGAATATATTTAATAAAGACTAATATTTATTGTAGATAATAATAAAATAATGTGGGTAACAAGAGACATTTATTACATGTTTACTGATCTTTACAGTTATTTAAACAAATTCATTTGAATTAAGTTCTTAAAAAGTATCAGATGACCTGAAGAATGTTTTCATTTCAAAAATTGGATTAAAAATACTCAACTTATTATATCATTAAACTGAAGAATTTGTTTTGAGATCTATCCAAATTTAAATAAATTATTATACTTATTAACTGATGAAAATAAATTAAAAATAATTTTGTTTCTAACAATATTCAATAATGTAACTTAATTTATGTATAAAACAGCTGTTTTACAACATAATCTATAACGTAAAATCAGCTGTTGCATGAAATCATATTTTATCGTTTAATTCATTTTGAGGTGACTAATAGCGTAACCTGACGGAAATTATATTGTCTTGAAATTGTATGTTTATGTCAATCCAATAAGTTTTTGTAAGCGTTGCTATAAAAGTTTTCACTTCAAAACAGCTTAATCTTGTAATTTTTTGCAATGAAATGGTTCTATGGTGTACAAAGCTTATGTTTATATGGAATAATGCAACTTTTAGAATTCTAGGCTTAGTTACAAGAAATTTATAAAATAAATTTCACAAATATTACTTTTTAACGAAAAGCTTTAAAATGTTTGATTGTAAAATTGAATTTTCATTGATTCCTAAACAAATGAATCTCTTAAATCCTAGATCTGTATAAATAAATTTGTAATTGACTAAGTGAAAATTTAGAAAATAACTTGAATGATGCTTTTGATAAGTTTCTCGTTAAATGATCTGTTTCACAGTGTGTATTTTGACCCTTAGAAAGAAGAAATTTAAAGATGAAATATACCATATTTGTTGTGTTGTATTCTACAAGGTAGTTAGAAATAGACCTGAAAAAAATGTATTTATTTAATTTGCAGTCATTTAAGTTGTTATTTTAAAGTATAATGCAACTCGACTAAGATCAAGCACTACTCTACTTAGTTTTAGCATTATTGTTTTTATCGTTTAAAATTGTTTTTATGATGCTTACCGTTTGGTTTCAAAATGAGAAGACATTGAATGTTGTTCAATATGATTTTGAAGCAGATTATGGTGAAAAACACCACTGTTTACTCTAGTAACAAAACTCATATCAATAATGATTGTTCTGCATGACACAAAGCTACCAGACCCCAAATAGGTTCCTAATATTGTTATGGAAAGATTAAGAGTATGGGATTTCCAAAGGCTTAAGAAATCAACTCCACCTGTTTATTTACAAAATTATATTAAGAATACATTGTTTAAAAAATGGATGAATTTATTTACATTCCAAGTTAAAAAACTAATCACATATATTTCTAACGAATTACAGATACAGAAAAGTAGACCACTACCAGTTTTGTTTACAATTGTTTATAATCTTGTTGGTTTTACTTAGGTCTCATACAGTAACACTAGTATATTCCTAGACAAATAATTATAGTGAAAGTTAACATTGAACATTATTGACATAAGGAATTATGGAATCTTGAGTAGTTGAAAACTCTACTCTTTATTGCTCAAAAGGTATTTTTCATTCAACAGTAATAAAAAGATGTACTGTCTGTTCTTCTTACACAATGCAACCATAAAAGGTATCATTTATCTAGATATGGTAGAAAATTTATAAAAGATACATTTACTAACACAAGATAAGGAAACATTTATTATCAACTGTTCATTACCACGAAAAAGTTCTAGGTAGCTGATTCCCTTGTTGATGAGATGTTATCGAAGGCTAATTGCGTGACAGATTGCTGTCGAAATTTGAGCGCATCAGATGTATCCTAATAAGTTTCATAAAAGATTTGGTTTTATGCTTTATCTGTTAATTTTTGTGAGCATTGAATTTTCAATAGTGATTTTAATGTACGTTTATTTTAGATTGATATTTTAAATAAAAAGTTGCAACAACTTGAGAAGTTGTTGACATTTTAAAGTAGTAACTACATTCAAAGATTTACAGGTTAAGGCAAAAATAATCATCAGTTTTGATGAAGAAGATCGTCAAATTATTTGAATATTTATTTTATTTTAAACGCTAGATTTATCACAGTGCTGTAAAAAGGTTTTGAAAATCTTTTTTTTTTAACTGTAAGATTTGTTTCAATGAAAATATTGGGAAACCCCCAATGGCCCAAAAATTATTAAAAATAACTACTATAAAAATTTACCTAAGATTAAACCCTTATGTACATTTTGATGACCGTGACATAAAACCCTCTGATGATGATATGGTCATCAAAATGTACATAGGGGTTTCATTTTAGGTAACTTGTAATATTAATTATTTTTCACTAAAACACTTGTGAATTTTTATAAACTTGCCTATAGTAGTGCTTACTTATATTTTTTGAGGACGGCCGTTTCGTTAGATATGTCCCATTGTCAACTCAGACCATAACTTGAGTTGCTTGTAAATATTTACAAGCAATTTATAAATAAGCAAATATAAATATATAAGCAATATATTTATTGATTTTAAAACTTTCAAAGAAAATAATTTATTACTTATATATGCCATATTACTAATATATTAAAGTATGTAACATATTTTTGATACATAATTTGTTTCTGTTTCTTTTACTGTAGTTTTAGTTGTCAAATTTAGTAGAGGAAGACAATACTGGTTACTTATAATATTTAAAATCTGGTCTTTGAATTGAAGAAAACTAAATTACTCTTCAAGTACTAACATTATAAGTATAACTCAGTATAAATAATCTCTGTTCTGTTTTAAGTGCAACTCATAGATCTCTTACAGTCCAAGAAACAATTTATTGATATTGTTAATATTTTTAAAATCATTGTTTGTTTTTAGTAATTTTATAATTACTGTAATTGTGATAAATATTTCCTAAATGAAAATATGTATCTAAAAATATTTTTATACATTAATGTTTGATACAATAAATTTGTCAGTTTATTCTGTATGTATTTCTTATACCAAACTTTGTATGTGACCTAAAATTTCAAAATCCTTTATTCAAATATAACACACTTTGATTCCAGGTTTCCATTATTAACCACAACAACTTCTCCTGAAATTCCTGCCTAGAAAATCTTCATTGTCACTCCACACAGTTTAAAATCCACATCCTCTAGCCATATTCTTGTTCCTCCGAGTTTCTCAGTAAAATATATTTTCTCAGATTAGATCGTTTTGGAAAAAGATGATTTGGAAGACTTCACAAACAGACTTCTAACAGAAGGTTAGTTTAGTTTTTTATATTGTGAAAAGTGTAAAACATTAGTTATAGATTGATGATGTGTACTTACCGTTAAAATTGTCTTGACTTTGTATATAACTGTAAGTTTAATTTTATTTTATAACTTCTGTTTGTTTTCCAGTTCACATGAGGTCTCATATTTAAAAAAAAATGTTTTAATTCCTGTTTTATTTATTTAACAAAGTTCTTTTTATTTTTCATAATATTACCATAATATTTATTAGCACTTTTTATGTACGTCCTTATTGGCCTACAAATGCGACATTCAAAATAATTAGACTAACTCTGTAAAGGAGGACAAGACTACGTTATGTAATTATGAGGGAGGGGGTTGGTACTACCGTTATTGGTTCGTCACGGAGGAGGGAGGGAGGTTAAAAATCATCCATTTTAGCATTACGTAATTTACGGATAGTTCCTAAGAGTAAATTTTTGCATGAAATACACATTGAAAATACTTTCGTATTATACAGAATAAGCTGTCAACTGATAACCAGCAGAATTGTTTTATCTAAGACAATTCTCACTGTCACACATGAATATGAACTAAAATTTTAAAAACTTGGCTAGTAAAAATTCAACAACTCTATACAGTTTTGTTTATATATTGTCAAATGTTGCATTTGCCAATACATTAAAATGTGTTGATAAACCAAGCAGCTATAGGCTTTTATTACTTTTATGTTCCATTAGGAAAACTAATTAAATCTTATTTCATCATACAGAAGGATTAGTTTGTGCATTTTGGCATTTAACTATGCCATTATAAAGAAGTACCGTGATGCAAATACAAATAGTCAATTCAAAATAGTAGAACAAATTAGCCGTTGTGGAAATTATCAACTCTTACACATTTTGAAACATTAGATGTTTTTTTAAAAAATTGTACATAAGAAATAATATTTGTTTACTAAATCTGATTACATTTTTGCATTACGAAATGCATTGAAATGCATTACGAAATGCTTTGTTTATCAAAAACAAATTCATAGTGCTCTTAACTTTTTATTTAAATTAACATGGAGTAGTTGCATGAAAATGAACCACATGTGTGTTTTTCCAGTTACTATTTTAGCAAATTTTTAAATTTTTGTTCCCATGTATTTTATTTTTATTTCTTTTAATTTATTTGGGGTTAAAGGGCACTTATGACATATTTTTGGAAAATCGTTTTATAAATTCTAGGCCGAAATAAATTTATAATATAGAATAGAAAGTACAGGTCATTTTACTAATCTTTACTATGTAGTTCAAATTAAAAAAAAAAAAAAAATAATAATAAGTTGCTTATTGTAATCATTTTGAATTCACTGATTAAAGTATAATTAAATAGTTTGTAACAGAGTACTTGAAAGCTTACTTGCCGATGTGTTTTGAAACAATCTTTCTGTTTACAATGCTTAGAGGCGGTTACAAATTATGTAATTTTATTATGAAAAAAAAGATAAAAATTCATTTTTTAAAATGGCATTATTTAGAACTATATATAGTGAATAAATATAATAATTTTTCTCTTGTCAGAAATTCTAGGTTCAAAGGCTCAATGTACCATCTCGAAGTTAGGTTTTTCCAATGTATAATTAACTTTTCAGCTTATCTTGCTTAGTTCTGGTCTTTTTTGGTCACTCTCTTTAGAACCACTAGCACTGCTTTCACTGCTTACCCTGTCATCTCTTTCTTCAATGAAATCTATCTACTTCTTTGTTTTCATTTGAAACCCCTAAAGACAGTAGAATCTTGATTCTTTGAGCTTCCTTTGAAATTCGAGCTTATTTCTAGAGCTTCCAAGAAATGTTCTCATAGATAAGGTATGCAAACGAATGAGTTGTGCTTCCAAAAAATGTTTATATAAAGTTCTATAGATTGATTTTATGAATTCTTATTTATAGTATTATGGTTCATTGAAATTCCTATTCTTTTTAACACACAGGAGTTTATTTTCATGTAATACAAATTTTTAATAATCCCAGGGGGTCTTAGTCCCATTTACCTCGAATTATCAAGACTCTACTGCACTTTCATTATAATTTTTAGTTTCTGTAAATCATCAGCATAATGAATTACATTCAAACTATGACATTTCTCACCAATGGTAGTTTTAGTTTTAATAAAATAGATACGCCATAATTAATAAAAACAGACAATCTCAATCTCAACACAAGAACTGTGGCAATAAAATATTAATGTCAGTGGTTGCACTGATTTCTATTCTAAATCACTAAAAGTTAAATATGCACACAAATTCAATGTTTATGTTTTGAGCGTTGTTACTTGACTGATAACTAGGGATGGGCCGATTCCGATTCTCGATTCCAGGAATCGTCGATTCTAGGTGGTATCGAGGAATCGTCGATACTCGATTCTTCATCATAAAAGTGTCGATTCCGATTCCTATTTTGTTAACTATTAAAATATGTGTGTGGAGTAATTTATTAGAAAAATAATTAATTACCAACTATATCTTATTTATGTATTGGTTGATATCAATGAATTAAATGATTAAAGTAAACGAAAATATAACGAAAATATTATTATTTATGAAGCAACAGCAATCAAGATCGTAACCATTTCTGGTCGTTTGACATCGGTCCTCTCTCTCTCTCTCTCTCTCACTAGAGCGGGTTCAATACTCTCTCTCTCTCTCTCTCTCTCCCCCCCCACGTGTCTTACTGCCACTGATTTATAGATGTCAGAACAAAACACAAAAAAAGTACAGTAAAAACTCGATTAACCGTGGCCATGATGGTTGAGCGAATAGACGGATAACAGAAACACCGTATTATTCCTCCGAAACTTAACCTCAATAAATTATATTATAGACGGTATTCGGTTCAGGCTACTGGCCGTCGCGTCAATTCGATGACAGTTAACAGAAACTGACGGTGGAAAACCACATAATATATCAAATATGAAAAATCAATTAAACAACATTCATTTTGCCCAAATTTATCAACAAAAAAGATCTATACTTGAAGAAACTTTATCCTCAGACACAGGACCTATAAGTGATAGTCGGTTAAAAATCAACTGGGATTGAGGAATAAATACAAAATAGGCCTGAATCAGTTGCACTTATTCCAGACACCTGCAGAAAAAAGGTCCCACCAGATGTGGAGAAGGTATGCCCCACTAATCCAGAATGTTGAGGAAGAAGGTACCCCAGGGGAATTGACAGTAGAAGAAGAAGTAAACAATTATCTGGGGGAACCATTAGCCAGTCCAGATTGTGATGTTGGAAAGTATTTGGCAGTACAAAGTGCCAAATACCCTCATTTAAATGCTATGACAATAAAATACCTGTCTGTCCACTCGCGACAGTGTTTTCTGAAAAACCTTTCTCAACTTCAGGAGTTATATATGACAAGCGATGAAACTAGCTTGACCCCACAACGTGTTCAAATGCTTGTGTTTTTTAACAGAAATGTACATTACCTGCCAGACTTTTAAATTTTAAAAACTATCCTATTTGTATTAACTTTTTACTTTTTATGTTGTTTGTTTGTTTTTAATTTTTGTTTTGTTTTGAGAGACAATGTAAATAGGCTTAGGTATTTTTCAAACATCATAAAATAAGTAAAGTTCACATTTTTAACTTTAAAATAAGTCATTACTTTTATCTGATATGTTTTTATGCTTTTAAAAATTCCTATTGATAAATCAAGGTTGAAGGTTTTGTGTAGCCTATTACATTAAAACAGAACTTTTAAAAGGTTTTTGCATATGACCAAGATGTTAACTAAATTAATTATTAGAGAACTAGAATGTAAGCTAATATAACTTGAAAGAATCGAGAATCGAGAATCGAATGGAAAATTTTAGAATCGGAATCGGAATCGAAAATTTTAGGAATTGGCCCATCTCTACTGATAACATTAGTGATGTGTGCGCAAGGTAGAAGGCTGCTAAATGGCATAAGTCTTGCCAATCCATTGTTTGTAGACAAAAACCTATCAGTGGATTGCTAAATGAATAGTAATGTTTACTAATTGGATAGGCTCTGGAGTAATTCCTGATACTACTCCAGTAATAATTAGTGTAGGAAAGGAGCAATGAAGGACTAATAAATAACACCTTAAAACACCTAGCTCCATTTGACCTGGATGGTGGTACTTTGTTAAGGTCCCTGTCTAGGGTAATCTCGAATTATCTTAAAAGCTTTCACTTTGGTCTGTGCTAATATTTTAAACAATGCATAGATTTTATCCTCTTGAAGTTGAACTGCAAAAATATCATTTTAGCATATTTTGTTTGAGGTAAACAAACTATGAATAAATTTCTTTATTTTTTTGAAAGTTGTTATTAACTTTATTTAATCAGTACTTGTTTACAGTTGTAGTTATTTAAATAAATTAGAGGACTCCCATAGATTTAAGTTACTTTGAAATAAACTGATTGGAAATAGTTAATGTTACAGTTTTTGTTTAACTTTTGGAAACATCTTTAAAACTAAAAATACTTAGTAGACAAGAGATTATTGTAAATCTAATATGGACTAATGCTAAAATTAACATTACACTGTTTATTAAACCACTTTTCTAGATTATATTGGTTATTCAATATTAGAATATTTTTTTAGATACTGCAATAAAGAATAAAATACTACTATAGTACGTAGTTGAACTAATTCTCACTAGATAGCGCTGTGTTAGTCGTTGAGAATTTCTGTTGGGATTAGGAATGAACAATTGGTTTGTAAATAGTTAATCTTACACTTTTTGTTTAACTTTTGGAAACATCTTTAAAACTAAAAATATTTAGTAGACAAGAGATCATTATAAATCTAATGTAAAATCATGCTAAAATTAACATTACACTGTTTATAAAACTACTTTTCTAGATTATTGGTTATTCAATATTAATTATTTTTTTAGATACTGCAATAAAGCATAAAATACTGCGACAGTATGTAGTTAAACTGATTTTAACTAGATAGCGCTGTGTTAGTCGTTGAGGAGAATTTCTGTTGGGGATAAGGAATGAACAATTAGTTTGAAAATAGTTTATATTACACTTTTTGTTTAACTTTTGGAAACATCTGTAAAACTATATACCTAGTAGACAAGAGATTATATTAATCTATTATGAAGTAATGCTAAAATTAACATTATACTGTTTATAAAACTACTTTTCTAGATGATTGGTTATTCATTATTAGATTGTTTTTTTAGATACTGCAATTCGGCATAAAATACTGACAGTACGTAGTTGGTCTATTCGTTACTAGATAGCGCTGTATTAGTCGTTGAGAAACTTGGGGATTAGGAATGGACAATTTTGCTTTCTTACTGGCGATTATAAACTTTAAGTCAGCGTGTTTTGGAATTAATATAGATATTTTATTATTTTATTTACTACTGCTTTAACTAAGCAATAATAAAAAAATAGTTAATCACTTAAACAATAGTTTATGGCTATCCGAACTTTATATTTAGTAATTTTTTTAAAACTTACTGAGACAGAACGTTTTCGATCGCTATGTGCCAATCTTCATCAGTGTCTTCTACTTGGAGATGTTGGGTCAAGCGATGACGGTTTTAAAGGTAGGTTTTCGATAGTATCAAAGAGTATGTCTGATTTGTATTTTGTTTGTTCGTTTAATATGTTTGTACTTTGTGTTTTTGTGTGTCTGTTCGGGTAGTCCGGATAGTCATAAACTATTGTTTAAGTGATTAATAAGATTCACCAAACGTAATGGACTACAAAATTCAAGAAAAAAATAGTTTCATTAAAATAGCTAATATTAATTTTTTTTAATTTACCGAAAATGCGTAAATAAATACAGTCGAACTTCTTTATAACGAACTTCCAAATAACAAAATTCCATAAGTAATGAATATTCATGGCATCCCATGCGAATTTAGACATTAATATTATAATATGCATCTACGTTATGAATTTCAGACTTTTAATAACGAAAATGATTTTTCTAACTGAAGAAAAGAAATGGTGTGTCGTATCCGCAGCTCACAAAGGTATATCCAGGAAATGTTTGTTTTCAGCAGGAAGTGCAGTGAGACCAAGAGGTTGCCAGGTAGTGGGCAATACGGCTCATCTAACACCGGATACAGTGCTGTACTGTTGTTTACTTCTTTCCCTCCTTAGGCCACACGTTAGTAAAAAACTTATTCGAAGAATTCGCCGTTTATAGCTACGTATTATTTACTTTACCCACCACTGGGAAGGGACTTCCTCACAATAACTTTGCTAGTTCAGTTACTCCGTATCATTCGTGGCGTGACTTTGTCGAGCTTTGAAAAAAGTGTTGAAGAAAAAGTGAACGTTATAAAAGAGTTTGAAAAAGTTGTAAAAAAGTTTGATGTTTTAAGAAAATTCGGTATACCTCAGAGTTTGCTGTCGACTATATTAAAAATCGGGATTAGATTTTAAAACAAAATGGTTTTATTTAAATGCAAAGTGCTATATAAAATTACTCACTTTTTAAGTAAAACTTCGAATGCTGGAACGAAAACGTCTTTTTTTATTAATTTGTGTTTCATTTAATGTTTTATCTGTAATTACGACTTGTGTAGGGTTGAGTACAGTTTGTGTTTAGTGTATACTGTATTTAAATAGGTAATACATTAATATACTGAGGGTCCTTTGATTAAAATTCAGTCCTGTAGGCCCGAGTTACGCTTCTTGGAAAGGAATTACATTAGTAAGTACTCATTTATTACCATATTTATACAATATTTTCCCATTAGCATTAGATTACTCATTATAATATACAGGGTACGGAACATACTTTAGGCTTATTCCATACGGGCATCTAAGACGGTGAAAATCCAACATTCTGAACACATGGCTGAAACATTTTTAGATCTTCAACTATATAAACGTTAACACTGTAAATTGAAACAATATAAAACTTTCTCCCATCCGAACTTACGCATGCGTGCGATATTATACTGTGTTGGGTTTGTCACTGTCCGCGATCTTATACCTAGGGCGGGAATATGCTTGGCAACATGACTTCTTGCTATCGAATACCTCTAGATAACGAATTTTTCATTTGGATAATCGATTTAATTTTATAGAAGCTCAACTGTATAGAATATTTAGCGCAGTATATATTAATTAAATAAGCCGGTGAGAATCAGAGCGTAAGCCAGTTTTAACGTCGTCAATTGAGATTTGTAATAGTTTGTTAGATTTTGGATAAAAAATCCCATTATATTTAAAAAATACCTGCTATTTTAACAAAATTTAGCTCCCTCTCCCACAAATTGTTAAAAATATAAATGGTATTATTTATTAGGAATATACTGCGGTTGAATTTAATAATAAATACATAAAAAACTCTTAACCACAAAAGACTGGTATGTTTTGTGAGTCTTTGTATGTTATCCCTCTGAGGATGGTTACTTGGTAACTGAAATGTACATAAGGGTAAAATAAAGAAAGGTTGTGGTTAAAAGGTGTTTATGTATTTATTGTAAATGGTATGTTTTAGGGCGTTTTTACTTCCAGGGGAAATAGATGTACAAAAGCTAAACAAAAGAGCGATTATTTGCTATTTTATTGTTGCCTGGTGCATTACAAATTTCGCTGTAATATTATGTTTGTTTCTTAATCTTAAATATGTAACATATTTTTAAATAATTGACAATATAGAAGGATTTTAACAAATAAATATAAAAAGGTTGGCTAGACCCGGGCTCCCCGCTACAACCGCTCCCCTGCCATCAAGTTATCCAGAAACAAGGATCAAATGCAAGATTTATCACGTGGTATTATAGATAGTAATTTATTGTTTTGAAAAACGAACTTTTACAGTTTGTGTACAAGTTAAGAATTCTAAAAAGACCTTTACTTACAAAACTAGACAAATATAACCGTGAAAGAGCTGGATAAATTCGCCGTCATCTCTTACACAGTGCGAGCCGGCCTGTCGTCAACCCCATCCGAGATATGTATGGTTATTCTGCCGTAAGATAATGCTAGTTTTATGTGTTTGTCTGAATTTATATCTGTAGTATATTGGAAACAATATGTAAAATTTGAAGACTTTACATTATTAAATTTTAAAAACTTATTTTTATACTTTTTGAAGTGAAAACTTCAATATCGACGCTTCCACAAAGTTACTGGGTGGGCATAAACATACGATTTCGCGTCAGTATAATTTCCTACAGGTTACGCAATGAATCACCTCAAAGTGAATTAAATGATAACATATGACTTTGATATCAGCTGATTTTGTCTTATAGGTTATGTTGTAAAACAGCTGTTTTAACATGTAGGTTATGTTACATTATTTATTGAATATTGTTAAGGAAAAAGGTTAATATTAAATAGTTTTGATCAGTTAAAAAAATATAATAATTTATTTAAAGTTTGATATATCTGAATACAAATAATTCATATAACGATAATAAAAAGTTGTGTATCTTTAATCTAATTTTTGTAATGAAAACATTCCTTGGCGCGTCTGATACTTTTTAAGAACCTTTTTAAATATAATTTGTTAAACAAATTGTATCCAGTAAACATACATACAATAAAACCCCTCTTATCCGAATTAATGGAAGAGTAATTATTTCGGATAAGCCAAAATTTCGATTAAACAAAGTATTTTAAGGTATATTTCTTCAAGTAAAAATCATAAAATCTATTTTACTCTAAATATTAAAGCACTTGTATTTTCTACAAGTCTTAGAGAAATGGATTTCATAGAGACATAGAATTGCCAACTTTCTTTCATTCTAAAAAGGCCTAACATTCAGAAAAAAACTGTTTCTGAAAACATTTTGAAACTATCTCCGCTGACATCCATGCGCTTTTGAGAGCCACGTAATAGACTGGTAGGGCATTTGGGCCATCTGTTGCTAGCAACAAAATCCTTTCTATCTTCGTCTAAAAGATCAGCAAGAAGTTTTTTCCTATTCTTGAAGAACTGGTCCAGTCACTGTTGCGTGAACCAAACAAAAAGTAAAAGTGCTTCATCAACTTTTACATGTTCCGAACTTTTCATCGCGATTGTAAAGTAACTGGAGTAAATGACTAATAGGCAAAATAACAATTTCCCCTCCCCCTCCGTGCAGGATGTTTACCGCGTTGGCGTATGGATCACGGGACGGGCGGGTCACCTGCGTATTTCGGAAATTTTCCACACTCGGCCGAGCGTTTCGGTTAACTCGAGATTCGGTTAAGCGTATAAGAGGGGTTTTACGGTAATAAATGTTTTTTGAAAAAATAATAAAACAAAAAAAACTGTATATACAATCATGAATGTTTGTATGTATGTATGGGCTTTATGTGTTACTAAACCACTGATCCAATCGCCATTAAACTTTGGGAAATTGTTGAGTACATTCCTGGGAAGGTTTCTTACTACATAATTTTTTCCATAATGTTATTTTCAAGTGCCAAAATAGCATAAAATATGACTTTCTTATCTTAATACATTCCATTTAATTCATTCCAAATTTTAGTTGCTAGGCAACACTCAACAATCTAAAATTATTTTCCAACATATTTTAAACATTGTACAAAAAATATTTTATAATCCGAATGCATTCAATAAATAACATTCAATCAAGAACTTTTATTGTCACACTTTTCTCGACCGATTACTATAAGTTCAGCTACTATTATGTTAGTAAAATACTAAATTAAGTTTAGTTAATGCTAACACGTCATTCATTGACTTTTAAGCGATATGAAGTTTACCGGGTCAGCTAATAAGATATAAAATGGTATGAAAAATGTATAAACTCATGTTTTCGGCGATTTTCATTAAACATTTTGCAAAACTATTACTTCTAATTTGTTATTTCTATTTCAAATTTTGTTGTTAAATGTAAACACTCTGTATTATTGTTTCTTATAACAAATGTATTGGTTATTCCTCACTATGCGAAGTTTAGTGGTTGACTCAAGTGGAAATGTCTGTAGACATGGCTATAAAAGTCGTAACTTCCGTTTTTTAAAGTGGTTGCTGTAATTAATTTTACTAGTTAAATTACAAGTAATTATTTAAAGAACTAAGTGAAAACCTAATTGCTGGTGCGTTTCGAAACCGTCGTTTCATTTAATAAGCCTAATCTTTTCTAAATTATTTTTGGGGTGTAAGCTGTATTTAAGTACTTTGTTTGAAAGTGTTAATTCGTTATATTAAATTTGATGTTTGTTGTGTCTATTGTGGGTCGGGGAAAATGGTGTTTGGAGTGGGGAGTAGCTTAATAATGTCTTGAGTTGAGAGTTATGTAGATATAGTTTTTGTGTTGCCGTTCCAGCAGATAGGTTTTTCTCGAAAGCTAGCGAGGTTTTTTTGGCTGAAAAGAGCACACTAAAACCCAGCCATAAAAATTGCCGATTTTCTTTGGCTCTCTGAGAGGAGAATTTTGGGTAAAATAATTTTGATTTTGTAAGGAAAACAACAAAAGGTGTAGGCCCTTTACAAATGTATAGATATTTGTAAATGTAAATTTATAATTCTTAAAAAATGTATTTTTTTATACAATTAAAAATAATAAATCAATTTTTCTTCATTTGGTTGCTGATTTTAATTTTCTTACTAATTTACATTTCCCTTTATAATAAATGGGAATTTTTTTTAAATTATTTTGTATCGATATATCGATTGATTTTAACAATGATATCTAGATATCGATACTAGCTGGTAGTTTAATTAATAATATATCGAATAACGATATTTTCTTTTCGATGTCCAAAACCCTACTCCCAAGGGCAAGTGCACGGTTAAATGGTCTCGACAGTAATTCTGATTTCTTTGGAGGTATACATTTTTAATATGGGTCAATATTAAAAAACAATAATAGATTTGAAGGGGGAACTTGACCCTCCCTGTGTCACTGGTGTAGTCTACTATTTCGGAGATTTTATTTTTGCATTATTAAAACATTTGTAATATCTCAGTTTGAAATATGTATTCCAATTCCTTAATGTGGTTTAAAAACTATTTGATTAACGGCAATACAAGTTTTTTTTTGTTAAAAAGTAGCTTCTATGATTAAACTTTTATATTCTGTCGGCTCTATCCTCTTTCACTGTAAAATCTGTCAAGCCGGGAACTTCATGCGTTTATACACCACTCCGACTTCGCATTCAAATGAACTGGAAGTTACAATGCAGACAAGTCTGTCGATAGATGCTTCTGTATTCACTGAGCCTCCAGGTATCCACAACGGACGTCCTGTCATAATGGAGACAGGTCAGTTGAGGCCGTGGAACAATACAAGTGGAAATGTCTCTCGCCATGTCTGCAAATGGAAAGCACTTTTTACCAAAGCTTACACAGATTTCTGCATGGTTTGAGGTCTGACGTGAGGGATCAGGGAAGAGTGACAGCAAAAACAGTTTTTTACTGTCAGTAACAAAATTAATACCTGTTATTCTTTCAAAATACGTTTATCTGTAACATAATGTTTTCGCTCACGTACTCAAGTAAACTACATGACATACCACTGCTTTTGTTATATTAAAAAATAAATTTGTTAAAAAATATTAAGTTAATTTTAATCAAATTTCCCAATCCTTATAAATTCATCTTCACTTCTGTTGGGAATATTTGTATATATTTAAGTACATTTTTCTGCCTTTACTTACATTACAGTTGGTTGTTGTAATCATCTTTGCAAGTAGAGGCTTTGCTTGTTTCGAACGATTGTTTCGAAACGCGTCATTAAGTAAGTCCTAAGTATTCACTTAGTATTATTTAATTATAGCCGTTACAATATTACTTTTGCTATTCTTCTTTCTTCTAAATCTTGTATAAACAAGTAATATACAGTTTAAAAAAAAGTCAATTCTTACTTGAATCAACAAAGAAAAACGTTACGTTAGTTTCTTTTTATTTTATAATTACAATTAATATAAATAAGTATTTACATATGTCGGAATAACAATATTAAGTAACAAAATGGAAAACGAATTTCCTTGCAATTTTCCATTTTCCTTTCTATGTAAGGTGTTGGAATATTATATTTATTTGTTACTATTTATACTCTTTTTTTCGTCGCTTGCATTTTGTTGTAGTTTCTTTTCGCTTTCCTTTCGCATTCTCCGTATGCGAACCAAGATTCGATACCATTAATCCAGTTTGTTTGTTTATTCTATTCTTTTCATTTATTTTAAATCCTAGTGCATTATTTATGAAAGTGTGTGGTAACCATGGCAACATTTTAAGGTTGTGCAATGGAGGTTTCAAAGAAAACCAGATGGGGGCAAAAGAAAAGTTCATTTACATCTTTGAGAAGTAAATTCCTAGCTATTGGAAAGTTGTCTCAGTCCCAAACCGCGTCAGACTTGAAACATGAAGATTCTCAGTTCCAATCTGACCTAGACCCCCCAAATTTAGTATAATTTAATTATTGAATAAACATTTGAAAAATGTATTAACATCAATTGTCATCCACTACAGGTAAAAAAAATGTATTTGAACTTGATTGGATGAATAAAAAAGTATTTTATTAACGATTAAAAATTTGTACGAGATATTTATAAGGGGAGTGTGAGCTAATAGTAGGAATTGAAAATTTAGTTTAAAAGTCTCGATTAGGGATTAACCATCCTTAAATCGTCTTTAGGTTTATATAACTCGTTTTTAAACTTGGTTTTGATTTAAAATAATCTGCAAGGAATTGATAATTTCATTATTCAAATCTTTATTTTAGATCTGTTTCTGTAATTTATCATTTATAATTTTAATAGTTTCTTGAAACGGTACTGATAGGCATGCATTTTTAATATTCAACAAAGTAATCTTACAATGTTTGGTAATTTTAATTTTTTATATTCGTGTGAGTTTTTCGCAGTTAAAAAAAAAATTCTAATTTACATTTCAAAAATAGCAATTGAAGAATGACCAGCTAAATTAGTTTCATCGGTTAGACAACAGAAAACAAATAATTTACAAATTAACATTTCCCAAAGGTAAAAATCAAAACAGTTAACTCCAAATCTCACCATACATTAGTTTATTAAAATAAAACACTAGTACATAAAACAATCAGACTAGTTTCGGCGACGATGACGCCTTCCTCAGTGCTTGGCCACTACTCTAGATATAGGCATACTACTGCTAGCTACTCAAGCTTTGTTCTCTCTGGCTAAGCTCTAATTAAATAAAAATTTAAAAGCTTTTAGCTTTAAATCTAATATCCTGAGCAACACCATATTTTACAATAAAAATATTGGAAAAAACCCCAAAACCACAAAAATAATAAAAAATAAGTAATATTACACAGTAATCTGAGATTAAACCCTTATACACATTTCGATGACCATGTCATCATCATCCGAAGAAAGTATTTCTTCATTTTCGGCTCCAGTGTCGGACTCGTTTACCTTTGACTTTAAGGGATAGGATCCTTTTACGACTCCTAGAACCTAACTCTTCTCCAGCTCTCGAAACGTGACCACCTCTCTTTCCTAATTCTTTGACCCTCCTCCCATTTAGGGCCTCCCTTTCTCCTGACTTTTCCAACAATAGTCTTCCTTTTTCTTATTTAAGCCAATCTTTACTGCCTTCCTTTTTTTTGTCTAGTTCATAAACATTTTTTTTCTGTTAATCTATATGCCTGTCAGAACATTTTTAAAGTTCCTCGCTTAGATGTTTCTAGGAATTCGAATGCTTTTTATCTTTTGTAATAATGCTACACAGTAACTTACCGATTTACTATAGGTCTATTACTTAGGCTAGATTACGTCAGTATATGAATTTGTTCCTTTATCTGGTTGTCGTCGAAACCTCCATTGCACAACCTTAAACTGTTGCCATGGTTACCACACAATATCATAAACAGTGCTCTAGGGTAACTAAAATAAAAATGTTTCTTTGTTAACCTCAGTAGGAATTTAATTGTTTTTTTGTATTGCTCATAACAACTTAATGTGTTTAAGGTTAATGACAGATCGCAGACTAATTCATGCTTAAACAGACTAATAAATATAAATACAATACTTAGATTTTGACTTTTTAATGTTAATACAAATACACTGTACTCTATAATACAAATACACTGTACTCTATAATACAAATACACTGGACTCTATAATACAAATACACTGGACTCTATAATACAAATACACTGGACTCTATAATACAAATACACTGTACTCTATAATACAAATACACTGTACTTTATAATACAAATACACTGGACTCTATAATACAAATACACTGTACTCTATAATACAAATACACTGGACTCTATAATACAAATACACTGGACTCTATAATACAAATACACTGTACTCTATAATACAAATACACTGGACTCTATAATACAAATACACTGGACTCTATAATACAAATACACTGGACTCTATAATACAAATACACTGTACTCTATAATACAAATACACTGGACTCTATAATACAAATTGTAATTAAAATTGTACCTGTCTAGTAGTGCAATTAGACCTGTGAATGTTAGTATTTATTGAGAATAATGAAATAATTTATGTTAATGATGGTAAAAGTATTGTTTATTATTGTAAAAACTGTATAGTATGGCTTAATAATAAATTAATATACTTTTAACTCTTGAGAAAGATTTTCGGATAGAAAATCTAAACGTAGAGTGTATTTGTAAAAGCATGAATTGGTCTGTGATCTGTCATTAACCTTAAACACGTTAAACAGTCTTCATTGACGAAGCCAACCCGCTACTTAGTAACAGGTTCTGACTAAGTAGGAGGTTAGCTTCGTCAATGAAGACGGTTGCGAAACGCGTCCGCAAGTAAGTTAATAGTTCTAACTTAGTTACTTAAATAATTACTTGAAAAATGAATTAAATGATGACTATAACAACCTACATTAGTTAATTCTCGCTATCTGCATTTTGAACATAAGTTTTCTCATAATAATATATTGGTATTTTTAAAATCAAACCCCATTAGAAAACTAACGGTTTAATACATAATTTAACCTGTGTCATTAGTTTAGTATAATTTCCTTAGTATAATTAGTAATAATAAAAGTTTGTTGTAAAGGCGGATGAGAATATGAGCAAGCAGCGGTTAGGCACAGCTAGACGTTGTTAAGGATTACGTCACCATTGCTAGGATTACAGTGTTAGTAAAACACCAGTGCCTCCAATGGTGAGTGCGTAACAGCTTTATGCTTTAGGTAAACCATTAGCTCATTACTGGAGTACATATCCTGCCAAAAATGGTGTTTTGGATGTTTTGTCTTGGATTGTACTTCATTGAAAACTAGACAACTTCGATTTGTTTTTAACGATGCTACTCAGATATCTGGATTAAGACGCTAATCAGAGTTATTCCTGAAGATGTTGGTGTTTGCCAAAAAAAAAAGCTTTGAACTGCATAACTCAATAAATTATTATTGTATTTGTATTTATCTTGCTTTTTTTTAACACACAAGAATACATATTTTATAATATATATATACGAGGGTAAGTCAAATATTATCCGCAATATAGGTATATTTTTTTTACGTTGGCAGTACTGTCCTTTTGCGTTGATGACGCATGCTTTGTTTATTCGTTGTTATGTCTATGCACGTTACAAGCTGCTAGGTTAGTTTCGTTATCGCTGCCGTGCTGTTAATAATGGCCGCTCCACTTTCTATTTGCACCAAAGAAGAGCAACGTTCAGTGATCCGTTTTTTGTGGTAGGAAGGTGTCGAAATTCATCGAAGACTTTTGGTACAGTACGGGAACAATTGTTTGCCACAACGGAGTGTCTATGAATGGATTGAAAAATTCAAAAATGGTCGCACAAGTGTTACGCAAAATGAAGGAGCTGGACGACCAGTTACCGCCATAAACGAGGAAAACATTGAGCGTTCA
>JBAIZL010000005.1:71466183-71518683 GCA_036971475.1 Prosapia bicincta | reverse complement strand
TAAAATTGGTTCAGTTTTAGATTATATTAGCGCCTCTAGACACGAGAAACGTATAAATACTAGTAGTCTAGGACCTAAAGGGGGTTGAACACACACTGAAAGCCTAACGCAATTTTATTTCAGATTATTTCGTTTCGTTCCAAAATTACCATGATTTTGTACACGAAAATTATCGTGATATTAGTGTACATTTGTGTGTATAAATTTGAGCAAATATTTTTTTTCCAGAGACCTTAAAACGCTGTTTTGTAAAATAAACCCCGGCTTATGTTTATCACAATGGGTTACTTTCCAAGGAAAATTCACTAAAAAGTCAAAGTAAAAGTTGAAGTTTTAAGAAAAAAAATATTTTACTCAGTAGGTATTGTAGTTAGTAATTTTTACGTAAGAACCTTTGTTACTGTTCTTATTTTTGTGAGTTGAAACACATTTTTTTGGTTATACTATCTTTTATAGTTTAAAAGATACAAAGGTTTCAGTACAACGCGTTCCCCTCGATGTTCCCCCCTCTCCTTACTGTATGAAGGGCGACGACATACGTTTCTACAAACAACCAAGTGCCCAGAACTTATATCTGAAATAAAATTGCGTTAGGCTTTCAGTGCATGCTCAACCCTCTTTAGATCCTGGACTATAGGCTGTATTGACGTAGTGTAAAACGTGTTTCGAGAATGTGTGGTTGCTTGCACATTTACAGTAATATTATATAAATTTATTTTGTATTTTGTTTCATTTGTTCTCCGCTAACTATTGTTTATTTATTATTACTTAAGTATGCAACATTGTTTGTGAGCCTGTTCTATCTTGGACCTATCTTTGATCCCAAAGCATAGGTCTCTTTAATCTATACAGACATCGAATATTTATTCATCTGCTCCCTCCAGCCTTTATTTTGTTTCTTCCACTCTGTGTCGACGATATAACCTTCCTTACGTTACCTTACTTATCGATCAAGGTAATACCCTAATGTGGGGAATCGGTATAAAAACAGAAACTGTAAACGCCCCAAACTTAGCTCCCTAGGAAATTAATTCCTTGATTCGAATATAAAAACTAAGAAGCAAAAACTTCCCTCGGCTAGCGAGATACTCTTTTTAGAGGCGTTATCTACTTGAAAACCTTTTGGTTTTGGAGTATATGTGACTATAAGTTATTAATGTAGATAAAACTAATAACTGCTAATTGGAAGCTAAAAACAATTTTTCTTATTACTCTAGACTTTTTCCTCGCATTTACTACTTTCTTTTAGAGGATTTTTATAAAATGTTGTTTTTAAATTTTATAACTGAAATTTTATCTAATTTCCCCCATTTTAATATACTAATACCCTTTATTACAATTAAATTAGCTACGTATTTGTATTCTAATTATTACAATTCCATATTTAATACAAATATCCGTATTTATAACTGTAAAACGTTTTTACAGAATTTATATGGAAACAAAAACTTATTTTACAATTTATACATGAAAAATATATTTTAAAACATTTGTTTATAAATTAAAACTTTTAAATCATGTTTAGCGAAAATTGGTTTTTAAATTTATAATTAATATATATTTTGTAATTAAACTTTCTTTTCCTTAAATTAATTGATATTTTACTTATAATAAAATAATCCTTTTTGCGATATAAATCAGTGTTATACATCAATTTTATTTATTTGATTAAATTTAATTACTTATTTAACTATACTTAATCTCCAATTAAAATAACAAAACATTTAATTTATATTTAATATTTCTTTGCATGTACTGTTAAATATTTTCCTAAAACAAAATATTTAGGCTGTTTTCTTGATAACTATTTACGCTTAATTAGATTATCCTAACTGAACCAAAACGCCAACACTAAGTATGATAAGAAAATTTAATGTAATTATAATAACTTTTAACTTATATTTGAAATAACTTACAAAATCATAATAATTGCTTGTTGAAACAGATTTTTGCAAATTTATTAAAAGTTAGGTTTATACAGAATTACATTTATCGTAATATTTGTATTTAGTTTTTACACATGATTGGTGGTGATAACTATAAATGGTTTTTCAATAAGAAAAACAATCCTAATATAAAAAAAATTGGTTTTTGCACTTCGGGGAGTCCCAACAGAAGTGATAACAAAATAGAGGTAATAGTTTCGTAAAATGTTTTAACGGAAATCGCCGAAAGTTTTAATTTATATTTTTGCATACACTTTTTACGTCTTTATTTGAGGAATGTATTTAAAAAAGGAATAATATTTATTTTAGGTAATAATAAAATACAAAACACATTTATTAGATGTTTACTGGACACAAATGTTTTTAACAATTCAAATCAGTTCTTTAGAAAGTGTAAGACAGGTCTAAAAATATTTTAACTCAAAAATTGGATTAAAAATACATAACTTAATATTATCCTTGAATTTTGTAGTCCATTACGTTCGGTGAATCTTATTAATCACTTAAACAATAGTTTATGACTATCCGAACTTTATAATTAGTAAATTTGATAAAACCTACTGAGACAGAAAGTTTTCGATCGCTATGTGCCGATCTTCATCAGTGTCTTCTGCTTGGAGATGTCGGGTCAAGCGGTGACGGTTTTAAAGGTAGGTTTTCGATAGTATCAAAGAGTATGTGTGACTTGTATTGTGTTTGTTCGTTTAATATGTTTGTAAAAACACAGTACAAACATACTAAACGAACAAACACAATACAAGTCACACATACTCTTTGATACTATCGAAAACCTATCTTTAAAACCGTCACCGCTTGACCCAACATCTCCAAGCAGAAGACACTGATGAAGATCGGCACATAGCGATCGAAAACTTTCTGTCTCAGTAGGTTTTATCAAATTTACTAATTATAAAGTTCGGATAGTCATAAACTATTGTTTAAGTGATTAATAATTAATATTATCGTTATATTGAAAAATTTGTATTGAGATTTATCAATATTTAAATAAATTAATATATTTATTAACTGGTCAAAACTGTTTTGTAATAATCTACGTGTAAAACGGCTGTTCTACAACATAGCCTATAACACAAAATCAGCTGTTACGTGAAATCATGTGTTATTTAATTCACTTGGGTTATCTGACGGAAATATATGCTGTAACGTACGCGTTTCAGAAATAACGTGGCGTGAAAGCAATGATTCAATCTCATGCTTTGTTCACCATACGTATAAAAAGTTATCATTTCAAAAATTTCCTAATATTGTTAACCTACAAAGAACGTACTTATTATGAATAATACAATAACGTTATATTTTTAATATTTAATACTCCAAGTATACTCATCTAGTGATGTCGGAATTAAAGCAGACACTTTTAAATTTGCTGAGAAATTTACATAATTATTTAATATTACAATGCTAAAAACTACTGAATATTCACTTAGCTTATGGTGAAATGTCCCCATTTTGGTCGTTGATTCTCCGTGTCTTCTATATTCAAATATAATAAATAGTTGGAATATTTAGGATTCTCTAGTTTATTTGCATGTTAACTGAATAATAAATAGTAAATACCACATGTGTCTGAAAAAAACTATTTTTTTGTTTAAAAAAATTAATTACCAAAGTTGAAGTAAACAAATTATTGTGAAAACGTTTTTCAAATGTGTGATTTTGTTAAATACATCCCCACCGAGGAAGACATTGTTTGGATCGTAGGTTTTGGGAAATGAATGTTCAACGATAACTCTATGATTTGGTCGAAATCTTTCTATTAATCATAAATTATAACATACTTAAAATATTCTAAAAAGTATTTGTTTTCTAAAAAAAAACAACATATGGTATTTAACGTACATAATTCAGTTCCACGTGACCGAAGAATAACAGTTATAAATTAACAGTTACTTGTTGATACTTTTAAGCGTCAGTGCCTTTACGCAAAGTAAGTTAAGGCTGTATGAAAGGCATTTAGGAAACTCAATGCAGTGTGGCGACTAACCCCTCCCCCGCCGTACATGAGGGGTAGCATAACGGAAACGGACAGACATAGGGCTGAGAGGGGCCGAAAGCATTGACAAAAATCCATATGTATTTACCATCGGTTATCACATATAGAATCGTTTTTATAGTGTTAAGCCCATCACAGTTTCTTCGGTAGCAATCGGGGTCATTTTAACAACGTCTTTCGGAAGTTTATAAGGACGGAAAAGGAAGTGATAACTCACTCTCTCTCTTTCTCTCTCTCTAATATATATATATATATATATATATATATATATATATATATATATATATATATATATTAAATATAGTGATATGTTTTATTGTAATATATTAATATATTATATTATTTTCTTGTAATATATATTTATAATCACTCAAGGTAAAATTATTGCACTTAATGGTGGATAAAATTACTCAAAAATAGTAATATTTTAACTTCATAAAGTCAGTGCAACGGAAAAACAATGGATAATGTTAAATATCAAGAATATATATATATATATATATATATATATATATATATATATATATATATATATATGTATATATATATATATATATGTATATATATATATATATATATATATATATATATATATATATAAATGAAGGTTTGTATGTATGTATGTATGTATGTATGAGCTTTATGCATTACTAAACCACTGATTGCGTAGCCATGAAACTTTGGGAACTTGTCGAGTACATTCCTGGGAAGGTTTCTGACGACATAGCATTGTTTTCCAACACGTAATTTTCAAGTGCCAAATTAGCATAAAATATGACTTACTATCTTATCTCAAAACATTTCATTGAATTCATTCCAAATTTTGGTTGCTTGGCAACACTCAACAATCTAAAATTATTTTCCAACACATTTTAAACAATATACAAAAAACATTGTACATCCGTATTTACTTCATTATATATATATATATATAAATGAAGGTTTGTATGTATGTATGTATGGGCCCTATGCATTACTAAACCAATGATCTGATCGCCATGAAACTTTGGGAAATTGAGTACATTCCTGGGAAGGTTTCTGGCATAGTAAGTCTCAGGGTTGTAGCCAAAGGGAAGCACATGGGACACGTGAACCCCCCACCCCAACCAGAAAAACATGAACCTATAAAACGGCGCTAGGTTTTTAGTAAAGCAGCTTCCCGACGACTCAACAGTTTTTCCAAAATGTAATTTTTAAGTGCCAACAAAGCATAAAATAAGATTTTCTATCTTATCTTCAGACATTTAATTGAACTCATGTCTAATTTTGGTTGCTAGGCAACTCTCAACAATTTAAACATTTCAAACAATAAACAAAAAATAGTCTATATACGAGTGCCCTTCAATTAATAACAATAAGTCAAGAACTTTTATTGCCACATTTTTCTCAATCGACTACTGTAAGTTCATCTATTATTATGTTAATAAAATACTAAACTAAGTTCAGCTAAAATTAACACAAGTCATTCATTGACTTTTAGGCGATATGAAGTTCGCCGGGTCAGCTAGTACATTATAAACCAGAACGAAATGTCTGTTGCAAGGCTTATAGAACATATTTTATATACAAAGTGGATATATGTTGCGTCTCCTGTATCTATCGTTGCTTCTTCACTGATGTTTTCCTTTTCTCATGTAATGTAGGCCTATAGAGGAGAAAGAAGTTATCTACAGTTGCAACATCTTTAACTGTATTGCTGCCAAACAATACATGACAGATATTTTATATATTCTCACACTAATTTAGCAAGGCCGATGTAATTTAGCTAGCTGGAAAAGATTTTACCACTTTTTGTTTGTTGGAACACTGTCATAGTGTGTAGGAGATTGTCTGCTTATAGTTTCCACGGTTTGAGAAAGAGGCACAGCCTTCATCACGCACACAGATATTTTTCAATTCCTTCTATTACTTCACTCTCTCTCTCTCTCTCTCTCAATATATATATATATATATATATATATATATATATATATATATATATATATATATATCTTGTTCGAATTTTCAATGGTAAATCAAATGCTTTTACTCATTCGTTCAAACTCAAATACTTTTATTTTAAGTTTTAGTGGACGACACTTGATGTTAATACAGTTTTTTCTTTTCAAATATTAATTAATTAATTGGATTTCAATAATTAAGTTTAGTTTTATATGGCTGAAAAACGTTTTACCAATTGGGCAAGGTATGCAATATAGTTATTTTGTCCCATTTAGGAAACAAAATGCTATAACATATGTTATAACATATGCTTTCATAAAACAGCTGATTTTATGTTGTAGGTTATGTGGTAGAACAGCGGTTTGAAAGCATAGGTTATGTTACTTTATTTATAATAAATGTAGTTATTTAATAAAATGTGACTAAAATAAAATTTTCCTTTGTTGATCTAAGAGGAAATTGACTTTAAACCCTCTATTAGCTTCATCACCCACACAGGTATTTTTGAATTTATTCTATTACTTCAATTTTAAGTGGTAAATAAAATGCTTTTATTCATTCATTCAAGTTTAAATAGATTTCTTTAAGCTTGTTGTGAATAAGACTTTATTTAAATACAGTCTTTTTTCAAATATTAATTTTTAAATACATTTAATTAATTAACTTTTGTTTTTTATTGCAGACAAACATTTTTCAAAAGGGGCAAGGTATGCAATATAGTTATTTCGTCCTGTTTGATTTAAAATAAATAATAACATATGATTTCATAAAACAGCTGATTTTATGCATAGGTTATTCTGGAAGAACAGCTGTTTTAACTTATAGGTTATGTTACTTTATTTATATTAGTTGTAATAACAAGTAACCAAAATAAAATGTTTCTTTGTTGAGTAGGAATTGACTTTAAAAATATTTGTTTATATTACTGGTTCTTCAAAGGATATGTTATTTCAATATTTTTTAAATATTTACAGAAAGCGTTCGCGACGTACCCGTCAGATCGTTGCACTTAGGTATGGTAATCCCGCCCCACCACAATTGTACTTTTAATTTAAACTGGTCCATAAAGCATCCAGAACCCGAGCACCAGGTAGCGTATATCAATGCTCTAATAATATTTGCATATTTTAATGAGCTCACCCACTCGTCCTACGTTGTCTTGGCAACCGGCCAAATTACCTACATTAATGATCAACTTAGCCATTATTATAATTAGAAAAACTTAATTGCAGACCCGGGCGTAATAAAACAAGTATGTATTTTACGATCGCTGCCTCTGATATTATTCTTTGACAATAATTAAAGTCAATTTAGTTTTCGTGTTTGGCGTAGGATTTAGGAGGCATTCGTTGATATGTTTATGAAGAATGGGGCCGTAAAAACGGTTAATGACATTGTATGGCGGGTGAAAGGCAGTGATGGATAACTGTAAGAAATCTCTTGGTGTCAGGGCAGAAGCAATAAGGTAAATTTCTTCAGGTACTGTACTTCCTTATAGAAGGTCATTTGTGGGCAAATTTAATTTGGTATATTTCTCAAACTATATTGTCGGTAATATTTATTTTATCAAATATATTCTAGGTATTTATCGGTTAAACAAATGTTATCAGATTAGTAAAACGAATTCTACCTGATGATGTAGAATTCCTAAGGGAAACAGTCAATATGATAAATTTTAAAAAATAATAAATTAAACGAAAATAATCTCATATTCAATGCAAGTAAAAGTTTAAAAGCTCAAAGTTTTAGTATAATCAAGTAATAAAAATAAAACAACTTGAAGCAACTGTGGCGTAAATGTTTATATTAATTAAAACAACCTCTTACCACAAATTCAACAATTTTTATTTTAACCTTATGTACATTTCGATTATAAAGTAATCATCTTCAGAGGTATTTTACAATAAATTTATTGCAAATAAACAAGTTATTTGTAAAATACCTCTGAAGATGATTACTTTGTAATCGAAATGTACATAAGGTTAAAATAAAAATTGTTGAATTTGTGGTAAGAGGTTGTTTTAATTAATATAATATAAATATGTTTGAGTGCAGTTTTTTCTCATTCCTAACGATTCAATATTCTCCTCTATTGACGCGTTTCGGAGTAACTCCATTTTCAAAAATTAAATCGTACTTCTGGTAGTTAGTAGACTAACTTGTTGGCAAGTAAAATAGACTCAAATTTGTTATATACTATTGCATAGCAGCACTGAACAAGGATTCGGTGTTTCACTTAAAGCATGTTTGCATCGTGCATTAGTAAACTGGTTATTTAACAAATGACAAGCCGGTTGAATATCGAGTCAAAAGTTTGTTTATTTAAAGCGACGTTTTTGTAACTGATTTGTTGTCGTTATCATACTGAAAACAAGTTTTACATTACACTATAAATAAGCATAAAAATACAAATACAATCAAAACACAAATTTTTAAAAAAAATTTTAAAATTAAAAAATTTTTTATTAAGATTTTAGCCAAAAAACGTAATAAAATAAACCTACCTACATGGTAAGAGTCATAATTCATCAAAAATATAATTAAAAACAGCATCAAATCTGAGGGAACAACAATTAAACACATAAAAAACACTCAAACAAAATAGCCATAGATAATACCATAGTTATACATAAAACCATTCATAATCAGGCTTGATAAGGGCAACACATTAGTTGCCGAAACGTCGCATTAAATAAACAAACTATATGAATAAATTTGATTCGATATTTAACCTGCTTCTCATTTGTTCAATGATTATCTCGAGTGCTCAAATAATTATAAATAGGAACTTGTTATTTGTTTGAAAATTACAACTCATTGTTTAAATTTTTATTTTTGGTACATCAACTCGAGTTTTATTTTTTTTGTCATGTTTCTGAGGACGCTCTACATCCCAACATATAATAATTTTTTTAAACATTTATGACAACTGGATAAGTGCCCCATACTTTACTTCGTTGTAATGTAATTTTCCCCAAAGTAGTACGCCTCTATTCACAATAAAAACTTTCACCATCATCATCATCACCAAGATACATTTAATTAATTAATTAATTTTAATTATTCCATAATTAGGGATAGAGCATTACAGAATTATATAAAATTCTGTGACAGCGCTGTATCAGATCCTGTTTTATGTAAAGTAAAACCTTTCTTTTAAGGGTTTTTCAGGACGGAAACTCGATTGAACGGAAACAATTATAAGTATAACTCCCGAGACATGGAAAGAGACTTGTGATGCGCAGGAGAGGAGTCGCTGACTCGTATAGGGGGAAGGGAAAGGAGGTGTCTACCCTTCCCCTGATTCTAGACACTGTGGTTGTGGCAAACCGATACGTATAGCAACGAGTTTGGACAGACATTGAGTCAGCGGCTCCCCCACCACTCAAATATAAATTAGTCCACTGCGCAACGTCTTACCAATTCTCTTTCTGAATATCGCTAATTATGAAGTGAATACACAATATCAAGGGCACAGTGGTACAATATATTACAATGAAAATATTGGAAAGAACCCCAATACCACAAAAATAATAAAAAAATAACAAATAAAACAAGTTACTTAAGATTAAACCCTTATGTATATTTCGATGACCATGCAATCATCATCAGAGGTTCTTATCACAAAATTACAGTCTAGCAAACAAGAAGTTACAAACTAGAGTGATTCTTTATAGTAAATCTACTTATAGTAATCACTCTAGTTTGTAACTTCTTGTTTGCTAGATTGTAATTTTGTAATAAGACCCTCTGATGATGATGACATGGTCATCGAAATGTACATAAGGGATTAATCTTAATCTAATTAACTCTAGCTTATATGACTATTTCCAACTGTAACAGACGATTTCACCAAGAACAGCTGTTTTCATACAATTTAGAGGTTATGTTTATATCGTTATACAATTCCATTTACTATAAATTCAGAAACATTCTAATTTACTATAACTATAATTACTAATTTACTAGTAATTTCTAAAATCATTATAAAATTCCATTTACTATAAAATCAGAAAAATTAAATCAGTCAAGTTTAAGCTTGCCACGCATATGTATCAATACATACTTACACAATTTAAAGTTTAAAATGTTAAGTATTTACAATAAATGTTAATCTACTTTAATGTTACAATGAAAATATTGGAATGGACCCAAATACCACAAAAATAATAAAAAATAAATAAAACATGTTACTTAAGATTGTTTAACCCTTAGACCATGTCATCATCACTCTAGTTTCTAACTTCTTGTTTGCTAGATTGTAATTTTGTAATAAGACCCTCTGATGATGACATGGTCATCGAAATGTACATAAGGGTTTAATCTTAAGTACTGTAACTTGTTTTACTTGTTGTTTTTGTGGTTTTGGGGTTGTTTCCAATATTTTCATTGTAATATATTGTACCACTTTGCTCTTGTTATTGTATACTTAAATGTTACAAGGTTATTTTTGGTTTTAATTGAGTGACTTAAGGCTTTTTCTATAGGGTATTATAATATTACGAAAAACGCTTAAATAAAATTATAGTAATACAATTTTTTAAAAGGTGTTTTGTACTGTTTATTATTAAATTGAAGTTTAAATTGAAACTACAGTTATTCAACGAAAAAAGTTGTGTTTTAAAAACAACTAGTAATTAGTAATTTTAAACAGTGGAAACATTTACTAATAATAAAAGGCTGAGAGGAATTGGTCACTAATCAGGCCTTGTATGAATTTTGCATTTAATAAATAGACTTTTGAATATCGCAATACAAATTTTAAACACATAGACGAGAAGTGAATAGCAAATTTGACATTAAAATTATATGAAACCTATGTGATTCGAACTTTGTTTTTCAATGAGACAATTTTGTAATACTGAGAAAAAAATTCAGGGACGGATATGAAATCCTGAAAAAATCATTAGCATTTGAAGTGTTAATTTTATAGCCGATTATAAAGGAAAAATTAACTTATAATTTACAGTATCAAAGGCTATATTAATATCCTAAAGATGGCAATTCAACGCTTTCGTTTACTACCGCTACAGTATCTGCGCGTCTTCCTCACTGAAGAAATTCTAAGGCGCATCTTTCAGCAAATAGGCCGTAGCACGGCTGATTGGTACTGCCTGCATTTCAAGTAATTTACTACAAAAGTCGGGTATAAATTATGTTTATTTATTGGTTCTACATTAAAATGTATTACATAATAATTTATGAATAACGAATGCGGCGAGCCGCGCCCCTTATTAGTCCAAGTCCGGGCTTTGTAATGAGATTGACTGGCGTGGACAGTGTCTCCATCTTTGTTTGGGATTTGTAACTGATTTACATATTGCAGCTGATTGGATGCGGATTTAGCGGTTTAGTTGGTAGCAATGAGCGAGGCGGGTTTCTGTAAAACAGAGACACGGACAAATTGTCGTTTTTTCCCATTTCTACGAATTTTGACATTTTTATCTTTCTCAACAGAACCAAGTCGACATGATTGACATAAATAATATTCATATTTATAATAAAATACGTTTAATATTGAACCAGCTTAGACGAGCTCAGAGCAGGTTTGATATTTCGCTTGGAACTAAATTAAAATGTTACCAAGAAAAATAATGTTATAATGGGATAGAATTAAAGAACTGCTATTTTAAACCGAATACTAAATCGAATCGTTACCAAGAGAACTGAAGCTAGAACGGGATAAAGTTTGAGAAATATTATTTTGATCTGAAAACTAAATTGAATCGTTACCAAGAGAGCTGAAGCTAGAACGGGATAAAGTTTGAGAACTACTATTTTAAACTGAAAACTAAATTGAATCGTTACAAAGAGAACTAAAGCTAGTACGGGATAAAGTTTGAGAAATATTATTTTGAACTGAAAACTAAACTGAATCGTTACCAAGAGAACTGTAGTTATAATGGGGTAGAATTAAAGAACTGCTATTTTAAACTGAAATGAAAACTAAACTGAATCGTTACCAAGAGAACTAAAGCTAGTACGATGTAAAATTCGATTACTGTTATTTTTAACTGAAAAAAATAAAGCGTTTCAAATAAAACTGAAGCTAGAACGATTGAACTGAAAACTAAATTTGAACGTTACCAAGAGAACTGAAGCTAGAACGGAATAAAGTTTGAGAACTACTATTTTGAACTGAAAACTAAATTGAATCGTTACAAAGAGAACTAAAGCTAGTACGGGATAAAGTTTGAGAAATATTATTTTGAACTGAAAACTAAACTGAATCGTTACCAAGAGAACTGTAGTTATAATGGGGTAGAATTAAAGAACTGCTATTTTAAACTGAAATGAAAACTAAACTGAATCGTTACCAAGAGAACTAAAGCTAGTACGATGTAAAATTCGATTACTGTTATTTTTAACTGAAAAAAAATAAAGCGTTTCAAATAAAACTGAAGCTAGAACGGTTGAACTGAAATCTAAATTGGAACGTTACCAAGAGAACTAAAGCTAGTACGATGTAAAATTCGATTACTGTTATTTTTAACTGAAAAAAATAAAGCGTTTCAAATAAAACTGAAGCTGGAACGGTTGAACTGAAATCTAAATTGGAACGTTACCAAGAGAACTAAAGCTAGTACGATGTAAAATTCGATTACTGTTATTTTTAACTGAAAAAAATAAAGCGTTTCAAATAAAACTGAAGCTAGAACGGTTGAACTGAAATCTAAATTGGAACGTTACCAAGAGAACTGAAGCTAGAACGAAATAAAATTCGATTACTGTTATTTTTAACTGAAAAAAATAAAGCGTTTCAAATAAAACTGAAGCTAGAACGGTTGAACTGAAATCTAAATTGGAACGTTACCAAGAGAACTGTAGCTAGAACGAAATAAAATTCGATTACTGTTATTTTTAACTGAAAAAAAATAAAGCGTTTCAAATAAAACTGAAGCTAGAACGGTTGAACTGAAATCTAAATTGGAACGTTACCAAGAGAACTGTAGCTAGAACGAAATAAAATTAGAGAACTGTTATTTTAAACCGAAAACTAAATTCAAACTTTACTAAAATAACTTAAGATAGAACGAAGTAAAAATAGATAATAGTTATTTCGATTTTGCTAAAAATAGATAACTAAATCTAAATTCAAACGTCGGGTTGGGTTGAGTTTAGGTCAGGTTAGGTCGGGTTATGTTTAGTTGGGTAGGTTAGGTTATTACTCACTCAACATAGATAACACTGTACACTTTCCTGCTCACTAGTAACGCCCACTGTGACTACATAGAGGACAACTGGCTTGTGGTAGTGAGTGAAGGGTGGTAGTGCTGAGAGGTACTTGGGTAACCCTTCCGGGATATCCTGCTTCTACCTGCTTACTAACCTAAGCATCGGATGACTTCGACCATGACATTTACTTAAGCAACAAAAATATCATATGAATATTTTTACCATGAGACGTGTTCGGTATCACCCTTTCTATAATGTGATTAACAAAAGTAAATTGATCTGTATTGGGTTTGATTTAACACTTGTTTATTTCGTGTTTTGATGTATTTGTAAATTTCTGTTCTTCTAATGCACTGTGATGAGCTTCGTTATCTGTTGGTGTACATAATGTTTTGTTTACACATACACCTAGCCTAAAAGTAGTTAAAATAACACACCTTTAGTAGAACCCCATTATAACGCTCCATATTAAACCGGAGGTCGCTTATAACGGGAAAATCACACCATCCACGAGCCTCAAAAAGAGACGCCGTGCAGCCTTGTAACACTACCAAGCGGCATTCTGCCTAAAATTTATGCAAGAGAACTGTAAATGGTGTAGAGACAAAATGTTTTGTAAACAAATATCACACTCTGCCCTAACCAAAAGGTCACTAGCTTTATACGTGACTTCCCCCTGTAAAATATAATCAAAACGCTTTCAATATCAATCTGAAGATTTCCTAACTAAAAGTAAGAAATACGAATTTTTGTAGCACTAGGTTACAAGTAGACACAGTGTTCAAGTTAACTGATTTAAATCCTATATTTTTTGCAAGATATTAGAGTAAAAAAATCATTAAATTATATTACAGTATTCTACGCACTATTCATTAAAAAAAAAGTGCAATTGCCTTTAAAGAGGTTGAACTTATATTGTTTGGTCCGCAGGAGTTATTCTATTTCCCTCCTACTATTTACAGAGCGAACCTTTGGAGAGGCATTCCCCTACCCGCCACCTGGGGGACGCGCTGAGTCTGGGTTACAGGTTCCCGTACTGGGAATTGAGGCTAACCAGAAAGGGGGTGCCATTGCCTCCAAAGAGGTTGGACTTATGCTTGTTTGGTCCGCAGGAGTTATTCTATTTCCCTCCTACCACTCACAGAGCGAACCTTTGGAGAGGCATTCCCCTACCCGCCACCTGGGAGACGCGCTGAGTCTGGGTTACAGGTTTCCGTACTGGGAATTGAGGCTAACCAGAAAGGGGGTGCCATTGCCTCCAAAGAGGTTGGACTTATGCTTGTTTGGTCCGCAGGAGTTATTCTATTTCCCTCCTACCACTCACAGAGCGAACCTTTGGAGAGGCATTCCCCTACCCGCCACCTGGGGAAAGCACTGAGTCTGGGTTACAGGTTCCCGTACTGGGAATTGAGGCTAACCAGAAAGGGAGTGCCATTGCCTCTAAAGAGGTTGGACTTATGCCTGTTTGGACCGCAGGAGGTACTTTATTTCCCTCCTACCACTAATACGGTGGACCTGTGAAGAGGCACTCCCCTACCCGCCACCTGGGGACCGCTTAGTGTAGGTTACAGGCTCCCGTACTGACACTAACCATCTCCGATCTAAACTGCTCTGGAAACATCTCCTCTACAATAGCTACATACTGGACATTTTAAAGCCATGAAGTTATCACCAGCTAATTTAAAATCCTATCCCATTTACAAGTACTGTCGCCAATCATAGTATAACCCCAGATCATCTTCTTGACTGTCTAGCGATTGTCCGTTTCCTCCTTCAACTTTGAGCACCACCAATTAAAATATTTCATAGTCATCGGACTCCAGAACTGGCAGATCTTGTCATCAAGACTTTTGGAGGAATCTGCACTTTTTGCACTTTGCACCTCAATAGACACGACAACATTCATATTTTATAATTTGTTGATGATACCCTATAATTTGTTTTACCTTACTTTCCATTATTCTCGAGTTTTTTCTCATTTCAAGTCTTTTTAAGATAACTTCAAATGAGTCATGTTTCTGACTCATTTTACGTGGTATTTTCCACCGCAATTAATCACTTCTCTTGAAACACTCAATCCTAGTAAATATTTACTAGATTCGGTAATAGTAATAATAATTAGGTTTTTTTTCTGTTCCCACGTGTTCGGTTTTAGTAAGAAAATTATACTGGGAGATGCAGAAAGTCATTAGGAATACGAAAAATATTATAACAACTTTCATTCACACCAAAATATTAAAAACCTCGCAAGATATCAGTTCCTCCTCCCCACCATGGAACACCCAAAACATTACAAATTCAATGTTTTGAATTTATTTTTGATCTGGTAACTCGCAAAGTGCCTCGAAAAGCAATTAAACTTGTTGGCCACTCTAAAAATTAAAAATTTTGAAAAAATCAACTTTAACAATTCAATTCAACAACCTTTGCGCGGTGCAAGTTTTATCGTTTTTGTTGATAGAAATAAAAGGTGTGTAAATGTCCAATGAAATATTTCCTTTTGTAGGTATAAGTGTATTTTTGTCCTTACGAGTAATTTTGTGATTTGTTATCGTAAAAAAATAAGAAGTGTGCGCGAGTTTTATAAGGTTTGTGCGCCGGATGAAACGTGGTGCTAATAGTTCTTTGTTTAAGTTCAAATTTCTTTTGAAATTTGTAATTATTGGGAGACAATAGCAAATTTAAAAACGTTTCGAGGCACTTTACAAATTACTACGTCCACAGTATAAAGCCAACACGTTAAATTAGTAATGATTCACGTGTGCTGGGGATGGTGAAATTTGATTTTCCAAAATTTTTAATTTTTAGGGCGTTAGCGAGAGTCTTTATGATTTTTTTCGCATCCCTGATGATTTTCTGTGCCGCCCGGTATAACTTTGTTCCCTAATATCGAACATGTGGGATAGGGAAATAAATACAATTATTTGTTTAAACTTATGCAATTGATTTTCGAATAAAATTGTTTCGTGTTTGGTATCATTTTTCTTAATTTTTTCTTTTCTTTTTAATTATATTAAATTTGTTGATATTTTTGCTGACAAATAAAGTAAGTTTTTATTTTGGAGTACACAATAGGAAACAGATTAGCCCATGCTAAGCGGTTAACACGGTATTAAAGGCTGGGTCAGCTGACAGCTAAGGACACAGCTATTTTCAAAAACTTTACAGACTTATGTATAGGTAAAATGTTATAAGCTGGCACTTGGGGACTGGAGGGCTTGGCGAGAGGACGAGGGGAGGGGGAGGTGCTAGCAAGTAATTTTAAAAAACATCGATCCTTCGATTTCCGATGACTCATAGAAACTCCAGAAATGCCACGGGTGGGAGTTAGATAGCAAGGGTCGCTCACCTTAAGTATACGTACTCCCTGTCGGGATCAAATAGACCCTTTATATCCCTTTGTAAGGAGAAAGTTAAAGAGGAGAAAGCATGTAGGCCTGATCATCCAAGAAATAAGGGAAAAGTATAACGCCACTAGAAAAGGGTTCTTAACACGTTGGCTACGGCGAAAGTCTTTCGGCTTCCGAGTGGGGGCTTCTTGGGTGCGGCAAAAGCCTATAGGCTTCTCTTGTCCATATTCATTACATGTCGGGTTTACGATTGCAGTTCTTGCTTTAGGTGGCTGTTTCTCCGGCAGCGTGGTGGGTGTGTACGTGTGTTTCTTGTGTAACAATAGTTTCCCATTTCGCTTACCAAAGGACGGTATATTATTCATTTGTTTTTGTAAATAAATAGTGTTAGTTTTAGTGTTTTATCTCTGTAAAATAATGGCTGGTACATCTAGAGACAAAGTTTTAAATGTAAATAGTGCTTTGAACGATGTTGGTGACTACTCCGAGACTAGTTCCGGTGATGAGTCCAGTGACATTGATGCCGCCGATCTAGATGGTGAACATATATCTACAGACAATGAAAGTGAGTCAGATGATGATGATTCAGACAATTACAACCCCACTTGGTGTCATTATAACACTATTGGTATGAGAAACATACCATTTACTCGACAGAATATCAATATAACAATAAATAGGCAAAAGTGTAATTTTTTTACAATGGTATCTTCTAGCGGTACTGTGAAAGCCTATCAGCTTCCGATAACTGTGACGTCATAATATTAGCTAAAAAGCATTCAAAATGTTTTTTTTCTTCTGAAAATTTATTTTTTTCATTATTATTTACGATATATGACAATAAATAGTCGTAAGTAAAATTTTTCTCACCATGTGACCTTTTAGCAGCGCTGCGGAAGCCTATTGGCTTCCGGAAATTGTTACTTCATATTATCACCTGAAAAGCATTGAAATTATTTTTTTTTTCTGAAAACTGTCTTTTTTCATTAAATTAAGTAAAAAAATTGTAAGAAAAAATTTCAGGACAGGTACAAGGTAAGCCCCAAATTCCGCCGCCGCGTACGTGCTGAGCACATATATAGGTAACATTTTATAAACTGGTTTTTGGAAACTGCGTGCCTTGGCGAGAGGCCGAGGTCGAGTGGAGGATGGAGGATGGAGGTGCTCGCAAATCATTTTCAAAAACATCGACCCTTGGACTTCCGCTGACTCATAGGGTTGACTCATTATTTTGTTACTTATTATTAGTTCTTATAGTATAGTATAAATATCAACAAATGTAAATAGGGCGTTCACGGAAGCGTGCTAATAGGGTTGTCTTAAGGGTTGGGACCAGTATTCTGCCAGATGAAGGATGGCAACAGTGCCTGATGTTTTCTAGACGGCGAATACACAATTTCTACCTAAGAGCCAAGTGCCAGCTTATAAAATATGACCAATAATCCTTTTCTCAGTACATTTTACCATTTTTAATAATTTTTCTACATCGGTGCGAAATAGTGCCAAGCTACATCGATTTCCGTAAAACCGTCAGGAGATGGCTCCAGCAGATCGTATCCCATCAATATTCGAACAAAGCCGAATCATATAAACTGACATTTGAATTTGTTTGGCGAAATGAAAACGCTTTTTTTAATATGAAAAAATCAACAAAAAAACAAATACAACACAAAGTAAATATAATGAAGGTTTAATCGTTACGGTGGATCTGTAACCCTCCCTCCAACCCCCGCGTGACTTCTACCCCTCGGTTTTTAATAATTGTGGATGTAATAGACTTTCCTGTAAACTGCAGTTTGGAACAGGATAGAAGAATTAAACAGGCGACCATCGTGATCCGCCTTTGGCGTTATTTAGTCCAGTAAAAAATTGAAAGCTTTCAATATATTGCTCTGTTCGGAGTTAGCTAGGAACATGTTAGATCAGGATATTTACAGAATTATGTATGTTAAACCATAAATGAGATTATATATATATATATATATATATATATATATATATATATATATATATATATATATAAAATACGTTTTCTTGTTTAATAATTTAAAACAACGTAGGTTATTCAAATACAAGAATATTTATTAATTTATATCCAAAGCTTTTCGTTGGTAAACAGTACCAACATCACCAGGAATGAAAATTACAATAATGTAAGCTATAGGCCTAAAACATATGTTCAGCATATGTTGGTGCTGTTTAACAACGAAAAGCTTTGGATATAAATTAATGAATATTCTTGTATTTGAATAATCTATGTTGTTTTAAAATATATATATATATATATATATAAAGAGAGAGAGAGAAAGAGAGAGAGAGGGAGAGAGAGCGAGGGAGGGAGAGGGAGAGAGAGCGAGAGATAGATAGATAGATGGATAGATAGATAGATAGATAGATAGATAGATAGATAGATAGATAGATAGATAGATAGATAGATAGAGAGAGAGAGAGAGAGAGAGAGAGAGAGGGAGAGAGGGAGATATATATATATATATATATATATATATATAGAGAGAGAGAGAGAGAGAGAGAGGATAGTGAGAGTGACAAACAAAGAGATAGATAAATAAATAATTGAAAGTAATTGTCTATAGTGTTTTATTAACCTAGTGTTATCCGCCCGCAAGGTCTAACGGGATGGATTTAAGCCCACAAAGGATCAAGTCCCGAGACTGAGTGCCGGCCCTTCCAGGTAACATCCACTTAGTGTGGATAAAGGATGGGGTATTGAACTTGGCAGGAAAACTTGCCCTTTCGGAAGGTTCTATTGGTACCGTATAGTTCTAGAAAAGCATTCAAAGCCGTAGTGTCTGGTTGAAGCTCGTCTCTTACCAGGGACTGACCACTAGTCCTGGTCTTACAGTAAGGTCGAAAGACCCTTGCATACTGGTACCAGGGGTCGTGGCAAGAAACCTCTTGTCTCGGATCTCACACGAGTTTGAGGTTGGATTTGTGGGGCCATGGTTTCAAAGGTTGGACTATAGGTTTTTCTCAATATACGTCTATCTTTGTGGCTCAGAGTTAAGGGTCGAAGGGCTAAATACTATCATAACTAAGTACTATCATAAGTACTAAGTCATAACAGTTCTTCTTTTCACCATCTTCCTCTTTTTATTCTTACAAATACATTGACAAATGTCCAGTTAAATCCATAAGTTAATCTTTTGCTGCAAATTGATACATTTAGTTATTTTTACTTTTGAAATACTCTACCACTCTTTTATTATGGGTATCAGCTTGAAATGAAAGAATCTTTGCGGTCAAACTGCATCCCCCCCCAAAAGCTTACTACCCTAAGCAAACCCCCTTACACTTTATTGCTTGGTAAACACCGTCCGACCGAAGGGAACTAAATAAAAGCATAGACCTAAAAAATTTTCGTTTTCTTATGTTAAATTTATTTAATTATGAGTCCCCCAAAATCTTCGTGTCAAATTTTAAGTAAATATTAGTTAATGAATTAAAATAAAATCCCCCGTGCTATATTTTCCGATGGTCAGGTTACCTGTTGTAGATTTTATATACGTTGCAAGGTCGGTTTTGGTTTTTATTTATGTTTAAATACAAAATGTCAGCTCAAAATTTCACTCCCTACTTACCGCATACCACTTCTGTTCACTAAATAAACAATTTTTCAAACTACCCTATTTGGCTGTTTTGTCCACGTGACCACAATTTTTTAGTACCCAATTTTTACCACCAAACAAACCGTTTTAACCCCTTATACTAGGGTTAAGTAAAATAAATAAATAAAATTCAGGTTAAAAACCTGGTTTGCGGGGTGAACTTAACTAATGGAACTGTGCAAGTGCGGTCCTGTTGGGGAAGGGGTGATAAATAAAATAACTAAAATAAATGTACGGTCGGGGTGGTTTTTGTCGAAATGGATTCGGTCGAAGTGGAAAATATTAACATTGAAAAATCTGTTGGTTTTGTAGAAAGAAATGGATTGGATACGATTTCGGTTTTTTGAAGTCTCTGAGGGCAGTGGTAGGGTAGATGTGTAAAGGGAGTTTTGTAGTCGCGAGTTCGGGTTCAATTCGAAAATGCGTAATTATTATAATACAATTCTGAAGAATAATTACGCTTGGATTTGTGTAGTGTTTAAACGGGTAAAATTCTTTAGAAAAATTAAATATTTGTATTCAGTCCCTCCCGCCTTCCCATAGTGTAAAGTGTAAAGGGTGAGTAGCGTTTCTCGAGGACAATCAGCCTGTACCGTCTAACAATTGGCTATATTTCTTGCAATCACTCACACCTTGTGGAATTACGGAAGGTTTCATCGTCCATCGAGAACACCATTGTTTCCTTCCCGTTCACACTGACACACACACACACATGTACATGTATAAGTAAATTTACAAAAAACCTAAAATACAAATAACAAAATTGATAAAATAACAAATATATACAACAAAGAATACTACATTCCAACATACAAACCAAACAACAAAATAATAAAATATCTTAATAACACAAACCACAAAATAAATACAGAAAAACATTACCTATCAGGAATTTTCAAAATTACATGTAACGACTGAAACGCATTTTACGTAAGAAAAACAACCAGATCATTTAAAATAAGATTTGAAGAACAATCACACAGCATTCAAAAATATAAATACAAAAACATTAAATGTTGCAGCACATGTAATATCACATAAACATGAAATAACAAATTACGAAAATAACTTAACCATACTTGAAAAAAATAATAACCCAATAGAACTAAACTCACTAGAAAAATACCACATTTATAAAAACATACACAACAATGTAATGAATCTACGAACAACATATACAGAGACGTATATTCAAATCATTATACACACGGCTCAAGAAGAAACATGTATGACGTCAACAAATACCAACATCACGGACCGAACATCCACACCAGAAAAATAGAGAAAATTATTCAGTGATTCAAAATGGTCAAATGACCGAAAGATGCCTCATCACGTAAGGTAAAATTATTGCACTTGGTGCTGGAAGAAATTATTTACAAGTAATATAATAATTTCATATATATATATATATATATATATATATATATATATATACCTATTTATATATTATATTTTATATATATATATATATATATATATATATATATATATATATATATATATGTATGTATATTTATACATATAAGATATTTATATGCATATATCCTTCGTATTTTAATAAAATGTTTCTATATTTTTCACGCCGCTCCTTATTGGTAAACGATAAATACAAAACACACGTTTTATTTTGTTGTTCTTCAATGACTAACAAAAACGGGCGGTTGCAGTTGCAACAAGAGACACAAAACCTACGCTGCTGGCGTCAGTTAGGGCAAACAATATGGGTATTTAGGAAGTCACGTGATCGGTGTAGGGGCATCGTGCCGATTAATCGTGCATCGTACTTACTCGTTTTCACTGAAATTGTTCATTCCGTCGTAACAATAGGCGATTGCATCATCTACGTCTGTATGTTTTAATTGACTTAGCTTTGTGTGTGTTGTAACAGCAATACATATAAGGCCTGGCCTTTCGCTTCAACTTTACTACCAGATGGACGTTTTGGGGGGGGGGGCAGGGGCGCCTTCAATAATAATGTTTTGGGTAGGCATACTTTAGGAGAGTCGTAACTGCCGAGGAAGGGGGCTAGCCCTCTCCCAGAAATTGTATAAAATTCAAATGTTTTATCATAGGCGGTTTTTACTCTTAGGGTAAATATATATTATTAGCTGAATAAAAGAGCGTTATTCTTTATTATATTGTTGTTGTTGATTTTGTAAATTTATTTCGCTATCATATTATGTGCATTTCTTTCGATTTTAAAAAGATAACATCTGTCTTTTAGAATTATTGACGAACAAAAAAGCTCTGGCGTTACAATTGAGCAAGAAAAGTGTGTAATGTTTACTATGTTGTGTGATTAATAACCTAACCTATTTTACTCTAAGCTAACTTATCTTAACCTCACATAACCAAAAATAACCTCGCTTAACCTAACTCAATCTAAGCTAACCAACAACCTAACCTAACCTAAAATAACCTAACCTAAGAGTTATAGCTATGGTTTGATCATGTTGTTCCCTGTCGGAGTTTGAGCTGACCGCAACCAGAACCATCGTAGCAGTTATACTTCCCTTCTCGGGGGATTAATATAGATCGAACGAACTCTACTACACCCTACTTAACAAATTGTTTAGGACTGGGGTACCCAATATCGCTGACAGCAAAATATTTTATTTTACTAATATTTACAATCACCTAGACTGAAGGACGACAGCCGCTAACGTTTCCACAGTCAAACACCTTTCTTATAAATAGAGATAATTTTTTCTCTATAACGTTGTATCAAAATGTTTCTATCAGCGTCATCGCAAACCTCGGCCGTGTGCTGGACGCAATAGATTAATCTGCAATGCATAGAATCTCATTACCAGTACGGGTAGGTTGGCAGCACTGTTTATACTGTAATGTCAGTACAGTCTAATTACAGGGACCACACAGATGTTTTACGGGGACATTTTAAATCATCCAACGGTAGCCTGGCAATCTGCTTGTGGCGACCTTGGAACGTCACTGGAAGATGAGTTACACGGGACGAGATCATTTGGAAAATTGGACTGCATCATAAGGAAATGTTCACTTTAAGTTGAGGGATTTTTTATTTTAAATATTTTAAACAATAAACTGTTTTTTACTAGCCATTGAAATTGGCGTTAATAATGCTTACATTAAAACTTAAGGTGCTTTTACATATTACTCAAACGTATGTGTTTTTTGAAATATTGAAATTTGAGAATTCTGAACAACACTTTATATGCATGATATGGTACGGTATTAACAGCCGTATCCCTTGGGGCATCCCTTGGGGTTTCCTTATAAATCTTCCCAAATTTGGTAACCACTCTAAGTCGTAAAAAGCTGGTAAGCACTTTACGTCGTAAAAATTTAGTAAGGACTTAACGTTTTAAAAATTTGGTAAGCACTTTACGTCGTAAAAATTTGTAAACACTTTACGTCGTAAAAATTTGGTAAACGCTTTACGTCGTAAACATTTGGTAAACACTACGTCGTAAAAATAATAAATACTAAACAATGTCGATTTATTGTGAAACATAAAATAAATAAATTTAATTTTTAACTCCAGTGTAAACAACGAAATTGTACTTAATAAAATATACAAATGTGGCCTATTTTCTAAAATTACAAAAATGTGTTTATTATTTTAGTGTGAAACTTATTTTTTTGAAATAAAATAATTTGAAACTAACCCCAATCGTTTCGGAAGTTACCAAGAATGAACTGTTTCGTCCAATGCTATTTATTTTAAAATCTGCATTTCTTCAGGCTGTTTCTTCAACCAAGAAGTGTGTTTGTATTTTCAAATTTGTTTGAAAACTATCCACGAACTGTTTAAGTATTTTAAAGCCAAACTTGGTAAAAAAGGCGTATCAACTCAAAACGAATGATTTCATTACGCGTACCTAGCCCATATTAATTTGAGTGATTAAATGTTTTACTTGGATTGCTTTGAAATATCTTTGTGTCTCTAACGAGAGTAAACTCTTTTGTAGGGGATTTTCGTGTTTAAATATTGTAAAAAAATATTTCTAGTAATTGAAATAGTGAAAAAAAACTCAAAACAAATTTTATATGTGTAAGGTAGCCGTTTCAACTGTCTGGAAGCAATGTTTTTCAAAATATTATAAAAAATTAACATTTATAGGTCAATTGTTCCAATAATATTAGTAAACATTATCAATTAATTGTGAATCCCTAAATAAATAAAGTAAACTTATTATTTTCAGTATACAATATTTGTATTTTTGTCTAAAATTAATCTTTTGACATATAGAAATGATAAAGAATTCAAAATCAATCTTAACCGCTTCAAAAGCTGCCAAGGCTGAATTTGGTAATTCAACGGCTTTTTAATACAAAACTAAAATTTTCAAACAGGGTTTCTATAATATAACATATCAAAAAAATATAGGGGTTATGTTTTAAAAATATGATATATGTGTTTATGCTATGATTTTAATCAAAAGCGTTTTAAAAATTGGACTTGGCAACAAAGGTTTACCAACTTGAGAAAAACTATTTCCCTAAATATAGCGATATTTAATTGAATACTTTATTTTTAGCGTTTCGTGTTATGAAAATATTTGTAAATGAGAATTGAATCAGTCCCAATTTCTACCTTTTATCTATTGTTTTACTAGATGGTGTATGTGAGCTATGTAATGTACACGAAATATAAAAACAATAAGGAAAGAATAAGACCCGATTGTCCGAGCAGTCGTGTCCTATGATAAGTCTTATGCTGCACATGCTTTAAGCCAGCAATGTGTGCAGCCCATAATGCACCGGTAGGGGAAGGTGAGGGAGCGAGAGGGCGTTTGTGATATTTAATTTCAATAAACAAAGCGAAGCTGTTAATCTCTTGCTGCCATCTGCATTTGTTTGGGGAAATGGAACTCTTTTTATGGAAAAAAATCGGAAAAAGCGAATTTAAAACAATGCAGAATTTAATGAACATTTAATCTACATCATTGGATGCACCGTCCCTTCAGGCGTTCTTTTATTGTAGTCTTTTTTAACTGTATCAAACACAGCTGACAATTGGCATTGAGGGAATTATAGAGATAAATTTCCGTTACCCAGGGTAGTGCGGGGGGGGGTGAAATGTTCACTGATCCTGCCCCTTGGAGTAAGTGCAGTAAGTAGCAAGCGAGCTATGTTTATGTTGCTTGTGAAAACAAGTTGAATAGCTTAATTTGCAACATATTTCATAATTTAGTTCATGTTTATATCTTTTACGGCAAACACAGCTTTCTAGAGATTTATCTCTGTTTTATTATGTTTTACGGTACTTTTTCTATACTGAAATGTCCTTACACACCTGTTCTTTCATCAGTAGCTTTTTTTAATTAAAAAAAATCATAATCACTTTAGGTTTATTCAATTCTTAGCTTTATTAAATTCTTTCTATTAGCTCACACTTTTCTTGTATATATATATATATATATATATATATATATATATATATATATATATTTTTTTTTTTTATTTTTTTTTTAAACAACATAGGTTATTCAAATACAAGAATATTTATTAATTTATATCCAAAGCTTTTCGTCGGTAAACAGTACCAACATCATCAGGAATGAAAATTACAATAATGTCTATTGTACTATAATATGTATTCTTGTGTATTAATAAAGAAATAAGACAATTTACAAATACAAGAATAATTTTTTTAAATATTTTATTATTCAAATATTATTGAATAATTTTGCCAACTAAAAGCTTTGAATAGTAAATTCAATAAATTATTCTTGTATTTGTAAATTGTCTTATTTCTTTTTATATATAAATATAAATATATGTATATATATATATATATATATATATATATATATATATATATATATATATATATATATATATATATATCTTGTTCAAATTTTCAATCGTTACTAAAATACATTTTATTTCTCCACTCAAGTTCCAATACATTATTTTTAGCTGTACTAGAGGACAATTGACGTTAATACAGTTTTTTCCAAATATTTACTCATTAATTAACTTTAAAAAGTTGATGTCTGGATACGATTTCAACTTAATGACTACATGTTTAAAATCCAGCACTTTGGCACTGAGCCAACTTTCTCATAACTAGAAATCTATTACTTAAGGATGTATATGAAATTATAAGAGAAAGGTTCCTTGCATTAGTGAAGCAATGCAAGAGATGGATAGAATGAGAGGTTATAGACACCATCAACTTCATAAATTTAAAACGAAAAAAAAAACAGAAAGCAAATAAACAGTAACAAACAAAAATAATAGTCCAACACCATATACTGCATAAAGAAGAAAATTGCAAGAATATTCGCTTTCTATTTTTCCACTTAATATTGTGATTCTGTCATATGTATATACACATTTATACTAACGGTAATTATAAAATAAAAAGAAACTAAAATAAAATTTTTCTTTGTTAATCTCAATAGCAACTTACTGTAATTGTTTTTTTTTCTATATTACTTGTGTTATAAATTAATTTAATTATTATATTTTAGTTCTTTTAATCGCTCGGTTAGACAACCGCCACTCATTTATATATCAGTACAAAGAGCTCTACTTACGCCAAAATCACTCATATACCACTTCCGGTCATTCGTTTAGTTTCGTAGGTAACTATTAGGTACAATGATATAATTCTTAGAAAGCGTGCAACAATAAATATTAGTGTTTGTTTTCATCGCGCATGCTCTCTCATAAGGAGGTCATAAATAGCATAAGATTTTCAAACATACCTATTTTCATCTTGGTGCGTTAAACTAGAAGCACGGATCAAATTCTAATACGAATTATCCTTGGATCAAAAAGGTTTCTGTGGAATATATTCCTCATAGATTCGTTGCAGTAGATGTTTCACAGATGTCTCAGTTTAATACGTTTTTACAGAGTTAGTTACTTTTGGGCGAAGGAATAGAAATTTAAATAAGCATAGACTAAATTCAAAGCAGAAGATTTTAATGCCGATATTGGATTTTTTTTCAACAAAAATATTGGATTTTAATATTGATTTAACTTACCTCTTCAACCACCCCCTGTCAACTCACCGCCTTATAGGCTATAAGATCACTCTGTAGTGGATGGAGATCTATTTCGCACGAGCCTGGAGCAAACTAACCAGAAGGGTTATCTACTAGTATTGATAACAAGGTTGATCCGAAAGTAAAGACGTCAAAGAGCGAATCCAAGCTCGATTGGTTTTTTCTGGGAAAAGCAATTCAGTTCATCATCGCCAATGATAATGATGACTTAGGAAGTCAAATTAGAAAAAAGAAAACCACTACAGGGTGATCATATGAATTGGGATTCTACATTTAATATACGTTTATCGTGTGTTCTGCTACGCTTGTAAATTGCCAATAGCAGCTACGTTTTGAAATGTAGTTGGCTTTTGTTAATGTGGAACCTTTCTAGGTTATGGTTGATATTTGTGTAACTACGATCTGTGTCTAAAAAGGTGAATCTATGTTGGTTTTTAAATGAGTTCAAGTCACCATATTCTAAGGCTTTAATTTAAAATATTCGCTGAAAGTTTTCGGGAACGAGATAAGTTCCTTCACTAGAAATTTATTTTAAACATAATTTATTTCAAGTACCTTTCATTTGAGATTAAATAACTACAAACTGGTTTTGTTGGATCGGGACTGCAAGTCCTAGTGTTTATAACTGACGCTAGCCACCCGAGTGCAAAAGTTACTTACTGGTTTTAGATAATCAACAATATCGCTTAATCTTTGCTCTTTATTGCTTGAAGAGATTAGAGGCTGTAGTACCTTTTGTCCTCTTTCCTTCTTGTTTTCATATATTTTACTCCATGTTACTTTCAAAACACTGTGGTACAATTCTGGTTCCTGCTTGAAACAGTTTAGGTTAGGTTTGGGTCTTTCGCTGTAAACTGACTAAAGATGCTATTTTGGAGGACTAGCGCCCTGGGAGGGAAAAAGATTTTTTTTACAACCTGAACCGAATTAACTTAACGGGGTATGTGTTAATAGAAAGCCGGGTTATTTGGAAGGTTCTATTTGATTCTATTCTAAAAGAGCGAACAAATTCATAGACTCTGGGTAGGCCCTCGTCACTTAAAATTCTGTTTCTGACCGGTGACCAGTACAGGCCTCTTAGTAAAGTTTTAAAACTCTTAGATACTGCTAACATTAGGTCGTGACGCCATACTCTCGGTGCCATGGATGACGTCGTTCATTGGTTGGTTAGTTGGGAGAGGCTGTTCCCTCCTAGGAATTAAACTAATTTCCCTCCTACGATGTAGTGCGTACTCATACTGGTATACGGATTACGACGTCGTAATCAGAATAATCTCCTCGAACACCGGACGCTGACGACAACGATTCAACATACCCTTCCCCAACCTTACACGGCGTTGTAATGACGGGAAACCTTATTAACCCTCGGCAAAGAGTAGGTTCTAGTGATACCAATACAAAGAAATTAAGTAATTATTTATTTATAGCTAGGGATGGCCTATCTAGTGACTTTAACGGTGATTTTAGTGAAAAGGCCAGGTTTGGATCAGTGATATTTACCGGTGACTTTAATACCGGTGATTAGCGATCTGAGACGGATTACTTAGACTCCTCTGTATGTGCCAATAACAGGCAGGCATAACACACTGGTGAAATGATTCCACACCTAGCCTTTTTTTCTTTTTTGGAAGGCTCATCTTATTTAAAAATATACTCCTATGAAATTAAGAACAAACTATCAAGAGCCAAATAGCGTCTACTGTACACAACCCTGACACTGTCTTGAAACCTGGCACAAATCGACCACCCACACATGACGTAAATGAGCAGAGCCGGTGACAGCGACAAATCAACCAATGACAACCGTTTCATCCAGTGACTGCGACGTTTTAACCAATCACAACAGAGGCAACTTCCGATCGATCCATTGTCACTGGAACTGGCGTTTTCCATACTTTGTCACTGGTACCACCAGCGACAAACGAATATCAGTGACAGGCCACCGTGACAGAAAATATCGACCATCCCTATCTATAACAAAAGTTCTTTAAACAATCAGCTAAGACTTAATGTACATTTCTTCCTTCCCTTTCATGGTGATAGGTAATGGAGGACAAAGTCGGCAAAACTCCCGGAGCAAGGATGGTCCTTGTCTTGGGTTAACTCCTCCGGCCAAGGATCTGTTTTTTAAATGTAAAACCTCTGGAGCAACAACAAAGATTTGTTCCGAGACATTTTCGCTCCTTGTAATGCACTCCCGGAAACTCTACTCTATGTCTTGGGTTTCACTCAAACATTGTAAATACACACAACGATAAACAAATTCAGGTTTTAAAAGTGTGTAATCACACGTTTAATTTAGCAGTTGCTGTAATCAACGTGTTCTCTACCACCATTGAAATCAATACATATGGCTAATTAATTAGTTTCAACTGTAATATAAAAAATAATTTAATTTATGTAATTAGATTTTGATGTATTCATAGCAATGCAGTATGCACCAATAGACATGCATTGAATGCAGGACTGGATCAGGAAAAGAGGAATTTATGGATAGAAGGAAAAAATTAAACGATAAAAAATATTGCATTGTTCGACGTAGCAACAAAGCTGGTTAACTGTGTGTCTGGTCTTTGTTGGGGTTAATAGGCATATTTGTACAAGTGAAACAAAAAATGCAAACATACGTCCCCACCGACATTGGCAAGGAGGATGCCGCCATTTGTTAGCGTTGTGGGTATCGTAGTTGAATAGCTACGTTGCTTTTCACAAAACTGGTATGAATTGTGAGCTGAAAATATCTTCTAAACCAATAGAGTAAACTTTTGTGGACGAACCCTGTAGCAAGATTTTTTTTGGGTTTTTTTGAGTTTAGTATTTATTTATTTTTTCAGTGATCAAGGCAATTTCTAATAATAATAAGTAGCAATGGATCTGACTTGTGAGTTAATGTTAAAATTAAATAAAAAAACTCCACACGAACTAACAAAACAATATAATTTAATATCATACATGTTTCGATGACTTATGTAATCATCAGTGAGATTACTATTATTTTACTACTGCAACTACAGTAAACAACAGTTGCAGTTGTAGTGCCACTGATGATTACATAAGTAATTAAAACGGGTATGATTTGAAGTATATTGTTTTGTGAGTTCGTGTGCAGTTATTTATCCATATATCTTCCATATATATAATTCCGTAAGTCGAATTTTGAGAGAAGAATTGTGGGAGTTTGGAAGGTCGTAGAGAGCTGGGAGATGGCTCAAATTAAAGGTACTGAGGTGCGGAGAAAAATATAGGTTTTTCTCAATTTACTACATTTATAGTGTTTTGAGGAACTTGAAGTTACAAAAAATCGCCATGAGAAATACACTGCAAATAAAAACAGCTGAGTATGATTTTCAAATATTTCAGCTGAGAAACAGCTGAGCACAAATATTTTAACAGTATTAAAGATTAATTAGACATATAAACTTGGGATCAGGTTTAGTTGATGGAGACGTCTTATCGTGCTAGATATGTTTGGCAAGTGTATTAAATTAGAAATAATCACTGGTTCTGGAAAAAAACACATTCTTCCCAAGAATTAAATTCATATCAACAGATCCTAACATGTCATTTCAAATGGAAAGGAACCAAATTCCTTTAAGTTGCATATTAGAGTTGCATTTTCCATAACTACAAATAAGGCTCAGGGTCAAATATTCCTAAGAACAGGTTTCAATTGACCATAGCTATTTTTACACATGGTAAACTTTATGTTGCTCTAAGTCGAGTAAAATCTCAAGATGGATTAAAGATACGTATTGGAAATAGGATTGGTAAAAAAAAAACAAATTGAAAACGCATTTACAAAAAATATAGTTTATTAAGAAAATTTGTTATGAAAAACTTGAATTATATTAAATTTAATTTCTATTAAAAAATAAAATTACGATACAAAAGTTCAAACATTTTTTCAATAAGAATTTTTTCCTACAAGCCCCTAGTATATATATAATTCCATAAACTGAATTTTGAGAGAAAAATTGTGGGAGCTTGGAAGGTTGTACAGAGCTGGGAGATGGCTCAAATTAAAGGTATTGACAAGAATGAGCTGGGGGAAAATATACGTTTTTCTCAGTTTACAACATTTATAGTGTTTTGAGGAACTTAAAGTTTCAAACAATCTTCATAAGAAATACATTGCAATAAAAAAAGCTGAGTATGATTTGTGAAGAGGATACAAATCTAGATCGACATTTATGTTGTACTAAGTCGAGTAAAATCTCAAGATGTGGGAAAGATACATCATGAAAATACGATTGGTAAAAAAAAATCAAATTGAAAACGCATTCACATAAAATTTAGGTTATAAGGAAATTTTGTTACGAAAAACCTTGAACTATAACAAATTTGGTTTGTGTTAAAAATACAATTGCTGTACAAAAGTTTAAAATTTGATTCAATATGAATATAGGCATTTGCCCTTACAAGCACCTAGTTCGTTTATAAAGTCTAATAAAATTATTGAAAATAATATCAATACTACAAATTGTAATAAAAAATTATTAATACATGTAGGTGCCCTTTTTTTTTTTTAACTTGGGAGCGGGTTTTAAACTGCTTGAAGCACTGCTACCTTAAGGTATATTGTACTTACCTCCCTGATCTAGTCAAATAGCCCCTTCCCTCTTACCAGGTTTAGCAGTTTCCTGACTAGTGTTTTACCTTCAACATCCACCAGAGCTGTCCCATCACCAAAGAGGTTGAAGCGCCTCTCGGCAAGTGCTTCACATCTGTAAATAATGTGTGTGGCAGTCTCCAGTTCCTGCCCGCATAATCTGCACACTGGTTCATCTTTGTAGATACCCATTTTATGCAAATGTTTCCTTAGTCCACCGTGTCCCGTGAGTAGACCTGTGGCTATCCTCAATTCCTGCCTAGACAGATAGATGAGACTCTTCTGCAGCCCCAAAGAAGGTTTCCTAAGGATTAGCTTACTCTGTCTCATCCCTTCAGCCCTGATCCAGTGCTCACAGTGTCTTTCAGCCATCCACCTTCGCACTGCCATCTTGACCATGGATTTGGAAATACCTACCGCAGGCTCCGGTCCAATCAGGGGAGTCGAAGACCCCTCTCTGGCCAGCGCATCTGCGGCTTCATTTCCAAGTATTCCCCTATGCCCTGGCACCCAACCTATCTTGATTTGATTGTCCTTGCCAGGGCTTGTAGGTTATTTAGGCACTCCCTGTCTATGGCCGAGGTGACCACATGTCCGTTTAGTGCCTTAATTGCTGCCTGACTGTCGGAGTAAATAGCAATCTGGGTTCCGTGTGTTCCCCTTGTCGCTATCTCTCCCAGACAGGCATTTATAGCATATATTTCGGCCTGAAAGACAGAGGTATGCCTCCCCAAGGAAGAAACTAGTTTTACCTTTGGGTTTTTACAATACACCCCCGCTCCAGTGCCGAAGTCCATCTTGGAGCCATCTGTGTACCAGATCTGAGCTCCCGACGTTACTGACCCTGACCATTCCATCATAGTTTGATGGACCTGGTCAGGTGCAAACGTCCGAGTAATGTGGTCACTGCCCATTTCCAAGACAGGTTCTTTGACCACGCACTCGATACTCATATGTCCCGAAACCTCTGGGAGATTAGCCCAGTTGTTCGAGTTATGCAATTTCCATGCCGCCAGCCTCGCCTCTCCCCTAAGGACAAGCTAAAGGGGGGGGGGGAAGTTAAGCATTACTTCCATTGCTGCACCAGGTGTAGTTGACATCGCTCCCAGTGTGCACAGACAAGCCAATCTCTGGATAGAGCTCAGTTGAGCTCTTGTCTGTGCCTGGTTTGCCTTTGTCCACCACACTAGAGCACCATAGGTAATCATAGGTCTTATCACCCTCAGATACATCCAGTGCATCATTGATGGCTTCAGTCTCCATTTCCTACCCACCATTCTTCTTACAGTCATCAGTGCCCTTTTGGCCCTGTTAACTGTCCTCTCAAGATGTGGGTTCCAGGTGAGTTTCCTGTCCAGAGTAACTCCCAGGTACTTCACCTCACCCACAAACTCAAAGTATTCACCAAACAAGCGAGGCATCCTGGTCGTCAGATCTTTTCGCTGTCTGGTGAAGTTGATAAGAGCAGTCTTTTTCGGATTTACCCTAAGGTTCTCCTTATTACACCACTCTTCAATCAGTCGTAGAGGATTTCTGATTACCTCAATGACTGTATCAGGGAATCTGTTCAGGATCAGAACAACTATGTCATCCGCATATCCTAGACAGAAGTACCCCTGTTCATTCAGGAGTTCAATAAGGTTGTCAACCACTAGGCACCACAACAGAGGAGAGAGAACCCCTCCCCCCCTGTGCACAGCCCAGACTTGTCTCCGCCCTTCTAAAATTATCGGTATAGCTTAGTGGATACCTACCTCTTTGCAGAAATCAAGTACCCACCTGATGCTAAAACGTGTGATATCCTCTGGTGTACATACCTGCCAGCCAAACCACTTTCTCCTTGCAGCTCCCAGAGCAGGGCACTCACAGAGTATATGGATTGGGCTTTCCTCTTGGTTCTTGTCGCATCTCTTGCACACAGGGGAACTAGATTTTCCAATTTTGTATTGGAACCCCCTCAGATTCCCATAGTCTGTGACCAGCTCTACACTAACTCTGAGTTGATGTCTACTTAAGGAGAGTAGTTCTTAGCCCCACAAATCTCCTGAGTAACCCCACAGTACCTTGGATTTGTTACACCCCAAAGTTGCATTCCATTTTTCCCTGCACAAACTGTCTATATGTGCCGTGATCCTCTTTCGCCCCTTCTGAGGCGGCATGCCCACTGCCCTCAGCAACGATCCTTGAGTTATACACTCTTATTTTGCTAAGGCGTGAGCTCTCTCATTCCCTATCCAGCCAGAATGTCCTGGAATTCAGGTAAGGTTGAGCGAATTATACTTACTCAGCTCTGCTAGAGAAGCTAAAGTCTCAGCCACCAGCCTAGAGCTGGTACTAGCCTTACCTAAAGCCTTCAGAGTTGCCTGACTGTCCAAGCAAATCCAGATGGTCTTGCCCCTCCTGCCAGACCCTACTATTTCCTCAGCACATAGTTTGATCGCGAGCACCTCCCCCTGGAAGACAGAGTTATAGTCCTCCAGGCGATGACAAAATCTGTCTTGGTGTCTCGGTGCACTAAATCCTGCTCCCACTCCTTCCTTCATCTTGGACCCATCGGTGAACCAGATTTCACCATGTTTGGGTCTACACTCCGCCCATGCCTCTCTTGCAGGAATATGGATTTTGTAGTTTCCTTTTTCCCTTTTAAGAGACGGTATCTTATCCTGAGGTTCTATCCAGAGCTCCTTCAGTGAATCCCCAAATAGCTGTTTATGACGTTTGCTACTTGTCTTCCACTGCCCGGTATAACGTAGCCGGTATGCAGTTTTCATTGCCTCCATCCTAATCTGAAAACTCAAGGATGGAAAACCCAACATAACCCTCATGGCCGCACATGGTGTGCTTCTCCTTGTAGCTGTTATGCCTCTAAGGAAGAGCCTATGCACGCGGTCCAGCATTCTTTTACTTGTTTCTTTCTGTGCCTTGTCCCACCAGACGATTGAGACAAAGACCAACCTCGGCACCACAATGGCGGAATAAATCCAGTTCATCTGACGTGGACCCAAACCCCATCTCGTGCCAAATTGCTCCTCTGCATTGCCAGAACGTAGCTATGGCTTTTTTGTACTTATCCTCCAAATGCTCACGCCAGAGTAGCTTCATATCCAGAATAACTCCCAGATATTTAGCGCTCTCGACGTAGCTTATTTTGGTGTTGCCAACTTCCATCATACCCAGCGATTTAGTTTTATATCACCTAGTGAAGATGAGTGCCACAGATTTCTCTCCTCGAATGCATAGTGCATTCTCCCTGCACCATGCTTCTGTTACCTTGAGTGCCTCTTGAAGCAGGTCTTAGAGGACCTCTTCAAATTGTCCCCTAACAAGGATAGCTATATCATCCTCATATCCTACCACCTTGACACCCATTCCACTGAGCGTCCTTAGTAGGCCGTCCACGACAATGCTCCACAGCATAGGGGATAACACTCCACCCTGCGGGCAGCCCTCCGAGACCATCCCATTTATCGTGCACTTCATCCAGGATGCAGTACTTATACGGTTTTCCAAGGAACTCATAATCCAATTTATAATTCCATCAGAAATCCTGTGATCGATAGCTGCTCTCTTGATGGCCAGTCTAGAATTACTATTAAAAGCCCCTCCACATCAAGAAAAACCCCAATACATATCCCCTTGTTGTTGATCAACCCACCAGTTCGGTAGGCGTGTTGATCCTAATGAAGCGGATACTGCTTCAGAGGTCCCTCCTTCAAATAGTGGTCCACCAGCCTTTCCAGTGTCTTTAACAAGAAAGATGTAAGGCTGATAGGTCTGAAGTCCTTTACCTCTGTGTAACATTTCCTCCCCTGTTTGGGGATAAAGATAATTTTCGTTTTGAGCCACTGCTCGGGCGTGTAACCCAAGGCAACACAGCCCCTGAGTAATCCGGTCAGTGGCCCTATTATTTCCTCCAAGCAATTTTGTAGTAATGCTGGAGTAATATTATCTAACCCAGGCGCTTTAGAAGGCTCAAAAGACAGAATCGCTTCTCTCACCTTTTGCGCTAAGATCACCTGACCAGCAATATTCCAGTCCGCCCTTAGCCCAGTATGTCGGAGGTTTTGAGCACCGTCCCCTACCGGTCTAATATCGGGAAAACTGTTCCTCATAAGCAGACGCAGAGTTTCCTCCGGGGCGTCAGTAAAGCTACCATCAGTCTTCTTGACAAACTTAAGCTCTCGAGATTTCATAAGTATTCACCCTAATTATATTCGCATGATCCCTTCACATAAGGTATTTCACAGATCTGTGGTATTAAGTCCCGAAGTTAAGTCCGGAAGAAAAACCCTTGAAGAATCTAATTGTTTGTAGTTTTACGGCTATCAGCCAGTATGACTGTTGCCTGCTAGGATAGCAATATATTATGAATATAAGATAAAGTTAGAGACCTCTGTTGGTTGATATAAGTGTATCTATAGCATCACTTTTGCAAGGATGCTTATCTGATTAGAGCTATTCTCTATTGAGGTCATAAAAATGTGTCCATCTGTTTTTACTACCTTGTAAGGTAGTACAAAGTTAGAACTGAGCATGGGTAAGGAAAGGGTCCAATGATCTCCTGGTAGTGGCGATACGGAAGAAATTACTGCATCACATGTGAAGAGTTGCAAGCCTGAGGTACAGGTCAAATTTTATAAGCAGGCACTTTGCTCTTATGTAGAAGTTGTGTATTCGTCGTCTAGAAAACATCAAGCACTATCGTCATTCCTCATCGTGACCATAATTCGCGGCCTACCGGTCCCAACCCTTAGACAATCCTATTAGCACGCTTCTGTGAACGCCCTATTTACATTTGTTCTCATGTTCACTGTACTTTAAAAAGTATTAATAAGCAAGGAAATAATGAGTCAACCCTATGAGTCAGCGAAAGTCCAAGAGTCTTTGAAAATATCCTGTGAGCCCTCCACCTTCTCGTTGTCCTCGACCTCTTTCCAAGGCTCCAAGTGCCAACTTATACAATTTTACCCGTTGCTCTCTATCGGGATGATGAATAGATGTTCACTCAAGACTCGCTTTCGGAAGGAAAAAGGTAAGAAAATGTAGATGGAATCAGAGGAAACTACGAAAAGATCATAATGATCCCGTGGTACTGGGCGTAAGGGAAAATAATGGCACCGAGTGTCCAGGGGTGCTTACCCAAAGGAGACTTACTCCCTCCGGGGCTATAATTGGGGACTATCTATTACACTATCGTAGAAAGAAAGATCAGAGAGTGTGGATAAAATTTGATCGGCCTAAAAAAAGATAATAATAATTATGTGTTAATGTGGTATAGAGAAAAATCAAGACAATGCATATAGGGTTCCCCGAAGTAGACCGATTTTCAATAGTCTTGATGAAAGAGGTTTGCTTGAAACCAGATAACTGTTCATTATACAATTAATGTAATCGATGGTTACAAATCGTAATATCATTATAAAGGTCGAACGTTTTTATAACATATGATTAAGTGATTGAAAGAAATTTCTGTCAAAGATTTCTAACAAATTTCAGTAATGCTAATGATTATAATGTGGCAGTGGCACACCAAAGGGGGGCAATTTAGCATAGGTCACCCTAGCATCTCTATAAAGAAAAAAGAATCAGGCGCGTCATCCTTCATAGGAAATGGTATAGTGTCTATGCGCCGTATGCAAATTTAACTACCAAGATTGGCCAATAAATAAGTGTTATTAATACATTTTTTAGTTTTATTTGGGCCTGAACTATTAGGAGCATTATTAGTAAATTTAAATGCATTAATAATAAAAGCTCCAGGAATATTCCTTAAAAATACACAGTTGTTGAGTTTGCGTCCTAAAGTAAAACAAAGTATGCTTTAAAGTAACTTGACTGATTTGGGGCATTATTAGAACCGAGTTAATGCCTCCTGTTATTGATGTCTTGCCCCCCCTAACGAAATTCTGGGTGCAGCACTATAATGTGAGCATTTTGTTTTTTTTTCTTAGCAATAGGCATGCCTTTAGAGTTGGTGGGCCTAAAGTGATTTTGAGTGAATTTTCTGACCATATATTTGCATGATTTAAAGATGATATCCATACTATTATATAAAAATCTAATGATGCCTAACTGTCCATCTGTCTGTCTGTCTGTCTGTCTGTCTCTCTCTCTCTGTGTTACTCAATCACGTGAAAACTACTAGACCCATTGAGCTGAAATTTTACATGTACATTCTTATCGTCCCTGGTTAACACATAGGCCTATTCTAATTTAGAAATTCCATCAGGACACCGCCCCACTGGCCTTGAAAATTCCATTAGTACTCAATTAGCCATACTCCATTAAATAGTTGGCTCAATCAGCTGATAGTAGGCCTAATTGTGTTTGTAATCAGTAAAAGTCACTAGTCAACTCAATTAAACAGGTGGTAGTAAATGTTTGTAGTTAATCATCTTTCAAGGCCAGTTATGCTTTACAAATTTCATGTTACAGTAAATTAAATTCACCCCAAATAAAAATAAAAATTAAATCAATACAAATATATGTCAGCCCCGTACGAACGAAAGACGGGTACTCTGCTCGTTATTTCCAATTATAATCCCCAGTATAAGATAAAAGATGAACCATCATTATCACCTAATAGTACCTTTAGCCAGTGCTAGAAATTCCCCCGCAAATGTCTACCTGTTACACGCATGCGCGCACAGCCAGTAAATCAAACTAAGCGTTGGTTACGTTTTCTACCGTTTATAATTAAGTAAAATAATGAACACAGGCTTGAGCCAAGTTATTATCATAAATTAAATGTCCAGTTATCTCTCGACTCGATTTATTTCATTTCATTTTGATTCGCTTTTATTTATTACCAACTGTATTAACTTTGCTCTCATTAAGATGTTAACTAGATACAGTAGGGGAATGTGGTACCAACGTGGCGGGCAGAAATATCCCGCGAGCGTTGCACTGCTACGGTAATGAAAGCTTTCTGTTATTGCTAAAGTCTTGTTTAAAAGTGCACATTGAAAGCGCACGAAGTCTTTAATGGTTGCTGTCTTTAGTTCCTTTACGTGCGTTGCAGATTGCGCTAGAAGTAACAGAGATCTATGTAACCGTTTTGTATGAATTGAAGAAGAAAAATATTAATAATTAATCTTTGTCGTTTATCTTACTTTATGAACTAAAAAAATAATTTAAACTGATCAGTTTTATAATAAGTTTAATATTAATTTCAAACTCTCGGAAAGGAATTAAAAAATGATGATGTTTAATAAAAAAAAAATTCATTTTGTTTAGTTAAAAAAAATTCATGATTGTTTTCAAGTAAAACAAGTTTATAAAATATTATATCAACAATAAATACGCGTAAACGGGCTCAAGTTCATATGGACCCATGAACGAGACGTAAGAGTGTTAAATGGATCAACCATTACTAAGTAAGCCTTACCATTACTTGATGTAAGTTATATCCGAGTGGGAATCGCTGTAATTTGTCTGACTGTAAACATTCAATAACCTGAGGATGGTAACCTGGCTTCTGAAACATGTTTGAAGGAATGAAACGTATTATAATTAGAAATGTAATTGTAAGTAACATTTGTGCTAGCTTGTGAGTCGAGGTTATTATTAAATAACTGTAAATAAACTCACCATTGCTATATATGATTTCTTCACCTGTTGTCTAGTAATATCACTGATGATGATGTCTTCAAAACACGAAATAAAATAAAATGTTTATAAAAATTTCTGTTCATGTAAAAATATTAAGAAATGAAATAGTTTTCTTGAAATAAGAGTAAAGAATTATGTAATATAAAATTCATAGCATATTTATGAGTATGATTTATAAAGGAAGACAAAGTTCACTACTCATGACCACAATAAACTTTATGTTTTACTCATACAGGTTTCTTCTGCAAAACTTGCCTTTCTCAGCGAATATTATGTAGTCAACTGTAGAGTGGCAAATATGCACTCACAATTATCACCGAGGAAGGCAACTTGTGTAGTTAAAACATGAATGAATAAAATATAAAGATGAGCCTTTTGTGCTATTCTTACATATATATATATATATATATATATATATATATATATATATATATATATGGTGAAATAAAATAATTTTCATAAACAAGAATATACGAATATTACTTCATTTTATTGTTGATTGAAGTATATATATATATATATATATCACTTACACTTCAGTAAGGACCTTACTTGCTATATTTGTGAGTCGACTTTCGAGAACCATTAATTATGTGTTTTCGTTTTTTAGTATAATCTAAGACTAGCTGTTTCTTGTAGTTTTACAGGTGAGTAGGAATTGTCACGTGGTATAACGATGTGTTCTATTTTCGGTTTCACTGCACTGTGGGTTGATTTTGGCCTGTCTTGGAGTTAATTTTGTCTATTAAGTTGAATAAATTCTAATTCGTATTATTCATTCCCGATTTACTTGGTACTGTTTACCAACGAAAAGCTTTGAATAAAAATTAATAAATATTTCTTGTATTTCGATAGCCTCAGTTGTGTGCGCGTGTGTGTGTGTGTTCTCTCTCTCTCTCTCTCTGTGTGTGTGTGTGTGTGTGTGTGTGTGTGTGTGTGTGTGTGTGTGTGTGTGTGTGTGTGTGTGTGGTGTGTGTGTGTGTGTGTGTGTGCGTGCTTGTGTGTGTGTGTTATGTGTTCGTGCGTGCGTGCGTGCATATGTGTGTGTGTGTGTGTATAAAAATGGAATAAACCCACACACATATAGGTTTTTACTGCACAAGTCTGTGTCGCGATATTTATGTGTTATATATAATGTGTGTATGTGATATACGTATAATATATATCTATAAATCGATTAAAAATGAGTAATTTTATTTTATGTAAGGACAAAACTTATAGCTTTTGTTTCACATTATACACGAAAGCGCCGCTCGAGAAAAGAGAAGGGGAAAATGACGCAAACACACGTCAAAGTTGGAATGCGAAGTACCTTTGTTTAATTGAAAAATATAACAAATACGCCGCGTCAAAAATAAAAAAAAAACGTCGAAAACAATTACTACAAGCCTACAGAATATAGAGTGCAGGTGAATGGCCGATCGGAGATATCGTATGCAATATCTCCAGTGTACAAAAAACTATACTTTTCAATTATTTTTTGTTTAACAAACAACTCAAATTGTTTTCATTTTATGTGTTTGTATTGTTTCACTAGCCAAGAGCAACCAATGGGAGCGGTTCGAAAGGCTCTGTATAGTGGATGGAAAACCGTTCGTAGGTACTTTCAAAAGCTAAATATTTTCTTGTTTGCAAGCTGATTATAATCTTTGTGAATTTATACAAAATTACTACTTAAATCAAGTCTTATTGTGATTATTTATACTAGTTTATAAAAAATAACGATTTTTTAATGCAAGTTAAATTAAAATATAGTTTATTGCTTGTATTATAACACCCAATTATTTAAGCAACTGAATATATTAATATAATATTCGAAACACCTATATTTTCCATTCTCTAATTCTATATATTTGAATACAGTATTCTGCCATTCCTAAGTTAGAATATTCACCTCTGTTGACGCGTTTAGAGTAACTACATTTTCGAAATTCGTACTCTGAAATCGTAAAAATACAATTTAAGTTTTGAAAACGGAGTTACTCCAAAACGCGTCAACAGAGGAGAATATTGTAACGTTAGGATTGGCAGAAAACTGTACTCAAATATATAGAAATATTCCTAACAGAAATGAAGATAAGTATATTAATAAACTCTATAATTCCTTTGTATTGCCTTCAAGACGTGACAAGCATAAATACAAAACCTTGAAAATAAAATTCATTTAAACGCGTCATACTATTAGCAGTACAATAAATATGGTTTAATATATTAAAAAATAATTATTAAAAAAATATATATTCACAAAGATGTCATAAATATGTGTTGATTGTTAAAGTTTTGATTATTTTTAACTTTTAAAAAATAAATTTAATTTCCTTTTAAAGAAAACTTTTTTGACTTTTTTCTACAGAACTTATAAGCTATAAGAAAACTTGTAATAAGTCCGTCACAGCAAGTCCTCGGTTAGATAAAACATTTCTGTACCAAGCTTGCAAACCAAAATTTTATTTAAAAAAATGATGCAAAAACATTACCAAAGGTAAACACTAAAAAATCAGTTTTGTTTAACTATCACTGATAAAGGCCACATGGTTGCCGAGACTAGCCTGCTTAAGTAAACTAGTGATTAGTGAGAGTTTTAAAATAATGTTTAGCGTTTACCTTAGGGAAATGTTCTCAGTAGCTAAGCTCTAATTAAGTCATCTCAATTACTAATCAAATCTAATCAGTAACTTATTACAAAAATACATCTTCAATATACATAAAAATGAATGTATATATTAATTAGTAAACCACTGATCCGATCGCAATGAAGCTTTGGGATATTGTTGAGTACATTCCTGGAAGGGTTTCAGCAACAACAATTTTTCCAACATGTAATGTTTAAGTGCCAATATAGCATAAAATATGGCTTTCTATGTTATCTTAAGACATTTCATTGAATTCATCCAAATTTTGGTTGCTAGGCAACACTCAAAAATCTAAAACTATTTACCATCACATTTCAAACAATATACAACAAATATTGTATATCCGAGTGCACTTCAATAAATAACCTTCTATCAAGAACTTTTATTGTCACACTTGTCGATCGACTACTATAAGTTCAGCTATTATTTTGTTGATAAAGTATTAAATTAAGCTCAGCTAACATTAACACGCCATTCATGGATTCTTAGACGATACGAAGTTCACCGGCTCAACTAGTGTTTAATATAGACATATATACCATCCCAACATTCCCTAACTGCCAATATACACCAAGTCCAATTATGTGCAATAATCTTATTTTAACTTTGTAATGTTCGAGAAATCTTTAATTGTTTCAATATCTTGGACACCTAATGAGGATGACAATTTCCTTTTACTATAACTAGTAGTCTAGGGAAATATTTAGAGTTAACGCGGACCTGGAAGAAGAAGACATTCCCTGCTCTACAGCGTGAGTTCCCAAACTGGGGGGGGGGGCGCTCCCTCTTTGGAGGCAAGTGAAAGGAGACGCGAGACCAGGTGGAAAATAATAAAATAAATTAAATATATTTAATAATATAGAAACAAACTTGATGTTGCTAATTACTTGGATTGTGCCCTAATATAAAATAAAGGCTGAAATAGACATGCTAGTGTATTAAATGCATTCTCAAGCATCTCCCTAACAGATTTTTCTCTTATCTGTTAAAATTTACGTTGTAAATTAAACTTGAAATTTTATGTCATGTTTCTTGGAAAAGTATGTATAAATAAATTAATTAATTGCAATATATATAATACTTGATTATTTTCATATGCCCATACCATTTATTTATAATGTAAAGAGGAACGGCCGTGAGGGGGATTTCATTTTAAGAGAAGAGGGGGTGGTAGAAAAGGTTTGGGAACCCCTGCTCTACAGCTTACGTCAGTGGTTTGGATTGTCCAATTATTCAGAATTGTGGCAAAGATAAAATTTCTGTGATGATGGAAAACAGCCGTACAGGCCACATTAAAAAGAAGAAGTGGAAGAAAAAGTCTTTCAGGGACTTCAATAAAAATGATTTTCTATTGATTAAGAAACGTACATTGCCAAGAAGAATATTGGATTCGGATAAATGTAAATAGTTTACTGAATTTAAAATAAAATTTAATTCGAATGAAACAAACATATTTGAGCTACAGAAGACGCAGTTTATAAACTATTTAATTTCATCGGGTGCAGTCGTGCAACCCACTGCGGTGCATATTTTAATTTTAGCAGTCATGCGACGTTATATGCAAATTTATTAATTACGTACATTAGGTTTTGTGTAATGAAATCAGTTGTTATTCATTGACTGGCACCTTTTTATTGGTTTGAATTCCCTTCGCTACCTTTCACACACGCGCGCTACTTTTCTAAACTAGAAACCGTCTCCTACTTTACTTCTTGGTATCAATTTTTCGAACATTACATGCTTTATGGTTAGTCACACACGAGAAGTTTGACATTATTTGCTTCCACATCTTTAATTTGAGCTAATAATAGACATAAATAATTACATACATACATACACACACACACACACACACACACACACACACACACACACACACACATATATATATATATATATATATATATATTTATATAGCTTTGTATATATATATATATATATATATATATATATATATATATATTTGTTTAATTAATGTACAAGAATTTTGTTCATTGTAATGCAACTTTTATAGTTTTCTCTCCGAATATTCACGAATATTTACCTTATTAATATATAAGGTTATTTGTAGGGATGTGCACTGCAGTGGGTTGCACGATTGCATAAGGATGTTATGTGTAGGGTTTCCCTTACTCTCTCTCTCTCTCTCTCTCTCTCTCTCTCTCTCTCTCTATATATATATATATATATATATATATATATATATATGTATATATATATATTGATATACATATATATATATATATATATATATATATTTGTAGCTTTGCAACACTGTTTTCTTGTATTCACTTATCTCTTTCACTATATGTACTTAAACAAGAATCTTACTTGGTATTTATGCGAGTTAACTTTCAAAGACTGGCCTTGTCTCCATCATCGGGCTTACTGAGCAGGGGTGTAGTAGAATGCGGCTGTGTGGAATTCCTGTTGTCACTGGTGTACCGTTATGTTCTATTTTCGAATTCACTGCAATGTGTGAGTCTTTTAAGTTTGTTTTGGGGTTAATTTTGTCTATTAGGTTGAATAATGTATGGTTTTTTGATTTTTTTGTATTTGTTCGTTAATGATATTATTTATATGTCTATAAATTTGTAGTTGTTCCCAGATTGTCATTTTGAGGCCTTTTGTACTTTTTTTATTAGGTTTACGTTTTCTAATGTGGGGAATGTGTGTTTGTTTTTGATGACGAGTAGCAAAGTTTTAGCTATAAGTTTCAGGTTTGATGTATGCATTGAGGTGTTCTTGATATCTGTCTTTTCATTACTTTTTTGTTTAGCCTATTTATATTTTATTACTGTCTGGGCATTCGATTTTGTATATTCCGTTATTAAGTGTGGGACATATTTTTTCTGGTTGGTGTATTTTATTTATTATGTTTCCTGTGTTTTTGTAAGCTATGTTAGTATTATTATATTTTAGTGTTTTATTTATTCCTTTTATGTTGTATCCTGTGTATGTGAATGTGGCCCATTTTGTTGTTGTTTGTAGTTCGATTTTAGGTTTTTAAAATGTATTTATTATTTTAAATTCTAATTTATCTATAGTTTTTTTATTGTATCAATTTTTTTAAAATATTTGATACATTATGTGTTTTTCTTTGGTTTTTTCATCTTATTTATAGGTAGTTTTAGCATTCTGTATAAGAGTGAGTTGGAAGCAGCCACTATATGTTGTGGGGGATGGTTGGAGTGGTTTGGTATTGTATTAATGGTTTGTGTGGGTGTCCTATAAATTGAGTATTCAATGTTACTTGTATTTCTGGTTATTGTTAGGTCTAGATAGTTTATTTTATTGTTTATTTCTTCCTCGGTGAATTCCTGGTGAATTTTATGTTAGGGTGTAAGTTGTTGATTTCATTTAGGATGATATTATTATTTATTGCTTTATTTTGTGAGATGTATAATCCATCGTCAACATATCGTATCCAATGTCCTGTGGGGTCGTGTGTTTTTATGGTTTGTGTGATTATTTCGTCAAGTTTTTGGAAGTAAATTTCTGATATTATACTTGAAAGTGGTGATCCCATTGCTAAGCCATCTATTTGTTTATATATCTTATTATTGAATATGATTACTGAATATATATATATATATATATATATATATATATATATAGAACCAAGTCAAAATACGAATACAAGAATTATAGGTGAATTTACAATTCAAAGCTTTTCGATGTCTAACAGTACCAACATCATCAGGAATATTCATATATTATATATATGATACATATATATAATATTATGAATATAATACATATTGCGATATGAGATATATATATATATATATATATATATATATATATATATATATATATATATATATATATATATATATATAAGGAATTATTATAATGATAATACTGTTGTCTTATTAAAATAATTATAATAATATAATTTTAATATAACTATATTAAAAAATTTAATAATACTGAAATATTTAATAACACGTCAATAAAGCCATTCATCAAGCAACTTCATTAATAAAAAGTTTATACTTTCAAAGCTTGGGTTTCACATACAAGCCACATTTTATAAATCACAATTGTTTTTAAATATTGTCATATTTTAGGGTATATTTTATGTATATTATATTGTTTAAAAAAATATATTATAGATATTCTGAGTCTGCTAACAAATTTCTCAAAATTAATATTTCTTCATATTCTTTTAATTGCAACCTTTTCGGTTATATTAAGGTAAAAACAAACCTACGACCTGTGGAATGTTAAGAAATAGAGTAGGAGCAACACAGAACTGATCTCATATTTTGAGTTGAACCAAGTTTACTTAATATTATTTTTCACTACAAAAACTCATTTTGTTGCTTTAATTTCACTTTTAAAATTTTATTGGAAATAAGAAGCTTTTTACATTTTATATTTATAAAAATGTTGCCTATTACGCAAGTATTAATTACATTGTTTTACTGTTTTTCAGAAGAAAAACCCCTTCGAAAGTCAAATATCAACACAAATCTGGGATCTTTGGTTTGGTGAGTAGAATTGTTATTATTATGTAGAATTAATGGTGTTTGTATTGTATAGGTGTAATTTTACACCTATTCATGTAAAATATGATGTATCTTCATCGAAGATAAACCTAGCTACAGCCAAGTAAAGTTTGCAGTCCGGATGTGGGATCATCTTTTCTTAAGTAACCTTAACGACTTCTCTGTTCCAACACAACATATATTGTAGTTCCCTGTGTCGACGTGTGTGTTTTTGTTGTTGCATATAAACCTTCCTTAGTTAACTTCTGCTTCCGGTGCGAATTATGATTGTCTCGGAGTCGCTTCCGGTCTGAAGAGTTGCTATTTATTCTATTCAAGGTCCATCTTGTAACATTTTTTAACCTTTGCTGTCGGAGATGTTTTTAACAAAACATCTTTTATATTGTGAATAATGATAAAAAAACTACTTAGCAAATACCTCTAGACAGTATTTTAAATAAATAAATTAGTTTCTATTAAATAATATTATAATAATATATATAATATATATTATTTCTTGAATTTCATAGTCCATTACGTTCGGTGAATCTTATTAATCACTTAAACAATAGTTTATAACCATCCGAACTTTAAATTTTGTAAATTTGTTAAAACTTACTGAGACAGAACGTTTTCGATCGCTATGTGCCGATCTTCATCAGTACCTTCTGCTTGGAGATGTTGGATCAAGCGGTGACGGTTTTAAAGGTAGGTTTTCGATAGTATCAAAGAGTATGTGTGATTTGTATTGTGTTTATTCGTTTAATATGTTTGTACTTTGTGTTTTTGTGTGTCTGTAGATTTCATATTGTTCAAGTGTGTTGAGATGTGATCCTTTTTTGTTGATGTGTAGGATTTCTAGGTTATGGTAAATATCTGTGTATGTGTGTCCTGTTTTTTTATGTGATTGTAAAATATTGAGTTGGTGTTCTGTTTGTGTTCCTCGACTCCCTGTTTAAAGTTGCGATCTGTTTGTCCAATGTAGAATTTGTTACATTCGTCGCAGTTCAGTTCGTATACGCCTGTTGCTTGTAGTTTATCTTTGTTGTTGGTGTTGTGTTGTATTTTGTATTGTAACTTGTTGTTAGTTTTGTATGCTATTTTGTATTCTATTTTTTGAAATTTGCTGGCTCTTTTGTTTGTTGTTTAGTTTATGTATGGTAATGTTATGTATTTGATTTCCCTGTCTGTAGTGTTAATTTGAGTGTTTTTTTTTGTATTTTGTACCATAGTTTGTTTATTATTGTGGTGTTGTATCCATTTGTGTATGCTAAAGTAATTTAATGTTTACTCTTAATGTAGTCCATTACGTTTGGTAAATCTTAATTAACCATTTTAACATTAGTTTATGACTATCCGAACTTTAAATTTTGTAAATTTGTGAAAACTTATTGAGACAGAATGTGGCAATCTCCATCAGTGTCTAGACTTTGGCGTAAAAACTTGTAAATATATTACAATTTGTCAATAGAGCACTTACTTTTACAATAGAGCCGTTTCGGGAGACGTGCCTCATTGTCAACCCAGGTTTTTGATGTAACTAACCTCAAAGGTTTTTGTAGGAGAGGGCGGGAGTGGGATATTAAGATGGGGATGGTGGTGTATTTTGGTGTCTATTAGGAGTTACGATGTCAAAAATTGTATAGTAAGCTATAAAATAATTGGGTGTTGAGTATATATGTAGAGTAGCCTATAGTAGCACTTGTTATAGGCAAGTGTAACATACTAACATGTGTACAAAAGTTTTTAGTTAAAGACTAAAGACTCAAGTAAAGATGGAATCAAATATTATTTGTAAATATATTTCCCTACAAATTCACCTTGTTGATTCTATAATTAATCAATAAGCTCAAGTAGGTGCTGACTACTAAGTAGCTGCCACCCAGTTGTGACAATTTTATCACCAATATCTACTTCTTATCAAAACACATTACAATAATTAAATATTTTCAACGATATTTTTTACACATTTCCAAAATCTGATCATAGATGCACTTCTATATTTTGACCTCTGATAAATTCAATCCTTTTACAAAAGGGTTAATTAAATAATGGGCTTTAATTTTAAAAAAATATGTTCTTTCTCTTCATTTGGATTAATGTAAATGTAGCAAACAGTTCAAGAGCAAAAATTCTAGCAAAGTAATTCATGTAATGTAAAATGACATACCTGAACTGTTAAAATTTAAATATGAAGGTTCATTTACAAATATGGTAAAACTGTTTTGTGTTCCTTGCTGTTTGGAATATTTTTTCAGGCTAACAATTCTTGAGTATCGCAATGACACAATATATGATTTTTCTATAAAAAAAGAAATTCAATATATAAAACACATTGTAAATCGATTTATTTACAGCTAAAAATTAAAACATGTTCAACAAGGAATATATTAAATAAGAATGTTTTTTAAAATTTTTTATACAAACATATTAAAATTAGTTACTTATTACACTTTTGCTATTACCAGACTTTTTGTCAACTAAAGGTTGAATTGTTAGCTTACACTTGACTTACACTTTGACTTGTTTGTCCAATTTAAAATAGAATTTGTTACATTCGTCGCTGTTCAGTTTTTATACGCCTGGTGCTTGTAGTTTATCTTTGTTGTTGGTGTAGTGCAGAGGCATTTTTTTAACAAAACATCTTTTATATTGACAATAATAATAATAAAAAAAACACACTTACCAATCAACTCTAGAAAGTATTTTAGAAAATTTTCAATCCTTTGAAAGAAATATGTATTTCTATTATTTAATTCCATGTTTGACTTGAGCTAATAGTTTTAAACTGAAACACATGAACGTATATTGTTATATCACACTTGGCTATAGTAGCACTTACTTTTTTACTTTATGAGGACAGCCGCTTTAGGAGTTTTATCCCATTGCCAACCAAGACCGTAAGTAACTTCTTGATTTGTTTTGGGGTAAGAGTGAGGTTAGAATAGCGATATTAGTTGAGTTTAAAGAACTTTTTTTTCGCGGTTATGGTTTTATAAAGTGCGTGTTATGTAACCTACGTTCTAAGTTTGCAGAAGGATACATCCCACGAAATTATTGTCCTCATTAAGCAAAAAATAAGCGCTCTTAGAGACAACTGTTAATATAAGCCTATGTGCAAGTGTTTAGGTCGACATTTGAAGTTTTTAGTGATATCTATTTTAAGTTTCATTCCTCGTCTAGATTATACTTCTACAATCCAATATTTTCTGAAAGCATTCGTAACCAGTTAATCAAATATTCTTCAGAAAAACTTGAAAATACCTATGAAATAATATTACGAATTTATTTATTCGTAAAAACGACATGCAAACTTTGTTGTCTAAGTAACAGGTTCTTTTTGTATTAAAGGTTACGAATAGCTTTAGTTTCGCAACCGTAATGTTTCTAGGACTATAAGGCCACTTCATGTGTTTAAGAAATCGACCACTTGGTTTTACTATCTACAACGTGTCAGTTGACCAAACAACTGGGCCGGGTTTAGCTGGTTTATCTCTTTTATTTCGTGCCCCGAGCGTGTAAAGGCAATCCATGTTTGTGTTGTTTTTGTTAAAGATTTTAATAACGTATTCTGGTTTACATTGTACTACATTCTAATTTCTCTGTAGTATGTTCATTTGCCTGTTCTATGAGCTTCTTGGTGTATGGTGAGTTTTTTGCCTTTGTCTCTTTGCGTTCTATGAGCTTCTTGGTGTATAATGGGCTTTTTGCCTTTCTCTCTTTGCGTTCTATGAGCTTCTTGGTGTATGATGGGCTTTTTGCCTTTCTCTCTTTGCGTTCTATGAGCTTCTTGGTGTATGATGGGCTTTTTGCCTTTCTCTCTTTGCGTTCTATGAGCTTCTTGGTGTATGATGGGCTTTTTGCCTTTCACTCTTTGCGTTCTATGAGCTTCTTGGTGTATGATGGGCTTTTTCCCTTCTCTCGCGTTCTATGGTAGAGTAAGTTGTAAGCGGAAATTTTGTGTTGCGGGGAATAATTACAGTAGCTTAGTCTTGTGTTTCTAGTTTTTAATCTATAAAGAAAAACTAAATTACTTTATAAATTAAAATTAAATAAAATGCAATATATAGTTTTGTAACGTTTTTTCAACGAAAATACGCCAAATTGATTATAAATAAATGTAGGAAAGTAATAAAAAGATAATATTTACTATTTATTAGGAATACACTGTGGTTGAATTTAATAATAAATACACGAAAACCTCTTAAACACAAACCTCCTTTATTTTACCCTTGTTTACATTTCAGTTACCAAGTTACCATCCTCAGAATGTCTTTGTATGTTATCCCTCTGAGGATGGTTACTTGGTAACTAAAATGTACATAAGGGTAAAACAAAAGAAAGTTTGTGGTTAAGAGGTTTTTGTGTATTTAATAGATAATATTTAATTAGGTAACTAATAAGGACAGTTTAAATGAAATGTATACAAATAAAGTTAACACCACCGTAATGCTTTAAATACTTTAAAAACATTAAAATTAAATAAACAACTTTTTTGAAAACACTGCCAATTCGATATTTTTCATTTTCAGAGAATAGTAATTCACAATATCTGAATGATTGAACTTTTGGTGTAATGGATAGAGAACTTTAAGAAATTCAGCCACTCACAAGAATCTAATGTTTTGGGGGCAGCGGTTAGACCCTGTTTAGGGCAGGTCTACTTTAGCTAAGCGCCCCTGCCAAAACTCCCTACTAATCCTAGGACACTGAATCATTATACCTTGAACTTAGTCTTAGATAATAGCGTTTGTCCTTGCCTATCCTTACATAAAGGGTGAAACGGTTAGACACTTGTTTGACACTTCACGGGTTCAATGTTCAACCTTATTCCAGCAATGATCACTATTATAAATAATATAGGTTTATATTTCACCTAGTGCGGCATACAACTTTTAATAATAATAGTAACGGAACTGAAGCAGCTGTAGTTGCCTTCTCGATCAGCTGTGCCGACTTTTGATTGTTGCCGCGTATTCGTGTTGACATATTTCATTTGAGGTTAGTTTTTGCTGGCGTGGTGCTAACTACTGCAGGGAAAACTATGTAAACAAAATAAAATAAAATTTTAGAACTGTTTCAGTACTGTTTATTTTGGCGCATACGGTGTATATTATAATTTGTAAAGTAAATATAATTTTAGAATAAATTATATGTACATATAATATTAGGCATATTAGACATATATATAATCACATAAAAGAAAAGAGAAAGTTTACGATAGCGAAAACTATACATAACCTCGATTTCTTTTATTGAGAAATAAAACTATAAAAATATAATGATTTAAAGTTATTATTTTTATTAAGTACTACTATAGATTAATTTATAATGGGCGCCTAATCTGTATTCTATACAGAATATAATTAAATAAAAGTTTTCTGTGTTTAATGAACAACAAAACCACAATATATTACTTTTGAAATTTACTAAATATTTAAGACTAATTTAAATTTCTATAATAAGATTTAGTATTTATAATCTTGCCAGCTAGCCTAACAGAAACAGCAAGAACACTTTACAATTTAACCGTTGTCTTAAATTTAATATTATCCTAGATATAGTCTATGTTAAATGTTTTTGTCTTTAGTCGTGAAGTTACAGTGTTAGGGGTTGTAATTTAATCATTCTACTCACCATGCCCGTTTCGAAATTTTACTTGTTGGCTTTAATTTAATTTTTAAAAGAATTGAAGGTTTAAATAATTACTAATTAATAAATAACTGGTACTTTGGATAGTATTAGGTAGCTTTTGTGATGTTCGTCGTTTTCCTTCCACGATTGCGTCTCATTAATTCTCCCGTCTCTGGCTTTCAAGGTTGGGCTCCTCTCCAGCACCTTGACATATAGATGTACTATACCTAAAAAAAAAATATATTTTTCTTCTTACCAGATATAAACATATGTTTTACGTTATAATATATGTATAATATATTAAATATGGTGATATGTTTTCTTGTAATATAGTTAATAAATTAAAAATATTTCAAAAATAAGAATACAACCTACCTTCAGGAGTTAGATAAATATTTTCCTAAAGATGCTGGTACTGTTTTATCGGCGAAAAGCTTTGAATAATATATGCATTAAAAGTATT
>JBAIZL010000005.1:71423683-71461183 GCA_036971475.1 Prosapia bicincta | reverse complement strand
AAAGTAAAATTCTGTTCGATTTTAATAATAATTAAACTATATTTGAGACATTTTTCTGATTTCCTAACGTTACAATATTCTCCTTTGTTGACGCGTTTCGGAGTAACTCCATTTTCAAAACTTAAATCGTACTGTTCTGAAAATGAAATTACTCTGAAACGCGTAAATAAAGAAGAATATTGTAACATTAGGAAAGGAGAACTGTACTCAAATATATAGAAATATTCCTAACAGACATGAAGATGCGTGTATTAAGAATTTCACTAATTTAATAAATAGCATATTTTAACTATTATTAGTTTTAGGTTTAAATATATTATGGTTTTATTTATATCATTTGACAAAAAACCTACGATTTACTGATATTTTTCACTAGATCGTTGCATTTTCAATGCTATGAGTCATGGACAAGACTCGTGGCTTTGAACAATGCACTGATGCAGTGTGAAATATGTCAGATGAAAAATATCAGTGAATAGTGCTATTTTGCCAAGTGATAGCAATATAAACATTTTACAAAAACCCTTCAAGATGTACATCACAAAGACTCCAGGTTTTTAAATATATTAGTTTAAAGTTAAATTTAATATATCAGGCCAGTTTAAATATTTAAATCATACATACAGTAGCATAGACCATAAAATATGCGTTATTATGGCATTTGACATAGTTATCATATACATATTAATATTTTGCTTGTATAGCAAGAATGTAAAGCATATTTTCAATATACATTGTTGCCAACTTTGGCGATTAAATTTGCTGTAGGACTCTGATGCTTTTACGTAACTACTTTTAAGCTAGGGATTTCGGCGTTAGTTTGGTTTTGACACGCCCTAAATATTTCCATTACTAGAATACTAAAGACATCTTTTCTGTGGAGAGATAATACGTATTTGTAAATTGCCAGGTAATTTATTATTTTTCAAATTGTTTTATTATAAATACATTTCGTGAGCTCAATCGTCTTCAGAAATTTGGCGAATGTTTCGTTTATATGTAAAGGAATAAAAATCGTTACATATTTGAAGAGAAATTTTTCTTTGCATCCTTCACTTTACTCTAGTTAGTCTAATTTATGGGGAAATTATGCTATCTTTATATGTACTCTGTACCCAGAGACGTGGAATAGCTTTATTACTGTACTTGCAAAAGCTTTTGAAAAAAAAAGATTGTTTGACTAAAGAAATCGGGAGAAATTCCACAAAGGTAGATGTGAAATTGTGGAGCATGAATACCATGCATGTGAAATACTGCATCCACGAATCCAACCGTAAACCTCAGCGCCGACTTTTCCAGAACTACTCGAAATCCATAGAACCTCCGTAACGGTAAGGTAAAGTCTAGCTTCCGCTATTATACTATTTCAGATTCGTTAGGGTCAGTTAGTGAAATCGGTTTTTTATCCACTCTCAGTTGGTTTTACCCAAATGCCGGAACATAGACTGGTGACTTGGATTTAGGCATAGAATGACTGCGGTATATTACGTCTACCTTTAAGAGAGTGTATGGTAGTACAGAAAGCATGAGTATTGAAGATTGAGACTAGAAACGTTATCTTCTCTATTAGGAAGAGAGGTGTACTCCAATCATTACCTAAGTTTGGGATCTCTCTTTCGTAACTAGTTGTGACCATTGGAATCTTCCCCAACCTAATGGTTTCCGTCCTTTATAGAGGTTGAGTGATAGCACAGTAATCATCACTATGAGACATAAAAGTTAGAAACGTTAAGTTCTATGCTTGGAAGAGATTAGTAATCCAACCGTTACGTAAGTTTTGGATATCTCTTTTGAAACTAAAATGGATCATTAGAAAACCTTCCTAATTGGAAATGTTTGATACCACGAATAAAAATCGGTGGAGACATCTTCCTTTTTTATTACTAGACTTTATAGCCTCGCCAACATGGGACTGTTTTTGAGGAGAATTTTTAAGAGGGATTGTTTCATTTTTTCACCGGACTTACGTTTCCTAGAAATCTTCACCACCCCTAAATTCCGCTAGTGGTTTAGCTATTTTTATCTTCCAAGGATACCATGCGCAAAACTTTACAATGTAGAATATTGGTTCCCTTTATAGGCGATCTTGATTTCGTACCTTCTGATAAAGAAGGAGAATTGAGGTTATCCAAGGGTCTGACCAACTAGTAGCCAGGTAAATAAAATAAAAATAAGTAGAAATGCAAAGATCTTTGGCTAAAGAATACTAAAAGAGCATAAGGTCTTAATATAGAAACAAAAAAGTGAAGAGGGTTCAAGGAGGACCGACAGGAAAGCAAGAAAGAGTGGCACAAGATAAGTTAAAAAAGACATTCGTCAATAGGATCTCCAATCTGGTGCTGACAACAATCACGGAAAGAAAAAGTGAATTTAAATTTGTTAATGAAAAGATGATTAGTAACATAAACCTGGATGCGTAGCATCAGTGATTCTAAGTTTGTTAGTATCTTAACTGCAATCGTGCGCGTGTGATTGAGGTATTTCCCTACTAGAGAAAGTTGTCGCAGCCACTTGCCTTTCGTCAAATGTTCTAGGGCCGATGTCTCCAACCTATAGCCCGTGGGCCACATCCGGCCCACGAACAGAATTTTTCCGGCCCGCGGAAACCTAGCTTACTGAAAAAATATTATTTGGTAATATATTTCCTTTTAAGCATTTTTACCAATAAATATGAGTACAGTACTCGTCTCTCACTTGCCACTTCTTTTTTCTATAGGCGTAAAATAAACTAGCTGTAAAGCAGTAAACTAAGCAAGAAAATCTCAAAAGATACCACTGAGCTCTTGATTGAAAAAATGTCGTGGGTGTAGGGAGGGGGGCTAGACTTTCTACCTTGAAATATTCACGGCCCGCCTTTCCTCCAAAAGTTTTCAATGTGGCTTTTGAGTAAAATAGGTTGGAAACCCTTGCTCTAGCATATACAGTCTTATGCATTAGAAAAGTTAGCGGTTCTCCCAAATAAAACAATACGTATAAGAAAGTAATCATTGAACAAACCTTAAATATACCAATAACAGGTGAAAATGTTAGGTTTCATAAACAAATAAATTACTGCACACGTATTCACAAAACATTATACTTTATTGTCATACGCGTTTCAATGATTTAAATCATCATCATCAGAGACACTACTATAAATTTACAACTGCAACTAAACAGTAGCAAAACGTATAGGAAACGTATAGCATGTCGTATTTATCCATAAAGGTTAGAACAGGATTTACAATCAAGCCTCGGTTTACACAAACAGTTTTACAATAAATAAACATAGATTACAACAATGTTTTTTATTTTTATGTACTTGTTTAATTGTAGTTGTAAATTTTCAGTAGTGTCACTGATGATGATGTTATAAGTCATCGAAACGCGTATGACAGTAAAGTATATTGTGTAGTGAGTTCATGTGCAGTTTTTTATTTCTTATAATCTCAACTCACAAGCCAGCTCAATTATTATTTAACCTTGTAAGGTCACGTGTTAATGAATTTAATATAAAAAGAATAATTTAATTTTTACAATTTTATTGAATAGCTTCATAGATCTGAATCAGATCATACATCTGATTCATAGATCTATAGATTAATTTAAAGATCCAACTAGTAAGACTAAATTGCTAACAAGCACATTCAGGATACGATCCGTTACCGGGATGTATATGTAAATATAAAGCTATATACAGTACGATTGTATCAAACATATAACTCAGTGCAGATGTTGGTGTGAGATAACGGGTATTCGTAGTACATTATGTTGTTATATTTGTCGGTAGAGGGTTGGTATTAATTCCTCTAGGTAATACGAAAAGCAGAGTTACGTGTAAAGCATTTGGGAGGGGGTATTTTTATGGTAACCGAGCTGAGTAAGTTGATTTTATTTAACTTTATTACAATGTTACTTATATAAAGTAAATATTATCTTTTAAATTATTTACTGAACACGGATTATTTAGCAGGTTCAAATTAATTTCTTGCAAAAAAAGAAGATTTAAAAGAAACACTTTGTCTGAAAGGGCACAGCCAAAAATGTTTAAAAAAGGATGTGCAGTTGCTGAATAACATCTTCTCGGGTATTTCCAGACACGGGATGGACACTTTTAATTTGTCTCTGGTTGAAAGTAGGTCAAATTTTATAAACTGGCACTTGGCTCTTAGATATAAATTGTGTATTCGTCATCTAGAAAACATCAGGCACTGTCATCACCCTCATCGGGACCATAAATCGCGACCTACCCGTCCCAACCCTTAGACAAACTTATTAGCAAACTTTCGTGAATACCCTATTTACATTTGTTGTTATTTATAATATAAATTAAAAAGTATTAAAAGTAACAAAGTAATGAGTGAACCCTATGAGCCAGAGGAAGTTCAAGGGTTGATGTTTTTGAAAATGACTTGCGAGCACCCCACCCTCCCCTGGCCTCTCGCCAAGACCCGCAGTCCAAAATTGTCAGCTTATAAAATTTTACCTTCATACTGTTTTTAAGGGACCTTTTCCTAGTGGTGCCATACTTTTCCCAATTTCTTGGATCATCAGGCCTACATAAGACCTCCTTACAAAGAGATATAAAGGGTGTATATGATACCGACAGGGAGTACGTATACTTAAGGTGAGCGACCCTTGCTAGCCAACTCCCATCCGTGGCATATACCGCTACAAGTGGACATCCAGGAGAAACCCGTCTTTATGTTCGGAAAGGACCTCTTGTAGGTTTGCGTCCATCACCGTCGCAAAAATGGCCGATAGTCTAGAAAAGGCAATTAGGTAAAATTACCTAATTTTACCAAAAATTAAACAAGATAGATTAAGCCAATAAATAAGGGAATGATTATTGCAATAAAATAATAAATTAAAGTTTAATTAAATTAAATTTATTTATATAAACTAGTCCAAAATGTAACTGTAAATTCAAGCTAATAATTATTACATGTAATTACAAAATTATTTGTACATTTAACTAAACTAAAAATTATCTCTAGAATTGATGCAACAACTGTAACTTTGCAATTTTTATAGCAGTGATTTTCCCTAGTGTATAACCTTAATATATTCTTAAAATCAAAATAACTCTCAAAGAATCCAAGACCCCGATAAAAGCCTAAAGGGCTCAAAGGTGGCTAATTGGTTTTATTATAAATTCAGGAGTTGGTTATTCTCAGAGATTTATTTCTTGGGACACAAGTTTCAAACCAGTTTCAAATGTCATCAAATTCCAAGTGCCTCATAGTTCTATGCCTACATCTGGATGAGTAAAAAAAAATATTCATCAAATGACGATTAAAGCAAAAAACAAAAAGTTGTGAGGTCCTTAAGTATTTTGTGATAAAAAAGTAATAATATTGTAAGTAAAACACAAAAATTCGCAATAATTAATTTTGTTACTGATTTGAATATAAAATGAGTTATCTGTAATTTAGTAGCAGTATCAATGATCACGGCTTCTTTGAAACGAGTTCCATTAAACATAATTTGTTAGTAATATTTGTGTTTTAGTGGTTATTTTTGTAACTATAGGACTTGTTAATAAACCAAGTCGAAATTGAATTAGTTTAGATTATGGAAAACAGTATTTAATTAAGAAATATTTTTTAATATATATATATATATATATATATATATATATATATATATATATATATATATATATATTTATAACTACATGATGTATTTATAATATCGTTCACTCGTTGTTAGAAGTAGCCTACCTCTGAACACTAACTAAACACAGGAGTATAATATTTTTAGAATGGGTAGTACAATGGAAACGTTCGAAGGCAGAAATGGAGCTAGAGAAAGTAAAGTGCTTTAGATATACAGTAGTGCCTCGATAATTTCAGGTAGATGGGACAGAGACCCCCTCGGATTAACAAAAACTCGGATTAAACGGAAATAGGTTCCTGTGCATTAGCAAAAATAGGAGTTTTTATAAACTCTAACAGAGCACTATAATTACGATTGTACAAAATCTGTTTATAGAACTTTATATGAACCTTTCTTGGAAGCCCGACGCATTTCCTTTGCATACCGCATTAAAACATTTTTTTGGAAGCTCAATTCATCATTTTCCTTCAAATAGATAAAATAGGCTCTAATGTAACGGAACCTTGAATTATCGGGACTCGGAATATCGAGACTCTACTGTAATTTCCTCGCACGTCTCAACCGTCGTGCTACATCGGTACTTTTGACGGCCGGTATAAAACCTCGTCATGGACAAAAGAAGAAGAAGAAAAGAAGGAAAACAATATAGATATAAAAAATAACTTTAAAATTAACTTTGATCGACCCCTCATTGACAACTATCATACAAAAGTAGCAATATTAAGATCCCTTTGTAACTAACTTTCAAAATACCCTCTTGGTCAGGCTTAAAGTTTCCAAAACCCCAACGATAGCGTATACGAAGCACTGACTGTAGACATGGCAAACTACTGCTCTGATGCTTTTTATAGCGACTACAAAGTTTCGCAGTTTTTATTCAACGCTTGTACGGACACAGTCGTACATCAAAATGCTAGACAGTCGCTTCTCATTAATTAACTATTAAGATAATATTAATTACTTCATAAATCATATAAATTAACGCGCTCTGGCAGCGGACACCGGAAGCCTAATTGTATGATAGTTCCGTTCCTTGATACCAGGCGGCATTGCGTAAAACGCCACCTATCTGAGTTAACAGAGACAATTATGTTATATAAATCGAAACTGCCTATAATTTTACTACATTAAATTCGCGCCTATAATATAATTTTTAAAATATGATATTGTTTATAATATCGTTTAGAGTGTTCTTTTAACATATGAAATGAATTTTTCAATTTTAAGTAAAAATATCAGCATTTTTTCTGACGGAAACCTGTTTTATCAAAATGTATAAAGGCATTTCTTAAATATTGCATTAAATTGGCATTCACCTAATATAGAATTACTTACAACAGACGGTTCTTCATTATTTCAAGGTTTTATTTTATATAAAATACAAATATAAGTTATATATGTAAGTTATAGATACTTACTTCTTACTTCATGTTGCACACGTCCAGGGTCATGTGACTCCGATGGTCAATGTCCATGGTTGCTGCAGCCAAGGTTCAAAACAGTTTGTTATGCTTCTGGCCTCCCAGTGCACACAGCAGAGCTTCTCTTGATAAAGGTGGTGAGGAGCATCGCAGGAGGATATGCTCCAGGGTCTCCTCTTCTGCTCTACAGTTGGGGCAGAGAGTAGATTCACGTAAATTAAATTTGAAAGGAAGGTTTCAGTCACAATATGTTTGATCTTTGCTCGTGCTGCAAAGGTGGCTGTGGATCTGGGAACTCCTTAATACCTTTCTAGGTAATTTGTTTTTTTTTGTACGGCATAAAAGTTTCTACCTTTGGCTTCTTCTGCCCGACGGTGGATCCATTTTCTCTGACTGATGCTTTCCGAGCACTGAGACATTTCTTCAGGGAGTATTTAGGTGAGAAAAGCGGGCCCATGGAGGTTGGGGTGAGTTGGTTGATCTTCGTTCTGCCCCTGGATAGCTGAGTTTATATGTTATAGATAGAAGGAGATAACTATCAGAATAATTGTGTGAATTTAGTAGTTTATTACTATTATTACGATTTTAAAAACTATAAAACTTGTAACAAGTAATTGTTAATTTTCTTGTTATTAGGATGTACGAAGGACTCGAGTGGTGGTAGAAGTGCTTCAGAGGGTAAGTACTATGTTATGAATTTATGTAACTTATAGATTTTATATGCGATTATTATTTTATAAATTTAATCTTATTTACCCCTATAAGAAGTTTACATTTCGACTGAGCGTACTAAGTACGCAATCATAGCACAGGATGTTCCAAAAAGAATGCCGGGATTTTGAACGCGCGACACTGAAAGACTGCTCAAGATAGTTAAATGATTCAAACCTTAATCTGATGTGAAAATAAGTCAGTTTTGTTTACCTTGTACAGACTTTGCCAGTTTCATGTTCTCAGACGAAGCTACAGTCCACACAAATAGTGTTGTTCTAGGGAGGGTCGATCCAGTGGTTTTTACGGATCCCCCTTTATCTGTTACCAGGATCTTTATAAAAAGTTAGGAGTCACTCCCGGAGTACCACCTCCACTTACTGCTTTTCAAGACTGCTTCCAGAAGTTCCTTGAGGCAGAGCTCTTCCTGATAGATCAACACTTGCCAAAGCATGCATCTTCGGATCAGGAGCTTAGAAGTGCAGCCCCCGAACTATCAATGAAAAATACCCTGCACAAGAATGGCTCCAAATTTACACAGATGGATCATCCATACCCGGATCAGGCGAAACAGGTGCTCCACACTACTGCATATATTTTGAGGGATTTTATGATGTCGGGGCCCACCTTAGCAACTATGACGGTGAGGTGCCATATATGCTGCAGCAATTGAACTTGAGAACCTGACTGTTCCGGGTAGGGCCGTTTTCCTTGTCGACTCTAAGACCGCCATCATGAATCTCTCTGGGAACTCACGGACCGACTGTAGTAGAACAATAGAATGTAGAAGAAAACTAAATGCTCTCATAAATGCCGGGTGGGTACTTAATTTCTAGTGGATCCCGAGCCATGTAAACATCACTGGCAATGAAAAGACTGATCAACTAGCAAAGCAGGGAACAAACCTCCCCCAGCCCGAGCATCTGAGTTCACTACATTCCTCCAGATCCCTAATAAAGACGTCCACCAAAAAATGGAATCATGGTCGATTGAGGGAGTTCTCAGCAGGAAAACGGTGGAAAAGTCTTGTGACGGGTAGACCAATTGACCAAAACGTGCCCGTTCTGTTAGCGTTGCAGCTTTCAGATTGAAGACGAGTCATGATTACCTTCCTGCGCACCTACACCGCATTCATGTGCTACCAACTCCGGAGTGTCTGCCGTGTGGTGGTGAACTTATGAATGCCGAACACCTTAATGATTGCACAGCCCTGGATCAGGCCCAGGATTACAACAGTCCCATCTTCAGGGATGCCCATCTCTAATGGTCAGCGCGTCGCCAAATGGCTCAACTGCCAAGGGTGGGCGTTGGCTAGTAAGTAGTAAGTAAGTGATTTTAACGGATCGGTGATTTTAATGACAGTGTCAAGCTTGAATCAGTGACTTTTACCGGTGACTTTAATATCGGTGATAAGGGATACTGAGAAATCTCTGTAAGTGCCAATAACAGGCAGGCATACCACACTGGTGACGAAAGACAGTGCCGGTGACATTATTATTAGGAAGTTACTGCAACACACACTGGGGTAATAAATTATATGATCTTATATGAAACTACAAAATAAGAGTTTATTTGCAACATAGGGTTTAATTACAAAATACAGTTTATTTACAGTATTGAATTTAAAAAAATGATTAATCTGAACTTATCAACACTTAATTGAGACCTTCTGTCACTTAAAATGTAACCTCCCTTAGACAATAGTCGTTCGCAAGGTACGGATGTAAACAGTCCATAAAAATGTTGTTTCACTAGTTTGCATGAATGTGGATAATTATAGAAGTTCTTTGGATTTTCCCTTCTATCTAGAGTAGGTTTCTCTAAGTAGCGACTCACTTCAACATTTTTCTTTTTCGGAAAGCTCATTTTATTTAAAAATAAACTCATACGCAATTAAGAATAAACTATTGCGTCTACGGCACGCAACACAGTCACTGTCCTGAAATCTGACACAATTCGCCCACTCCCACATGACGTAAATGAGTAGGACCAGTGACAGCGTCAAATAAACCAATGACAGCCTCGGTAACTATCAGTAACTATATATCAGTAACTATATATTCAGTGACGGTGATATTTTGCCCAATCACAACAGAGAAAACCTCCTCCCCCTTCCATCAACGTCACTGCTCGATGATTGGCGTCATGAGCCGAGCGGTTAGAGTAGATCCAGTGACAGCAACAAATAAGCCAATGACAGCAGCGGTAAAGTTATCAGTAACTTGCAGCCAATGACGACGACCTTCCGCCTCCGAACGATCCATTGTCACTGGAACTGTCATTTCCCATATTTTGTCACTGGTACCATCGGCGACAAACGAATACCATCGACAAAGTCACCGGGACAGATATATCGACCGTCACTATGTTATTCGTCACAATTGTCGGATATTAAGATCGGAACAACCTAATGCTGTGCAGGAAAATATACCGGCGGTGTAGTATAGGTTAATGTATGACCAAGTGATGCATAATTTATCTTCATATGCTAGGGAACAATTTATTTCCTCACATTAAAGGCATTGAGCTACATAATAAGGTATAAAAAAAACTTTATTTTTTCTCTTTAATTTGACATTTAAATAATTTAGGTACCTTGAGTACCGCTCGTTCAAATTCCCAGCATTCGTTTTGGAACAGTATATTTTATTAAGAGTTAAATAATACATCAGCAAAGGGAATTTTCTTTTAAACGTTTAAAACCAATTCAATCGTTCCAGCTAAGGGTTGTTTGAGGCAAGGAGTGTACTGGTCAATATAACACGTCATGCCAAAATAGATACTAATTTGTAAACATTTCTAAAGTTAGACAAATAAGAATCAATACCGCTCTCAACTTTGTGGTCTTCTTTGATGTCTCTATCCCCCTCTAACCCCCACCCCCAGGCAACTTGGACGGACACTGTGTCGGACTTCATTGTGCATAACTTCCCAGATGGTATTATTTGTTAGGACAAAGTTCGTTTCAAACGATTTAATTTTCCAACTTGTGCGCCAGTTTGATCTCGCTCCGCACGTATTTAACTGCCCTTCCTGGCCTCGTAGCTGTATATCAGTGATGTAAGCATCGATTGGAACGTACAGAGTGGAGAGTAACTAAACTGTTTCCTACTTCGTCTTGAATAAAAACACGTGTATAAGGAAACTTGAGGTAGGGGAGATTACAAAAAAATAGGATGCAACCGAGAGCAAAAAAAAAATTTTGCCCACTGACGTAACATCATCGTCTTCCATCTAAACAATATGACGTCCTGTCATGGTATAAACTCATCTTTACCTCCAGGTCTATGCCAATATGACGTCCTGTCATGGTATAAACTCATCCTTACCTCCAGGTCTATGCCAATATGACGTCCTGTCATGGTATAAACTCATCCTTACCTCCAGGTCTATGCCAATATGACGTCCTGTCATGGTATAAACTCATCCTTACCTCCAGGTCTATGCCAATATGACGTCCTGTCATGGTAGAAACCCATGCTTACTTCTAGGTCTATGTCAATAAAGCCCTGTAGCCACATTCCTTACCCGCAGATAGTAGCGCTGCAGACAGACGCTGCATAACCTCAAAGGGGATCAACCCCCTTCTATTCTAGTTCATTGACCGACTGCAGATAGAACCAGGTATGGTTTAGACGTTGATTAGCAAACTCTTTTGCGATCGTCTATTTTTATAGTCTCTATAGAAACATTCGCCGCTTTGTAGTAATGTGAATAGGTTTATTGGCTTTCACTAGTTTATAGTAAAACGATCTTACCTTTATTAGGAGGACCTTGCCTATAAGTCCCTCGCTAGCAAGATCGGAATACAACTTTTATAGTTTTGTTTCCAAATATTCACCTTATTAACTTATAATGTTATATATAGAGTCTCCTCTCTCTCTCTCTCTCTCTCTCTCTCTCTCTCTCTCTCTATATATATATATATATCTCCCTCTGTTACCCCCTCTCTCTTTACCTGTCTCTCTCTCTCTCTCTCTGTCTCCCCTCTCTCTCTTTCTCTCACTCTCTATGTCTACCCCTTCTCTCACTGTCTCCCCCTCCCCCCTCTCTCTCTCTGTCTCTCTCTCTCTCTCTCTCTCTCTCTATATATATATATATATATATATATATATATATATATATATATATTTATTTATTTATATATATATATCCCCTACGCTATTTTAATTTAATCTATATTGAAACTGGGAAATTCTGTTTCTCTGCCAACGGAAACAGAAAAATCTATTTTGGCCTAACTAAAAGGGCAGTGTCTAGCATTAACGATATCGATTCGGTCAGAGTTCAATTAACTTTTTTTTTTAACCCAGAAAAAGTCATTAAAAAATGTAACTCTCCGGTAAAAAAAAAACACAACACAGAATTCTAAATAAATCTACCTTGTGCATTATTAAGTTAAAACCGAAAGCTACCCCCTCGTCCATCAATACATCCCTACAGGCGGCCATATTTGGACGGTATTTAATTAAAAAAAACCTCCCTTGATTACATAACATGTTCCTGCCTTATTAATTTTATTTTGTCCACATTTTTATAAAAATAAAAAAAATATATTGAAACTGGAAATAGAGAAAAAACCGAGCGGGTAAATACACTTTCGCGGTGTAATTAAATAATGCTGATAAATTTCTACCCCCGCCCCCAGTGGTGCAATTATCTGATTGTCCGAAAAGCCTTTGCGCTAAACACGAAACGAAATTTGTCGGACAGGTTAGGTTTTACCGGTTTTCCTGCAGTAAAACACTGTACATTATTTATTGCCCTTGTAGATCTCATAGTGGCTCCATTAAAACCGCATTTTGGTCAAAATAGCAAATCTGTTTTCATGTCATAATGAAGCTTTTTCAAATTTAAAAACAATTAATTTGAAACAAATATATAATTAAGTCGTAGAAGCCAGAATTAGAACCAAACTAATAATGTTTCTGAAGTCAGTTATTGAACAGACTCGGCGAAAACAAATCTGACAAATACCTTAATTTTTTAATCTCTTAAGTTTCAATTTGAGAACGGAAAAACGTATTTGCTAGCCTTTCATTTCATTACAATGTAATAGCTAATTACTGTAAGTGGATAATGATTTCTATTGTGATTAGTTGACTAATTAATTAACAAGACTGTTCTGGTTTTATTTCCGGGTGATTTTAATATTTGGGCAGGTTACAATCCGAACAAACGAATGAAGAAACACGGTGCCGAGTGTGTGTTCTCTAATTCTTCAGCAGATATTTAATTTTGTTTGTATTATCAGCTGAAACATTCTAAATTTTCTGTGCCTAATAAGATGACCGGCTTTTCTTTCCTTACCCAGCCGACGAATTACTTCTTCATTGGTGACGTAATCGGGCCAAGATATCAACAGTGCACATCAACGGCCGATATTTCAACAATATTATAATTTTTTATTAAAACTTACAGTATTATACTATGATTTAAAGTAGAATAGGAATGGGTCTGTGGCAGAGTAAGGATGCGATGTTGTCTGTTCGAACGCATTGACAGTCAACCCGCCACTGCCAGCAACTGAAATTGCGGAACAAAGCAAGCTACACCACTAGTAAATCACTCCACCACAGTTACGATGACACTGAGCGAAGAACGGAAGTTTAACAGAATTGGTAACAAGACTCACCTACGCAGCAAGATGTGAATTTCCTATTAGCTCAGACGCCTGTATCGCCACTCCCTCTGGTCGATTTCACCTACGCAGAATCCTATTCTGTTTTAAATTAAACTATAATACGTTCTTATGGATATTATCACTATGCAAAACAGCACTAGTTATTGTTATTTTACAGCAATAACTAGATCAGTACATTGTTCAATGCTGTGAGTCACGAACAAAACTTTTGCTCAGATATGTTGTATTACTTGTGAGTCTGTGGTGGTATGGTGGTCGGTGATATGCCGCTATTCAAAAAGTGGTTGTTAATTAAGGGTTCGAGTATAGGAGTTTTTAAATTCCTTCTATTATCTCACACTCTCTCTCTATAATATATATATATATATATATATATTATTAAATAACTTCAAAAAGTTCATAATCAAGATATATTTTATTCAACATTTACAATTATGCTGAAGCTTTTCGCCGGATTATAGTTCCAGCATTCTCAAAGACTAAGCGTAGTCTTTGAGAATGCTGGAACTATAATCCGGCGAAAAGCTTCAGCATAATTGTAAATGTTGAATAAAATATTTCTTGATTATGAACTTTTTGAAGTTATTTAATAATTATAACAAATCAAGAAAAATAATCATCTTTATTATAATATATATATATATATATATATATATATATATATATATATATATATATATATATTAAATATGGTGATATGTTTTCTTGTAATATAGTTAATATTAGATATTTTGTTAGATAATTATTTTCCTGAAGATGCTGATACTGTTTTATCGGCGAAAAGCTTTGAATAATATATACAATAAAAGTATTCTTGTTTTTGAAATATTTTTAATATATATATAAACAAATAAGACAATTTATAAATACAAGAATAATTTATTGAATGTACAATTCATACTCAGTATTCCTGATGATGTTGGTACTGTTTGCCAACGAAAAGCTTTGATTGTACATTCAATAAATTATTATTGTATTTGTATTTGTCTTATTTCTTTATCAATACACAAGAATACATATTGTAGTATACATATATAACTTGTTCAAATTTTCAATCGTTAATATAATACTTCTTTTCGTCCACTAAACTTCAAATACATGTTTTAAAACTTATAGTGGATGACACTTGATGTTAATACAGTTTTTTCAAATAATAATTTATTAGGTTTTTTTTTTATATAAGAGAAAAACGTTTCACAAACGAGGCAAGGTATGTAATATAGTTATCTACTTCCGTTTCGCTTAAAATAACTGATAACATATGATTTCATAAAACAGCTGACTTTACGTTGTAGGTTATGTGGAACAGCTGTTTTTATTTATAGAAAGCCCTATAGGTTATTTAATTTTTTTATAATAATTGTAATTATTTATTAAAACATAAATGAAATACATTTTATTTGTCGACTTGAAGTAGGAATTGACGTTAAATAATTTTTCTTTATATCGCTTGCTACATTAGCATATGGAGTTTTTATGTTATAGGCCTACATCTTGAGGCTTTTTAAAATATTCCTATTAATATCACTTGGCAAAAAAATCACTATTCACTAATATTTTTTCAGCAGAAGCGCTTCGCATTAGATTAGTGTATTGTTTAGTTTTGGGAGTCACAACTGTTGCTTAGGTGTATAAGTGTGAGCCTGTGTCGGTTTTACAGTGGTTGATACTTATATATTAGAATATAATTATTTTTAATATTAGAGTTCAGTCATTATAAAAAAGAGATTGCGAGGGGTAGAACTATTATGCAGTACATATTCGGTATACAAGAACGGGTAACATACAAAATTAGAAAAGTGTGATTTCGAAAGTTGTTGAAAATTAAAGGCTGTGTAAAAATACAGTTACTGAACGATACATTCGCTTTTTCTCTGGTTCGTAAGTCTTCTACTTCAACCCATGTTGAGTTTGCTGTTTTTGAATATTTAAATTCGTCTGTCGTTTTATGGTTTGATCGTGGTCTGTACTGTGTTACTTGTTTGTTGAGTTTTGCTGATTATGTCAGGCATGTTTTGTTTTATCACGATCTTCACTTGCTCTGTGTATTATCCTAGGGACATGAAGAGTACCGTCCGACCATGGAAATGATCTGTCGAATCGTAGGGAGGAAGTGGTGGTTACTCTTCTTCGCATCGGCCACTCATGGATGGTTGATGCGAAATGAGGATCCACCACTATGTTAGTTTTGTGGAGTTGACATCACAATCTACCATATTCTGCATGAGTGTGATGAGTTGACCGATTTATAAATACGTTACGATTTTCGAGATAGTTTAAAGGTAGTATTAAGGGACGATGTCACGGCTATCGACCGTGTCATCGCTTTCTTACACCACCTGAATATATATAATAATATTTAAAATAATGTAAATTTTTATTTAGGTTAATTTAGAATTAATCTAACTAAATTGTGTAATTTCAGTTGTATTGTTTAGATAATTGAAATTAGTTTTCTCTCAATCTAATTTCTTTAGTTCTACACAATATCAAGAGCACAGTGGTACAATATATTACAATAAAAATATTGAAAAGAACCCCAATACCACAAAAATAATCAAAAATAACAAATAAGACAAGTACTTAAGATTAAACCCTTATGTACATTTCTTCAAATTACGATGTTTTAATCTAATTACTTTTAGTTTATTAATTGTTATTACTGTAGTTTTTATTACATATGTATTATTATAATGTAATTTTTGACATAACCTATTTGGTTTTGATGGCCGATCGTTATTTGTCGGTCGAGGGCGGAGAGGGGGCGGAGCTTACCTCACGCCTATATATAGCGACCGCGGAGAACGATTGGTATCATTCTAGTTTGTAACTTCTTGTGTGCTAGATTGTGTTTTGTAACAAGACCCTCTGATGATGATGACATGGTCATCGAAATGTACATAAGGGTTTAATCTTAAGTAACTTGTCTTATTTGTTATTTTTTATTTTTTTTGTGGTTTTGGGGTTCTTTTCAATATTTTTATTGTTCTTTAGTTCTAGTTATTTTTTAAAAAAACAAAATATTAGTTAGGTGATGATTGTTTTTTCGTTGAATATCACAGTGTTGCAATATATTCTGTTATTAGCGTTTTCCTCTTCTGCATATTTCTCATGACTTTCTTCTGTATGTTTATGCCTTTGTGGCGTTCCCCTAAGGTTGTCTAAGCCACCGCCGTGGAATTGTAAGTAGTTATTAATATTGAAAAAGCACCCCTCGATTATTTGGACTAATCAAAGTATTTGAGAATATATCTCAATGATTGTGGCACTCCTCGTACCATATGTATGAACGAGCACACACATACGTCTCCGTAACAAATGAACAATTTAAAGATGTTCGTAGACGAAAGAGGGAGAAACGTCAGACTCGGAGAGCCTCTGGATACTACGCGATGGGCCCACGATGTAAGACTGAAGTATCGCAGGTTAAAGCTGCCATCACACACTACTACTGATCCACATCTGCTCCTGCTATACTAAACCTACACAAATCTCACAACACCGACTAAACATGTTTGTACGAGTAAAAGGCTCTATTAGTTAATTCTATTAGTTCACACTTTCCTTATGTATATCTTGCCCAAATTTTCAATCATTAATAAAATACTTTTTATTCATCCACTCAAGTTCGAATACATTTTTTATACTTGTCGCGAATTACACTTAATGTTAATACAGTTTTTTTCAAATACTATTTCATTAATTAAATTTAATAAATAATTATTTTAGTTTTTTGTGAAGGAGAAACGTTTCAAAAAAGAGGCAAGGCATGCAATATAGTTATTTCAACCCATTTGGCTTAAAATAAATGGTAACATATGATCTCATAAAACAGCTGATTCTATTTTCTAGGTTATGTTGTAGAACAGCTGTTTTATCGCATAGGTAATGTTACTTTATTTATTTTAATTGTAATTATTTAATACAAAGTAACTGAATAAAATTTGTCTTTGTTGACCTTAATAGGAATAACTTTTAAAACTTTTTGTTTGTATTACTTGTTCATTGCGAGGAAAGTAAAAGAAAAAATATGCCTTTACCTCAATGCATGTTGCTTACGTCAGTCTGCAACGAGTAGCAGAATTTTTCTTGTCTCTTCAGGGTAGAAAATATATAAAATGGTTTTCTTAAATAATTTTCTGTCAGATGTGAAATAAATGAAATAAATCAGTAAGTGAGAAAAAGAATAGTTCTGGTAGTTGCCGAAGCTATGCAACGTCTGTCTGTCGCAACACCGGATGCGGCTATGTAGGAATCCAGGAACAGGGATTAGGTATGGCTGGGTTTGAGGAAGGGTTGCCGGTATACCAGAACGTTATTTTGTTCGGGTGTGTAAGACAAGGCATTATTATGATATTGACTCTGGATTCCATGGGATTAAGTCTGTATGGCGACCCCCCGGACTGCTTAAACGTTTACACGAAATGTTGGAGTTTTTGTGCATTTATATATTAAAAATCTAAGGAGATATATTGCGGATGAAAGGGATCTCTAATAATTTGTGGAGTGTTCAAAAAATTATTGAACGTTTAGACAATTTTTTCGGACACGTGAATATTTTGTAGTTTGAGAGCGCAGTGAGCGGGGACTGACGAAATATTGCGCAATATTTCCTGACACATCATATTTTTCAATTAGTGTGCCATAGATGTTTAACAGTTTCTCAATAGCCTTTCATTCATCCTGAGGCAATCTGTATAAAGTGTAGGTTCTAGGCTCAGTCCATGAAGCTACGATGACCAGAAGACCGAAACCTCAACCAATTTCCGACCCGCACTAATTTCTTCTACTTAAACGTATCCATTAACGCTTCACTCAATGCAACTACTGAAATGTAGTTAATGAAAGGGTTGAAATATTTCAAGTCTGAATAACACCTCGTGTGAACTTTACCGTATTAAAGATATAGATTTATCTCGAATTTACTGAGACTTTGTCAAGAAGAGTCAGTACTCTTTTTCAGTAGAAGAAGAAGCCAGAACAGTCGCGCAAGAAGAAATGTCAGAAGAGTTTACCAAACCTGGAAGTCATTGCTGCACATGTTTTTGATATGTTCGTTGTTCTGGACGTGATACGTCATTTTTTATGTATGGGAAGAACTATTTGCTCATGCTCCCGGTTGGAGGCTCCTGAGGTTCAGGCAATGCTCTAGAGGTCATGCGGGAGTTCAAGTGAGCAGGATTTCACTAAAACAAGTTGCATGTTGTAATACTCTAACAAGTAGCGGAATGTGGGTCTTGGAAGCTCATAAACCTGACCTAAGAATGCTCAAAGCTATTTTAATGACGTGGGAATAGAGATGTTCTCCTAATAAAGGTACTGTAGTTAGCCAGTTCATGGCATTCATGCATGTGGTGATCATCTCATCAGAACCATTATGTATATATATATTAGCCTCAAGGCAGTTGTGAACCGGAACAGTAATAAAACCTGTCCTCAAACTATCCAGACTCTCATAATCTGTGTCTACACAGTTCGGTAAATATCTCTTTATAGTGGTTCTTCAATGGTCAATGTAGTTGTTGGGTTAGTCCAAATCTATCAAAGTCAGCTCATCTGCCGTGATTGTGAATCTCTAGTCAGGAGCGTTCGCACTCGATTTAATACCTGAAGTGAAAACATTTGACAATGTATGTCCGTGCGTGCACAATGCTGAACTCTCTCAGGTTCTACACAAGTCATAAGTGACGATGTTAAGATGAAAAGACGCAGGAAAAAAACTGTTGTGAAAACCCTGTGATGTAGTATACGGAAAGAATGTTCGATTGTGTACATGCATGTTGTGGGAAGAAATGGATTTACGAATGATATGTACACAAAACTTATTTACTGTCGATCAGTTCAGTCGTATACGAGTATTAGTCCTTATACCTTACACATAGGTGGCCGAGTATATTTTGTTGAATTTAAAAATGTACTTTTGTTGGCGTTTATTCAAAACTGGAAACATTCCCGTTTGAGAAAGACTTTTGAAATAGTTATCTGCTAAAAACGATCATAAGTTGTGAAACAGAAAACCGAAGCTTAATACAATTTGTAAATTTAATTAATTTACATTAACAACTGGTGTAGCCAATTCAGTTATCTTTAAGGTGTATCTGTGGTCGGGTGACTAAGTGCTGTTTTGAAGGTAGGCGGTGTGTGGTCAGAAACCGTCTACTGTGTGTAGTGGTTATGTCCACATAGTGCTGACATGAAATTAATCGGTTTGAATCAAATGAATATTTTTGTTGTGTGTGTTATGTCCGGAGTGTGACACCAAGTCCCCCGTGTCACCTGAAGGGGAGCCAGAGCCGAAGGAGGCTGTCCATGTGAGGCAGTCGACGGGCCAGTGACCAGTCAAGGGCCTGTAGCTCGGACCTCTAGAGTTCTCGACCATACTGGTACCAAGAGATCATGAGGGCTCACCGTAGCCAATCCAGCTATGGTGTCGCGGTAGTGGATGTACTAGCTAGTAGGTAGCTAACCTTCCAAATTGTTTGTGTGGAGTTGGTTGAGAGTCTTAAAGAGCCGGTGCAACCTACAACTTTTACGTCGCAAGACACACATATGGTGTTGTGTCTACCTAGTTTTGGTTTGAACGTAACCTATGTAAGATACCTGAAGTTTGTTATGATTTATCATGCGTATACCTACTAGTGATATGAATATAGAAAGTGATTTACAGCGGCCGTCTAGTGGTTATGTTCAGGATTACACAAGACAAGCGGTAATAAATATTACTGACTTAGTGTTAAAAAAATGTATGTTTATTCACATTAAATGAAAGTTTATTACTTGCCCTTTTACAATATGGGAGTCTCATTTATGGAAAATAATATCGCCCAGACGATGTCCGTCATTATGGTAGTATAACTCAAGTCTCTGTTCCAAATCCTCCATCACACGGAGTGACATATCTGGAATAATAGTGGCAATTGCTTGAATAATATCAGTCTCCAGCTCATACAAATGTCGAGTTTTATGGTTGTAGACACAGCTGTTGAGGTAGCTCCACATGATACAAGTCACATACAAATGTCGAGTTTTATGGTTGTAGACACAGCTGTTGAGGTAGCTCCACATGATACAAGTCACATGCAAATGTCGAGTTTTATGGTTGTAGACACAGCTGTTGAGGTAGCTCCACATGATACAAGTCACAAGTCTGGAGATCTAGGTTGCCAAGGAACATTGTAGAAACCTGTCCACAAAACATGCGTCGAAGAACTGCCATTGAATCGTTTGAGGTGTGGGCTGTGGCGCTATCTTGCTGGAACCAAACGGATTCTTCGTCTTCTCAGTTCTGGTTTCTCAGTTATGTACGATACTGTGTTCACCTAACGCAAATTTCCATGTGACAGCAGCTGTTTGTTTGTTGTGTAACAACTTATATAGTTTTGGCTATTTGTTCTTACAAAAGGCTACCAAAAATTTGTATTTATTTATAGAATAATTAGCGTATATAAACTAAAAATTTATTTCTGAAGGTATGACTTTGCTTATGTGTTTAGAGGAAAGAAGCAAACATAGGTTTGTAACAAAGAATTTTGTTGTTATATTTAGGGCGATTAAACAATATGATTAGAATCGTCTTCGTAGGATAGGAAAGCATTGAATATAAGTAGGGATATAACATAAAGATAGAGTATGGCATCATGGTACAAGGCTACGTACGTGGAGTAGGCTTTATGGGGGTCATACAGATGTGTTTACTCGCACACCTCCTTATAAGAGATAGAATGTAGAAGAAAAGTGTAACGTATAATAATTTTTATGGTATAATTCTTAATGAATTAGGATGTTAAATGTTGCAGTAAGTCGTTACACAATTAGTTATTTGACCTGCAATGTCAAGAATTTAATTGAATTTAAAAATGGTGCGTTCAATAAATAATTTAATCAAAAAAATAATAAATTAAATAAATCAAGTTTTACTGCTCAAAATATATAAAATACAAAAAATAAAATTACATCTGATACGTTTACACTACTTTATGTTTGCCATTAAATTGTTTTACATATATAATTTTATAAGAATTTTACATTATTTAAAAAAAAAAACTATGGCTAGGTACGTGTTATCTACAAGAGACTGCCTTTACATAAATTAAAATACATTTAAATTGAGCAATTCGACATTTAAAAAAATTGCTATTACATCATACAAATTAATTAACATTTCCCGCATTTCAAAAAATAGAAGTTTGTATTATTGTGCCGTGAACAGTTAAAGTTTGAAAGTTAAATTTAGATTTCCCATCACTTTATGTCTAAAATTATAACTTATCTGAACTGTAATACGTAAGGTAGAACATGGCTCTAGATTCAGATCTCGCCATTCAGTATTTTGGATTGGCGTCGGTTGAGATTTGTAACCTTGCCCGGTGTTGAGTCTTAGTGTAGCAACATTTCTTCGAACAAAATAAAAGGATAATAATACTTTTACATAATTGAAATCTTAAAACAAAAACATCCCTTTTTGCTCGTCACATCTTGAGACGTCTGTATCGGTCTACATTGCGTCAAGGAGAGAGAATTACTAAGCAACTACGTGAGTGATTCAACTTCTGCGCAATGTTACTGCGCACCTTGCGATATCAGGTTTTACGTGGATATCTATCTCAGCCAGTACATTTTATTTTATAATTTACATTTTTTTATTTTACATTTTAAAATTAATATCTCGTTTTGTTTTCTGAAGCTGTTTTAATATGCAACATTACCTAAAATAATGTTACAAAAGATGGAATTAGCTAAAACTAAGAAAAGGTGATAATGATCCTCTAGCATTGAAAAAGGGAGAATAGGTGGTTTCGTGTGTGCAAAGTCGCTTAGTTGAAGTAAATCTGCTCTCCCGGAGTAAAAAGAATTGTCTCCCCTTTATCCTCTGTAACAGTTGAATTACTTCGCTGTAAGTGGAACATACCTTTACCAGCCGTAACAGATACATAACAATTTAACTTGAGCCGTTGAAAATAACTATTCGCTTATTGATTACGCTTGCCATAAAGTCTTTACTTACAGATGTTTCACAGTAGACGCGTTTCGCACTTAGTGCATTGTTCAATGCTGTGAGTTACGGACTTGACTGTTGCTCAGGTGTGTTATGTTATTACTAGTCTGTGGTGTTTTGGTATTGTGATATGTTCTTGTTCATAGAGTGGTATGTGTTCGAATGCAGTGTCTAGTATTCGTTGTGGTAGATTTGTGTGGTGTTTGTATAATCGGTTGTGTTTAGTTTCTTGCTGTTCTTCATGATGTGTAGAATGTTTAGATTTTTATCAATATTGGCGTATGTGTGCAGCGTGTACTATATATGTATGGCGAAATATATATAAATTTGGGTTGTATACTTCTGATGTATTTTATGTGTCCCTTTTATCGTGAGTGGAAGTTTCTTCCTGTTTATGCTACATAAGGGAGTCGTTGCATGTAGCCTTGTATACCCCTGCTCCGCCCTGTTAATTCTCGAGTGTTTCCTAGTTTTGACGGCGACTTTGTATTTACGTTGTTGAAAGGATGAAGCTATTTTTTCTATGATGTGTTGTCGTGATTTGTAAAAGCTGTTTATTTTTTTGTGTGTGTATTATTGTTTCTTGTGGTGTGTGCTTTGTTATGTGTGAGTTATTCTTTGCGTATGATTTATAACAGGGCGTTTCTTTATCTGTTCTATGGGCAACCTATTATATCGTGTTGAGTTCATTCATACTGTCTCCATTGTTCATCGATATACTAGTTATTTTGGGCAACATAAACTAAACACAACAGAAAATTTCGAAACATACAAACACTACAAAAACCAACCACAAGACATATTAAACGAATAAATAAACACAAAATCAAACACTATATTTGTACACATAACTAAGAACCACTCTATGAACACCACAGAACAACAAAACACCACAGAGTCACAACAATGCAACACAGCTGTTCATAACCTGTGGTACGCGGGAAGATTTCAGTTGGTACGCGTCACGTGGCTTCATCAGGAGCCTCACTGAGTTGCAACTGCAGGAAAAATCTATCGATTTAACATAAGACAGTTCCATGATAGATGTTTTTAAAGTGATATCATTGAAATTTTTTCTATATACAGTGTAAATTCGAATACCCATTGCTCTTCCGGAAAGCTTTTTTGTTTTTGTTGCCAATTGTCAGTTATACGTGTTAGAGTGGTTTTTCTAAACTGTTGTATATAAAAAAATAATATAGAAACAAACTAACAAGTGTTGAAGAGGATGTAAGTAACATTAAGTTCAATAATGCATTGACTCTTTACTCTCAGGCAAACAGCAAGAAGCTTCACAATAATCAAAATACATACAGAACGTCATTGTTGATTTGTACTTGTTTTGGCTGTTTTTTGTACCAATCTTATAACATGTTGTTCTATAGATATGAGTATTAAATAAAAATGTAATGTACATAATTATTACAATTTTTTTTAAATTGTCTATCGTTATTAAAAATTAATAAGAAAGTGAATGAATAGCTAAATAGTTTTATTACTTATTTAATAAAAATAAAATAAGTAATGGACACGGTTTTGTGTTTCTGACACAAAATGTGTTTCTACAAAATTAGGATCAAGGAGGCTAATTTCTTCCAATCTACACCCCTAACGACCTTAGGGATGGTGGTACGCCAAAATCTATAAAAACCTTCAGGTGGTACGCAGTTGCTAGAGCGTTGACAACCCCTGGTCTAGTCCATGACTCACAGCATTGAACAATGTACTGACCTAGTGCGAAACGCGTCTGCTGAATTACATTTGTAAGCAGTGATTATTGCTAAGTGTAATGAGTAGGCAAGTATTAATAACAATCATCAAGGTGTATAAATCAGAACAACGTTGACAACCCCTGGTCTAGTCCATAACTCACAGCATTGAACAATGTACTGACCTAGTGCGAAACGCGTCTGCTGGATTACATTTGTAAGCAGTGATTATTGCTAAGTGTAATGAGTAGGCAAGTATTAATAACAATCATCAAGGTGTATAAATCAGAACAACGTTGACAACCCCTGGTCTAGTCCATGACTCACAGCATTGAACAATGTACTGACCTAGTGCGACACGCGTCTGCTGAATTACATTTGTAAGCAGTGATTATTGCTAAGTGTAATGAGTAGGCAAGTATTAATAACAATCATCAGGGTGTACAAATCAGAAAAGCGTTGGGAACCCTTGGTCTAGCTTATGATTCACAGCATTGAACAATGTACTGACCTAGTGCGAAACGCGTCTGCTGGATTACATTTGTAAGCAGTGATTATTGCTAAGTGTAATGAGTAGGCAAGTATTAATAAAAATCATCAAGGTGTACAAATCAGAAAAGCGTTGGGAACCCTTGGTCTAGTCCATAACTCACAGCATTGAACAATTTACTGTCCTAGTGCGAAACGCGTCTGCTGGATTACATTTGTAAGCAGTGATTATTGCTAAGTGTAATCAATAGGCAAGAATTAATAAAAATCTTCAAGTTGTACAAATCAGAAAAGTGTTGGGAGCCCCTGGTCTAGTCCATGACTCACAGCCTTGAACAATGTACTGAGCTAGTACGAAACGCGTCTGCTGAATTACATTTGTAAGCAGTGATTATGGCTAAGTGTAATCAATAGGCAAGAATTAATAAAAATCTTCAAGTTGTACAAATCAGAAAAGTGTTGGGAGCCCCTGGTCTAGTTTATGACTCACAGCCTTGAACAATGTACTGAGCTAGTACGAAACGCGTCTGCTGAATTACATTTGTAAGCAGTGATTATGGCTAAGTGTAATCAATAGGCAAGAATTAATAAAAATCTTCAAGTTGTACAAATCAGAACATTGCATGTTAAAATAACTTCTGTTTTTATCCCTTATTCTGACAGTCATGGTATTAAAAAGTCCTGTCGATAGTTTACAACATTAAAACCTCCACTTAGTTTCTACTAAAAGTATTTACTTCAACGATATTTTCTAAGCACAATAAGTTTTATAATTCGTGCTTCTACTTTACATTATATATGTGTTTTATTATATTTGCGTTTCTATAGTTAATTTTCAACTATTTATGTAGAATATTATTAATATTTTTACGAGGCTTTAATTTATTCAATTCAGACTGATACTAGCGATCTCTGGTAGCGAAAGATTGAACTTAAAAGATATAATTTGTAGTTCAAGCATTACTGAAAATTGTCGTATCTAAGTTACTAATACACAGTTATAAAAACTGTCTTAAGAAATAGAAAGTACCCAAACAAACAAGTTTGTACATTTGCAACGATAGCAAAATAAGCTCTAGGCTTTTATATTATTTATCTATTATCATATTAATTGCATACTTCGATTAACTCGCACAGATGGAATACAGGGGTTTCCCCAAATATATAAATTTGAATGTTGAAACTATCTTTATGAATATCATAACTTTCGTGAAGCTATAGGATTTGAAAAACGGGATTTGAAACTCCCTTTGGTGTTTAAAACTTTACTCGAAGGACTAACCTTAACACTAGGTTCGCTGTAGCAGAAGATTTGATCTCATCCCAAATCTTCCTATAAACTGTGATAAGCATTCTTCTAGTTATTTTGAATCCACAATAAAGTTTCATTATTTCTCTCGTAAAAAAGTTCCTTTCAACCTCATATCAGTTTTAAACGTCAATACATTACAATATTGCAAATACTTTTTTCAGTGACTGTACTAAAGTCCTGTTTTTTTTCAGCAGCGCGATAGGTTTTGTAGATCAGAGAGAGGAAGAGGGGTTTAGGGTGGGGTTGATTTTTTCCCTGGTCAACGTAATGTTATTTCCATCCAATTCCATTCTCCACAGCACCCCCAACCCTTAATACGCGAGCTACTTTCCATAATATTTTTGTCCCTATTTTTGCATAATATATTTATTTGATGAGTTCGACGATCGGTCACGAGGGTGGGTTTTGCATCACAAGTACTTGGGAAGGAGGAGGGTAGTTTTCTTAATGCAGTATATTGTGGTCAGTCTAAGGGTGTATCCTTTGGGGAAGATATTACCAGTGTTTTGAATACATGGGCCGTGAATAAGCCATAGAGCTCCATAAGTCTGTTTCCTTCTTTGCAGGATTTCTGCGGCCGTAAAAAGTAATTTCCACGGTTCGTGATCATAAATTATCTCCACAATTGTTCAAATCTAAGTTAAAAAAATTGTCTACACAAATATTCTAAATCTGTAGTTATATTGCAGTAAAGGGGAGGGTCAGATCTTGTTCAAAGTTATTGTAATAAAAGATAGACTTAAAAAACTTGGAGTACCTTATATTATCGGTGTCTTAAAGTTAAAATACGAAAAGTTTAACGGTTTTTAACGGCCAAGAATGTAATTTGAAATATTACAAGCAATATTGAAGCAAATATCATTTGATTCCATCTTCAACTTGACCTTCTAGTTTACACTTAAACACTTTGGCTGCGGATATACAGAAGGCAACTGGTGACGGTAACGCAATGCAAACCTGAGTTGCTTTTTCACAGCATACGAAGTTGCATGCACACATTCATAGTGAAGTGATAGCAACGCGACTAGCGGGTGACACAGAAACTAGAGTTGCTCCGGTCACGACATGCTGTAAACTCGTTGCTCAGTTTCTCAGTTGCCAGCAGTATTTGTTGTGTTGTGTATGCGTTTCTCAAAAGTGCTGTCGTATTTAAATGATAATTACTTTTATTTGTATATTTTGTGTTTCTTTTTCTTTAAATAGTCTTTTATTATATTGCTATAGTATGTTAGAAAAACAAAGTATTGCTGGTTCTGGTCTTGATTTGTGTATCCAACAACTTCAAGACGATATGAATGATTACCAACAATTTTTTCAAAATATATAAAATCGGCACTTGAACTATACAATTTCATTTGCTTAAATACTAATTATTATTTCATTGCAATGTAATGTTATTTTAAGTTTTGCAGTTATACATAAATAAGCAACTAACCATAGCTGAGTGTTATTGTTAATCTTTCTCCAACTGAAATAATTGTCTATTTCTTCATCTTACTTGACAATTATTTGTTTTTTTTGATGTTCTAAAATACATTACTTAAAAGGTAGTCGTAACTGCTAATGCTCATACGATAATAATTATAAAATCTGTCTGGGTAATTTCGTGAAATTTGCACAGCAATATATTGACTTTGTCTCGCATGAATAACGTTATAAAGGTGTAGGCCTACACGAAATTGTCTTTTTTAAAAGTTTTTTTTAGTTTCTTTCTTAAAATATAGACAATCTTCTTCTGATGACGACATAACTGACAACTAAACTAGCAACTTCTTATGAACAATCGTGTAAACCGATTAGCAACTTTTCTAATAGCAACTCAAGTTTGCGTTTCGTTTCGATCACCAGTTGCTTTCTGTACGTCCGCGGCCTTAGACATATGCGGAACTTGGCTATAGTAGTACTTATTTCCCTTATTAAATGAGGACAACCTTTCAGTACAGGTATCGCATTGTCATTTTAGCCCGTTATTTTGATAACCATATGATGTTTGATTAGTCCGTTTTATTTTACCAAAGCCAAGCACATTTGTTACATCGAAAAGCAATCCCTATTTTCAGGAGACGTAAGCATAAATGCGATTTTACTTTATGGTAAATAAAAAGTTATATATTCTGAGTTTGTTCTTTAACCTTTTCAAATACCATGGCTTTGGGTGAGCGTGACGGGTGACTCTTCTTTACGTCTTCGATAGAGAGTATGTCTCCTACAAGTACCCTCACGTGATGCCATTATCTCCTACGTCCCCTTCTATCTCCTTACCTGTATCTTAATATATTCACAATCCGTTCCTATCTTGATAGTCGAATTAAAGGAAAGCAAAAAAAAACAAGACATTATCATATAAAATATCAAGAACACAGTAGTACAATATATTACAATGAAAATATAGGAAACAACCTAAACACCACAAAAATAATAACAAATAACAAATATTACAAGTTACGTAAGGTTAAACCCTTATGTACAATTCGATGACAATGTAATTTTCATCAGATGGTCCTATTACAAAATTGCAATACAGTATACAATATTTACAATCTAGACTGACTTTATTGTATTATAGATTGTATTTATGTAATAGGACAATCTGACATTGTCATCGAAATGTACATAAGGGTTTAATCTGGGGTAAGTTGTTAAAAATTAGATATTTTTTATTATGTTTGTGGTATTGGGGTTTTTGCCTATATTTTTATTGTAAGACATTAAGGCATTGACTTTTTCAACCTTATCTTCGAAATTTTATTCACATATTTCAGGAATTTCTTGAGATGCAGTTAAAATAGTATTATAGTTTGGTATATCTTTCAAACTGTATTTTATGGCTTTACTTAAGGTTTTAAAATTTCATTGTCTGCTACCGTTTCCAAAGACCTGGGTAGTTTTTATGTTCAAATTAACAATAATTGAGTTCCAGTAATTTTGGTTTTACTTTAATATTTATATAATTAGAACGTACAATTATTTTACCAAATATTTTTGTTGTTTTGCACCACAGATATTTATAAATGTGGCTGAGAAATGCCACAAAACTTTGGTCGAACGTTTTGTATAATCGGAAATGTATTTTTCTGTAAGAGCAAAATGCCTCAATCAAATGTTCGTTTAAAAGATACAAAAGCGAGTAGGATGTCTTTTGTACTGCTTAAATTCTAATATAAGTAATGCTCGAGGGCTGTTATAGCTTGATTTCCAAGATTGTAGAAATGCGCGTACATTATCCAGTAAAACCCAGTGTATAGAAAACTTTATAAAACGCAATTAAAACAGTTAAACAGTCATGGCAAAGTGTTAATGTTTTAATTTGTTTGTAGAAATAGTTCTGAAGAATTAAAAACGAAGATTTCGAAAATAAATCACATGATTGTGACCTTTTGACTTGATGTTATTATGAAAACGCTTCTATGAAGTATATAAATGAAAAATAAGGACTACAAGTTACTCTGAAAATATTTGACTTTAAATAGTTAACAAAGTTTGAAGTGTAACCAACAAAGAAACATCAAACCAATCATATACCATAGAACTAAGAAGGGAAGTAATAAAACCGGAAATTCCGGAAGACAGGAAGTTGATACACTATCTGAAACGCGACTAGTCTATATAGAAACGTAGCAAAGGACTGATCAGGCGTGTATGGTGGAGCCTGCCCGATGATACGGTTATCTCTGAATCAGTAGACGTCTTGACGCAGAGTATGGGATATCTGCGCCGTAGTGAAAGAGCCTGACGATCTAAACGTGTCTCCATTGAAGAAACAGAATTAGGAACAGAATGGGAACATCAGAGACGGTGTGGATGGGGTGATGGAATTTTCTAAAGTTAGACCTCCAAATGAGGTTGCAAAAGAAGGACGCTTAGGCGTTAGATATAATAGATATCATGGCATAAATAACGAACAAACTCAGAAAACGGTAAGATTTGGTGATTTGTGTGTCAAATACGGTACGTTAGTCTGGAATTTGATAGTCAAAGGAGGTACGTTTATCTGGGGTTTGATAGTCAAAGGCGGTAAGTTAATCTGGGGTTTGATAGTCAAAGACTGTACGTTAGTCTGGGGTTTGATAGTCTAAGGCGGTACGTTAGTCTGGGGTTTGATAGTCAAAGAAGGTTCGTTTATCTGGGGGTTTGATGGTTAAAGGCGATACGTTAGTCTGGGGGTTTGATGGTTAAAGGCGGTACGTTAGTCTGGGGGTTTGATAGTCAAATACAGTAAGTTAATCTGGGGTTTTGATGGTTAAAGGTATTACGTTAGTCTGGGAGTTTGATAGTCAAATACAGTAAGTTATTCTGGTGGTTTGATGGTTAAATACGGTACGTTAATCGGAGTGTTTGATGGGGAAAGACGGTACTTTAGTCTGGGGTTTGATAGTCTATTATGATACATTAATCCCAGGGTTTGATAGCAAAGACGCTACGTTAGTCTGAGGGGTTTGATGGTTAAAGACGGTACGTTAATCTGGGAGTTTGACGGTTAAAGACGGTACTTTAGTCTGGGGTTTGATAGTCTATTATGATACATTAGTCCCAGGGTTTGGTAGGAAAGACGTTACGTTAGTCTGAGGGGTTTGATAGTCAAATAGGTTACGTTAGTCCCAGGGTTTGATAGTCAAAGACGGTACGTTAGTCTGGGGGTTTGATTGTCAAATACAGTAAGTTAATCTGGGGGTTTGATGGTTAAAGACGGGTCGTTAGTATTAAGTTTGATAGTCAAAGACGGTACTTTAGTCTGGGGGTTTGATTGTCAAATACAGTAAGTTAATCTGGGGGTTTGATGGTTAAAGACGGGTCGTTAGTATTAAGTTTGATAGTCAAAGACGGTACTTTAGTCTGGGGGTTTGATAGTCAAAGACGATAGGTTAGTCTTGTGGTTTAATAGTCAAAGACGATAGGTTAGTCTAGGGGTTTCACAGTAAAAAATGGTAGATTACTGTAGGGGTTTCATAGTCAAAGGCGGTAGGTTAATCTAGAGGCTTTTTAGTCAAGAACTGTGCTTTAGTCTAGTGGTTTCTAAACGAAGGATAGTACGTGATTCTTAGGATGTCCTAGCGTGGTCATGATTCAAATAAGGATGGAACGTGAGTCACTTCAAAATGTTCGGAGAAATTAAAATAAATCTCTCGAAACATTCTAGATAACATTTTACCCGCGAGGAAAAATACCTAAAAATCTGTTTTTGACAATAAAAATATTGAAAAGAACCCCAATACCATAAAAATAATAAAAAATAACAAATAAAACAAGTTACTTGAGATTTTTGAAATTACAAAAACTCTGAAAACCATTTTCAGAGTAAAAAAACTACAAAATATTTTAAGTATTATGTAATAAATATATTTTATTTGAATGTTAGCAGCTAACTAGAAAATTATATCTACAAATTTCGTTTTGAAATTGTTCCGTGCGTTTTGCAATAAATTATGTTAAACAAAATTGAGTTAATGAAATTAGTCAAAATTGTATAGAAGTGTAGAGAAGAACACAGAAAATGTAAGGTAGATTAGTCAAAGTGTAAGGTAGAAAAATGAAATTATATAGTAAAACAATTAAAGTTTAAAGTAGAACAGTCAAAGTGTAAGGTAGAACAATGAAATTATATGGCAGAACAATCAACGTGATAGGAAGAATATTCAAAATGTGGGGTAAAACAGTCAAAATGTAAGGTAGAACAATCAATGTAAGGTAGAATAGTCAAAGTCTAAGGCAGAACAACGAAAGTGTAAGGTAGAAAATTAAACGTTTAAAATAGAGCAATCAAAGTGTAATGTAGAATATTCAGTGGGAGGAAGAGTAGTCAAAGTATAGTGTAGAACAGTCAAAGTGTAAGGTAGAGCAGTCTCAGTGTAATGTAGAACAGTGAAAGTGTAAAGTAGAAAAGTCGAAGTGTAATATAATGAAATCAGTGTAAAGTAGAACAGTGCTCGAAAATAGTTTTGAAACAGTCTTGAATTGACGATTGTAAGTGGTTCCGAAATCAAAACCAGTTTCCTCTGACATCGACAAACAATTGTAAGATAAAGAGAAGTTATTTCTATTTGCCCCGCGTTATTGATGAACTTGAATGGTTGGGGGATGCAGGGTAGAACCACCCTCCGTATTATACCATATCTGTTGGCCGATGGAGTTATCTCGTAAGAGATATGCGAGTCATATTTGCTTTTTATCGCCGGAAAAAGTTACTTTTTATGTAATTTAGAAGTTGTTGTCAGGAAGTAAAAGCCAAAGTTGACTCAACCAGGGGTCGGATATTTTTTTCATGTATGCCAAGTCAGTGCGGTAGCATTTGGAACTATCTGTTTTGGACAGAATATCTCTTCCAGGGCCTTCTGAAGTTGAAGGTTGGCATTCTTAGCGGAACCTCTCGCTGCTCTAAATTTCCAAATAAGAGTCTTGCTAAAATGTTCTCAAATGTTTAGACAAGTTTCTTCATTTTCCTTGCTATTCTATCGAGAATAACTCCTAAATAACTGACACACACACCTACACACATACAATACAAACAAACAAATTCACAGAAACAAACAAAGAAACAAACACACACACAAACAAACAAACATACACACACACACACACACACACACACACACACACACACACACACACACACACACACACACACAACAAACAAACATTCACAGAAACAAACAAACAACACACACACTTACACAAACAAACAAATACACACACACACACACACACACACACACACACACACACACACACACATATATATATATATATATATATATATATATATATATTCACACACAAACAAACAAATTCACAGAAACAAACAAACACACACTTATACAAACAAACAAACACACACTTATACAAACAAACAAACAAATACACACACACACACACACTTTCTCTCTCTCACACACACTCTCTCTTTCTCTCTCTCTCTCTCTCACACACACACACACAAGTTGATATTTATATTTATTTAATACTGAAAATACGTTAAAAAATAAAAAAATTTATAAAACTAATAACTCAATGCTTTTCTTCAAAATTAAAACATTGAAATTATCAACATTCACGAATCAACAGTTGAAACAAGGCTCCTAAACCTAAAAAATAAGAGTCTAGTTTCAACTGTTGATTCGTGAATGAACGTTTTCGATAATGCCAATACATTTTTATAAATAAATATTCATTTACTGAGAACAAAACCACATGTGGAAACTTCAAGAAAGCAAAACAATTAGTGGAACAGTAATAATTTAATGTTAATATAATAAATTTAGCTTCTCTAACTACTTACAGTTCCCTAATAACTTTTCAAATATTGTTTTCCGTTGGTAATGTATTGCAAATTTATCAAGGTGTTTGAAAAAATCATTTTTTCAATCGGTTTCGTTATCAACAAAATTTGAGTTTCACTTTGAACAAAAGTATTGATTTAATAATATCGATCACCTAACCATTATCAGTAATCAATATTCTCAAAAAGCCAAAGTGATCATTATCATCATCATTGAGTATAAATACAAACATTCTAATCCACAACTTTATCTGATGATGACTTTGATAATGAAAACGCGAAAGAGAAAATAAAATTTAATTGTGATTTGTGCTCATTATTTTATTAGGATTAGTTATCGTTCAGCACAAATGGGAATTGATCCGAAATCCTAATCCTAGACGTGTCTTGGACTCCCACAGTTGCCTAGTAATGATCATTTTAGGGGCCTACTCGTCATTATGATGATTAACGGGAAATGTAGTGGTCTCTGGCAACATGATGGGTGCAGTTTAGGGGTGAGTTATCGTTTAAGTGCCACATTTATATTTATATCACATTCGCCAATTGCCCATTTTGTACCTATATAATAAAGCAAGAACAAAAAATAGAAACTTTACCCGGGCCTTCCTAATTCTTGACCTTCCTGCTAAAACCTTTTCCATTAAATTACCATCATAGGTCGTGTGTTAAGTATAAGCAGCTTAAGTTAAATTACAGCTTAGCTAGTGAGAACAATTCACAACGGTACAAATTAAAACAGTTTACTCTAAATCTGACTACACACTAGTTTATTAAATCAAACACACTAGTTTATTAAAACAAACAGACTAGTTTCGATGACGATGTCCTCAGTGCTTGGCTATAACAATGCTTGGGCGTAGTACCCATGCGATGAAGACGACATCGTCGTCGAAACTAGTCGGTTTGTTTTATTAAACTAGTGTGTAGTAAGATATAGAGTAAACGGTTTTATTTTATTATTATTATAAGAAGTCAGTCTGTACAAAATTAGGTTTATTGTTATGGGTTTTTAAGGTATAAAATGTTTTAGGCGCGGTTAGCACTTTTGGGAATATTGTAAACTATCCAGTCCTTGTCATAAACATATTGCCTGTGTGATCTCTTTACATTTTTGAAAACTAAAATCTGCGCATTCAAAATAATCGCGACACAACCTGTTCAGAGGTTACACAGAGGTTATGTTTAAATACGTTTTAAAGGATAATTCCTATATAATTAGAGATATCTGTAACGCACTTATTGAACTCATATTTATTCAAACGATAACGTATGATTTTGTACAGAGATTGTTTTTAACAATAGTAGGTTCTGTTACTTTGTTTTGTATGTAATTAAGTGAAAATGGTATTCAATATTTGTTATGAACAATTTGAAATACTAATTTATATTTCGTTAATACAAATGTAATGAATTTTTTATAGTGTTAAGGAATTGTATAATTGTATTCCAATTTGTGATGTGAAAATTTTTTAACAGTGTTTAACACTTTTCAAGAACCTCCTTAAATTTTATAAAAACTGAATTCTTTAAATGAACATTTTTGTTCAGTAAATTTTTAAACATCTACAGCATTGGTTTCCAAACTGGGGGGGGGGGGCGTGAATGCAAGTCAGGGAAGGCGCCAGACCAGTTGGAAATAAGTAAGATACATTCTCATTTAGTTATAATTTAAGTACACAATTTATTAATATTGAAATCTAAATTTACACCATATATTTTTTTTTGCATAGCTACTTTTATTGACCATAATTTTCAGAAAATTGTAATTAAAATGTATACATTTATAAAACAAATATAAGTAAAAGTTTTACAAGTTTTGTAAACTTGAAATTAAATCAACATGACAGCTTGAACAATGGACAAATCTTCATTTTCGATAAACGATCACAGGCAGCTCTTCGATTATACTTACCATTTTCAAGCACCTACTTGTGCAAAAAAACATTTTCAGCACTTGTAGCAAAAAAGCAAAATATAGGAACAAACTTGACGTGGCTAATGACTTGCGTTGTGGTCTTGCTAAAATAGAACCTCAAATATTGGCTACATGGTAGTGAAATAAATGCAAGCCCATCGATCTCACTAACAGATTTCCTTCTTATCAGTTAAAATTTACCATGCGAATTAAAACTTGTACTTGTAAAACTTAAAATGTTATACCATGTTTATTGTGAAGGTATGTATAAATAAATAAATTGTTTTCAATACATACATATATATATATATATATATATATATATATATATATATATATATATATATATATATATATATATATATATAAAGAACAAAAGTCTAAATACAAATACAAGAATTATAATTGAATTTACAATCCAATAATTGGATTGTAAATTCAATTATAATTCTTGTATTTGTATTTAGACTTTTGTTCTTTATTAATACACAAGAAAACATACTACGATATATATATATATATATATATATATATATATATATATGTATATATATATATATATATATATATATATATATATATATATATATATATATATATATATATATAATAGTGAATCCGAAAATAGAAAAATAACGGTACACCACGTGACAACGGAAATTCCACACACCTGGCAGTCTAGTCCAAACCCCCCGGTCAGTTGATGCTCGACAATGGAGATACTATCAATCTTTGAAAGTTAACTCGCATAAATATCTAGTAAGATTCTTGTTTAAGTACATATAGTGAAAGTGATAACAGAATACAAGAAAATAGTGTTGCAAAGTTAAATATATATGTATATATATATATGTGTGTGTTTTATTAAGCTTGAAAAGTTTTTTTAAAATGATTTTAATTTTATAAACATTTTATTAATTAATAAACATTTAATTAAGAAAACTGTTACATTAATTTTGTTCAATAAAAACAATTACAATTGATATGCACATAATTGGAGTGGAGACAACTATTCAATACAGAAGTTAGCTACACGCTGAACTTAAACTGTCTTACCACCTGCACAATGGAAAATCTGCGTAAGCAGGAATTAATTGTACTCGCCTTTCATTTAGTCTAGTTCACATTATTCGTTCACGTAACTCCTCCATCTCCAAATAAACCTTCGGGGGTGGAAAAGTTTCGGCATCTGTTGAAGTCCTCTTCATTGGGGAAAGGTTGCCAGGCAATGGTTGGTTTCCAGGATCAAGTTGATTATGTTGTCCGTGACTTCCAATGCAGTATACTCACAATTGTTGGTGTTATTGTTTTTGATGATGGACATTTCACAGTCTAATTTATGGTGCATTAAATGTCAAATGAGCAAAAGTATTTAGATTCTATTTTACCATTACATTCACTGTCTAAACTTAGTATTAGACACTAACACGTACCTTACTGTCGGTATTATTGTTACATAAACTTATTCATATTTTATAGATATAGAATTCAATTTATACAATTTAAAATAAATATTTTCAACAATAGGTAAGTTTATAAAATATACAATTGTTTTCAGAATCTAGTTTGCAATTAACTTTAATCAGGTTTTCTAATTCAACAAAGTCAAAAGCTTACTTTATTCTTTAATTCCACAAAATGTTCGTCGATTACATTAAAAGTTTCATTTAATTATTTCATAATACTATTGCTAAGGATTATTGCGATTCAAGACTTATTTTAACTTAATAATAGATTAAATAAGAATAAATAATTTTAATTTGCTCATTTTCAATATCTTTAATTATCTTATCATATTTTTTACCATCGTATGTATCTAAATTGCCTGTTATAGATTTGATAACGGATCCTAGTCCATCTATAAGACCTGTTTTTATTCCTTTATTACTCTTATCTTTTAAAAGTATAATTTCTAATTTCTCTTCAAGTACATTTTTACTGTGCTTAACATATTTAAAATAATTAACAATATCTCTTATTTTATTACCATTGTCTGTTACATATGCATTACCTAACAGTTACAGGCTACCGTTACAGTTGTTGCAATTACCTTTCAACATTTTGTAATACATCATATTAATAGGAATCAATGTCATTTAAATGATTAATAAAGTTTCTTACATAATAATAGTGGACAAAGGTATGGTACGAGGATTTTAATTTGGCTGTGGCAAGGATGAACAGGAAGGATTATGATCATTAATTATATTTCTTATTTTCCTAGGCCTTTTAATTTTGGACAAATGTATTTTTTGTGTGTTATGATGTCTAGGCTTTATTCTACCGGTTTTCCTATCTTTATTAATTGATGATATTTATTTTTTGTCTTGCCCTGTTTTTATATTGATTTTACATAAACTTCAGTTGGTATTTCTGGAAGAGATTCCTTGTTTGTATTTCTTTTATCCAAGATATATGTTTCTTAATTTT
>JBAIZL010000005.1:71416183-71418683 GCA_036971475.1 Prosapia bicincta | reverse complement strand
ATCTCTCCATTAACACCATTTCAACCTGTAGAAATGACGTCACTGTTAAGACTTGCTAAAAGAATTTAACCCCGATGAAGAAACAACCTCAAAAACGGAACAAATGTAACGTAAACAGCTGATTTCATTTTCACTTATAGGTTATGTTTAAAATATGTTCAAATGGAATTACCTATAAAAATGTGGAAATATCTATTCAATTAAGGATATAAGGAATAGCTTTATACAACAGCGGTTTTATTACGGGTAGGTTGCGTTACTTTGGTCATTACACGTTAGCAGTTAATTAAAATGTACTGTGGATCTTTTTAGTTATTTATTAGAAATGTTTAATTTATTCAATTCCGTCTATTAGTTGACATTCTCCTTATATATATCTTATTTAAGTTTTTCATCGTTAATAAAATACGTTTTATTCATTAACTCAAGATCAAATACATGTTTTTATGCTTGTAGGGGATGTCACTTGATGTTAATACAGTTTCCTGAAGTAATAATTATTTAATTAAATTTATTAATAAATTATTGTTAGTTTTATATGGGAGAAAAACAAAGTATGCAATGCAGATATTTCGTCCCATTTGGTTTGAAGTAAGTGATAACATATGATTTCTTAAAACAGCTGATTTTATGTTATGTGCTAGAATATCTATTTCAACGCGTTGGTTATGTCACTTTATTTATTTAAATGTATTTATTTAAATTTACTTTTTTAATAAAAAGTAACTAAAATAAACATTTTCTTGCTTGATCTGAGTAGGAATTGACATTAAATTATTTTTGTTTATATTACTGGTTCTTGTACCTGAATTAGAGTAAACAGATTGTTGTTTATAGGTTAGGTGTGTTTTTCGTTTCGTATTCATGTCATGTATTCACTCACTTAAATGTCATGTTCTTGTGTATGACGGTTAATTGACATTGTACGTTTGCAACTAGATTCACGATATTTTTAATTTGAATTATAACTAGTCCCTAGTTTTATCGTATGAATTAAAGTAGCACCGAAGAAAGGTATAATCCAATCCTGAAACAAATACGCATGATCACGTTAAGTTCAGGTGTTCTAGGTTAACGTATTTTTCCTCAAGGTAGGCCTATCTCTATTATCGGTCTATCCGCTTAGCTTTTGATGTGGAGCTGTAGTTTAACTAAAGTTTTATTGTAATGTGTCGATTCCATGATCGATTTTTTTAACGCAGATCAAACCTTTCTTCAGTCAGTTATCAGAAAATCCTATGGTCACAACTTTCTACACTCCAATACTACTTTTTCGAATATGGTAATTTTTCCCTCCTAAAGGAACTAGATCCACAACGACAAACAAAAAATTTTGATCTTTTAAAAAGGGAATGTAGTCATTCGTTTATTTTTGCATGTAAATTCGATCACCCTAAAGTAATTCCATATTTTAACCATTTAACGTTTCACCTAATTTCGCTCGCAGAATCTCTCTCCCTAAGTCCTGTTGCATCCTCACTGTCCGTGTAACTAAGTGAATGTCTTTGTATCTGGCTGTTTCCATTTCCAATCAAATATCATTAGACTGAAATAAATGCAGCACATCTCCGGAGCGGCTTCTTTGGCATGCAAAACACGGCATGTTAGCGTCATGCCGGAGACAATGCTCTATTCATTAGGCAGACTTGTCAACCATTGATGGATACGTCGTTGCTTGGGAAAATGTGCAAATTTAGTCAAATGTTTACAATAAGATGATGCATTAGTTCCTGGTGTCGCCGTAGGAGGTCGTTGCTGTCACAGCCTACTGGCGAACTCTTACTATAAAAACGTGGATAAACAGCTGTTTGCCATGGGCAATGAATTGGGAATTTTATATGGTTAATATATTTAAGAATAAACAGTACACACTTTATTGAAGTTTGTAATATCATGCAGCTTTTTTTATATGTTGGTAAACTCATCCGAAAAATCTAAAGTATGGAACCGGCAGTTAGAAATCGAGCAAAATGACGTCACCATTCTGTTATAAATCTGTTTCCATGGTTCTGTCCACACCTGATACTTGTATACAAAGAGTATATGTATACAAGGAGTATATGTATACAAGGAATATATGTATCAAGGAGTATATGTATACAAGGAGTATATGTACACAAGGAGTATATGTATACAAGGAGTATATGTATACAAGGAGTATATGTATACAAGGAGTATATGTATCAAGGAGTATATGTATACAAGGAGTATATGTATACAAGGAGTATATGTATACAAGGAGTATATGTATACAAGGAGTATATGTATCAAGGAGTATATGTATACAAGGAGTATATGTATACAAGGAGTATATGTATACAAGGAGTATATGTATACAAGGAGTATATGTATACAAGGAGTATATGTATACAAGGAGTATATGTATACAAGGAGTATATGTATACAAGGAGTATATGTATCAAGGAGTATATGTATACAAGGAGTATATGTATACAAGGAGTATATGTATACAAGGAGTATATGTATACAAGGAGTATAT
>JBAIZL010000005.1:71406183-71411183 GCA_036971475.1 Prosapia bicincta | reverse complement strand
GATAATTAGTACTTTCACGAAGAGCACAAAGTATTTTACAACTAGTTATTTAATCTGTTTTAATTAATGTCTTACGAAATATCGCCCATTTGGGGTTTTCGTTTGGCCATTCTCAACACTAAAACCTGTTATAGTAACACAAAAACAAATATCAACTAAAGGGAAAATGTAGCCTTGATCAACCATAAAGAGACTGTAAATAGCTGAAACTTACTGAACAAAACTAAATAACAAGTTATATATTGCCTTGTCCTATACGTCAGTGTTCTGATGAACCATTTCTACATTACTATGAGTACGTACATGACATCAGCTTCATTTTATTGTTATAACCTAATTTATGTTACACCTTTATAGAAAACAATGTCGGAGACTTTACTTTTATTGTTTATTAAAAAACTAGAACTTTAAAGAAAAGGAAGTGTTTCGTATATACAATGTCGTTATTCATTATATAATGAGTTATTCCTTATATAATAAGCAGTTATTCCTTATGTAAAGATCGTAATTCCTTATACAATAGGCAATAGGCTATTCCTTTAATAATAAATGGTGATTCTATACATAATAATTTGTTATTGTTTGTACAAGTTGTTATTCCTTATGTAGTTTTTCATTATTACTTATTTATTATGAAGTTATTCCTCATATAATATGAAGTTATTCCTCATATAATATGAAGGTATCTCTCATATAATATGAAGTAATTCCTCATATAATATGAAGTTATTTCTCATATAATAGGAAGTTATTCCTCATATAATATGAAGTTATTCCTCATATAATAGGAAGTTATTCCTCATATAATAGGTAGTTATTCCTCGTATTTTATGAAGTTATTCCTCATATAATATCAAGTTATTCCTCATACATTATGAAGTTATTCTTCATATAATAGGGAGTTGTTCCTCATATAGTGAGGGGGATCTCTTGCATAATGAGATATTCCCTATATATGAAGGTGTTATTCCTGTTATATTAAGAAGTTATTCCTTACATATAAATCGTTATTCTATATATATATATATATATATATATATATATATATATATATATATATATATATATATATATATATATTAAGCCGTTATTATTTATATAATAAACCTTATTCCTTATATAAGAAGTTATTTATATAAAAATAAATACATTTTTTACGTAATAGAACAGTCGATACATTTGACTGAAGAACGTATTTAGATGAAATTTTTAATAGTTAACGTTTTAACCGTTTCCAGATATGCTGAAAAAACAGTTAAACTTTAGATATAGAACGCGATTTTATACGATTCGATGGATTTAAAATAAATTTGTTGTAAAAATAAAACTATTTTGTAAAATTACATTCAAACTTCTCTAGTTAGAGTTCGCTAATTACAGAATAATTTCTGTTACGATTTCTGATAGAAGAGTTAAGGTCTGAGTTGACAATGGAACACATCTGCCGAAACGGCCGTCCTCAACAAATATATAGTATTCACGTTAAGATGGAATCAACAAATATAAATTATTAACCTTTTAACTAGCGATAATTTTACGGTAACATTTTACACCTCTAAGTAATTCTTTCTAACCATTACCTAATAACCTAAGTTTGTTATGTCTGTGGGTTGCATATGTCTAACATATTTTAATAACAGGATATGGCGACCATCCGTTACTTACAGAGGCACTATTATAAGGGATGTAAGAGAACGGGAATCAGATGTCAGTCCAGATGTAGTAATAGAACCATAAGGTACTTAACGTACATAAGGTACTAATTATGATAATGCTGATACTGTCAATCAGCGAAAAGCTTCAATATATGAAGAAAACTAAAACAAAACATTCTTCTTTATGAAAGTTTTACTTAATTGTATGTTTTTCCCCTGGCGAAAAGCCAACTGTGATTATCATCGCCAATCAAAATCTAACACTAAACGCAATATTTTAAATAAAACAAAATAATAAAGTAAATATAAATAAAACAAAAATTACAAAACAAAAAAAACATAACAACGTATATCAAAACAACAATAAAAAATGTAAAACTATAAATAACAAATTAACAACAAAAAACAATTAACAGTAAATAAATAATAACAATATTTAAAACAACAATAGTCAACAATTTAACAATAAATAAATCCTAATAGCACAATAACAAGAACGTAAAATATATTAAATTTAAATAAATAAAAAAATATACGTAGATAATAAATAAAAGGAAATATAAGTATAGCTATAAAAGCATATATTTTAAATATTAAATTTTAAAAAATATGTTCAAGTGGTGTAAGAAAGCGATGACTCGGTCAATGCCGAGGCATCGTCCCTTAACACCACCTTCAAACTCCCTTTTAAATTAAAGAGGGCACTAATATTAGTTACACCAACACAATCAACTAAAATATGTTTTATTTTGAAAACATCACCGCAGTACTGGCAAATTGGTGGAGCTTCACGACGCATCAAATATCCATGAGTTGCAAAATATTTAATTGTATATATATATATATATATATATATATATATATATATATATATATATATATATATATATATATATATATATATAGTTTTAAGGAAGTACTGTATGTAGAAATTGTAGGTATATTTTTATAGGTATAGTAATATAGTACATGTATCCGGTTTTGGTTTTTCAAACCTGATTCAATAAACTAGTGATTCGTAAAAGCAGAATTAACTGTACATTAAAAAAAAGCTTCTTATATTGTTGGTAATTAAAAAAGACTTAGAATTTCCAAATTTACAAAGTGCAGTTCTATAGTGACCAGTGTCGCGTGTGACTAAAGAACCGAACTCCAAGTACAGCGTTAAATGTAGGAGGTGTGATGTAAGAAGAGTTAAACTTTTCTTGGGCAAATCTCGTCTACGTCATGCTACAGTCACAGTATAAAGGAATTTCGCTTGCGGTCAGAAAGGAACTCGATTCAATCATTCACGAGAGAAAATTGTTCCCTAAAGTTACGGAAATTAATATCCGTGTATCTCAGCAGCGTTGTAATTACATTAACCTATAATTAATCTATAATTAATTAAACTCCTGAAAGAAGGAAACTAATTTAATTTTGTCATTATGCTTGAAATAATCGATTTCCCTAACCTTAATGAAGAATAGTTTCTCAGACGAAAATTTAGGTTAACATACATTTAGTAAATCTGACAATAAAACTAAAACAAAAAATGAAGTACACAAATTGTCTATAGGACTGAAAATAATCACAGATTGCTGTACACTTTAAAAGGTATCTGTTAAATATCCACTCATCAGCTTATGTGCTAACTTCTATAAAAGGCCTTATGTAGGCCGATTTAAAAGCAATGCCTTTGAAATAGGGTGTCATTACACAAGGGTGTAGTTGAATAAAGACATGCAAACGTACAGTGTTTTAGTTGAATTTCGAAACATTTCCTGGTTCGGGGCTTTTGAATTTTTTTCTATATTATATTAGCAGTTTATCATATCAAGGGAATAGTGTAAAAAATGGATAAAGTGATTTTTTTTTGTTTTTACATCTACAACTAAAAAAATGTATTCTAAACATGGAGAAAGGTATTTCAAATCTCTTAAATAGTTGTTAAAAGGTACATAAATTGTCGTACCTAATTATAAAATAATTAGAAATTAACTTTGTATCTAAAAATAGCAGTTTCTTACAATAAATGTACAAAAACGGAATCTTTATGAAAGACTTTCTTTCGACTTAGTTTTATTTTGTCTAAATATGACATATTTAAAATCTTTTGTTTACGTAAGAATATATTTTTTATTTTCTATGATAAAATTTGTTTAATTTCCCAAACCTTTCTTTAGAGTTAGTTTAAACATGTTTGTCTTAGAGGGTGCAACCCCCACACTATGGCTGCTAGCTCTCTTTTTTGCACATATGTCGGGACTCCGATTTCTCTTCGCTTTTTAAAAGTGTATAGCAAATGAAGTGTGAAATAGTAATTCACTTTATATCTCAAAATAGAATCGATTTTTCACGTACAATATACTATATCGATGGAATCTCTATAAATGGCTAGTATTCGCATTTATATATTTTTTTCTAAATATTAAATATTAAAAACAATTTGTATTTAATAATAAATATGTAAGTTTCTATGCAAAAGTTGATTTAAGTCCCCCTACTTTTATTAGGAGTTAGTTTAAACATCTTTGCCTTAGAGGCAATTCCTACACAATGGATGCTCTCTCTCTTACACATTTGTCAGGACTCTGATTTCTCTTCGCTTTTTAAAAGTGTAGATTAAACGCGTTAAACAAGTATCGAGAAGTTTGTAAAACGTGTAAATGTCAAAAGTCTGTAAAATAGTAATTCACTCTTTATCAAAAAATAACGAATATTTTACATAAAATATACAAAAACGCAAGGAATCTTTAGGAAAGGCTTGCCTTCGACCTTATTTTCTTTTATCTAAATATGAAATATTTAAAATCTTTTGTTTATATAAAAAATATATTTTTATATATTCTTGACAAAATGTATTTCAGTTCCCTTACTGATTATGAGTTTGCCTTGGAGGCAATTCCCACACTATGGTTGCTCTCTCTCTCTCTCTCTCTCTCTCTGGCGCATTCATCAGGACTCTGATTTCTCTTTGTCTGCAAAGCTACCTCCACGCAGATAGACTCCAGCTTTTTACTCTACCGACAAACGATTATATTGAAATTTCCAATATTTCAAATTCACAAAACAACCTCCAACGGAATATTAAAAATTTTGTTAATATTTTATCCTGCCAAATAAACCGAAGCTGTAATGCGGGCTAGAAAATAATAACAAGATTCGAATCAACGTAAAGTTCGGCCCCGGCGCCGGATTTTCCCCAAATTGAAATGCAAACAATCGTTTCGTATTTAGGCCTATTGATTATTTTTTTTTTTTAGCGCAGAATCTTTCCGAATAGGATGTATGTCATATTAGCAGAAAAAAATATAAAAACTTCATTGGTCATTCTATTTTTTCGCCGTATACGTCATCTGTTGT
>JBAIZL010000005.1:71391183-71398683 GCA_036971475.1 Prosapia bicincta | reverse complement strand
AGACACATAGACAAGAAGATGTAAATAGAGTAGTTATTTTATTTGTTAAAAGTTGACAATTGTATGAGAGATAAATACTAGTACAAAAACGAAAGCTGAAAACTGTCTATAACAAGGACGAAGGAAGAGATGGTGAGAAGTAATTAGAATGATATAAAAATATTATAAAGAAGACAATGATATTCATTATATTAGACAAAGCCAAAGGAATAGAGTGAAAGTGAAAGACATAAAGCCAATTGGAAGGACAATGTTTTTCAACTCGATGTTTTTTATCTCCCCCCACTAATTCGGGGTAGCCGCATCGTACGCGACCCTTCGGCAAAGGGTGGGTTGTCACTCAATAACCCGACCGTGTATACAAACGCATTGAATTATTCTCGGCAATTCTTTTTAAAAGTAAAATAAAAATTTCGCTGTAAAATTGAAATGTTGAATATGTTGATAAAAAAAGACAAAATATTATTGAAAAATGTCAACTCTAAAAATATATTTAATGCAATTCTTATACGAATCTATATAATATACTGTATAAATTTATAAAATATAAAAATATATAAATGCAACACTGTATAAGCACATGATTGTTAGTCATGACGTTCTGGCTATACCTGTCGTTGTGGGTCGGTGCGTAGTTCTATTCATCTTGACCAGCATGAGGATTGTAATTCGTACACTTTGCGCGTTTGTTATAAAGTCAATGTTACAGAAAATTAGGGAAATTTAAATCAAAATATGTTAAAACACGGTTGGAACAACAGAGATAATTGATTCCGGCCAGTGTCACCAGGCACCGCCACTGTTTGCACATATAATTACGTAATTGCCGGCTCATTCCGGCGATCAACAGATTTGGAATTGTTATGCGTGGATTAATAAATACATTTTGATACTGACAATGGTGTTAATAGGCGTGCGACAGATAAAACGCTTTGTCGAAACTGATTTCTGGATTTAATGCTCTTTACGAGTGCCTCATTGTTTTAACGCACCTGTTTATATTAGTGCGTTAAAAGTACTGCGTTTTTATTAGAAATTTAAATTTATTAAATTTCTTCCCATTCTTTCACAATTTAGTTTTATAATCTTTATATTTATTGAATTCTTGCTAATAAATCCTTCAATTCTCCCTATACATACATATATATATATATATATATATATATATATATATATATATATATACACCAAATTTGTTCTATTAGTTCACACTCTCCTCCTTATATCTATATATATATATATATATATATATATATATATATATATATATATATATATTGTTGAAATTTTCATCGTTAATAAAATACGTTTTATTCATCCACTCAAGTTCAAATACATTTTTTTAAAATTTATAATGGATGATACTTAATGTTAATACAGTCTTTCAATATTAATTCATTAATTTAGTTTAATAATTAATTTTAGTTTTGTATAGAAAACAATACTTTTCACAAAAGGGGCAAGGTATGCAATACAGTTATTTCGTCACATTTTGACTTAAAATAGGTGATAACACATGATTTCATAAAACAGCTGATTTTATGTTATAGGTTATGTGGTGGAACAGCTGTTTTAAGACATTGCCTATGTTACTTCCTTTATATTAATTTTTAATTATTTGATAAATGTAACTAGAATAAAATTATGGTTGTTGCCAAGTAGGAATCGGCTTTAAAACTTTTTGATTATGTTTCTTGTTTTTATATCTATTTGTTCTTGTAAACACTATTTATAAATGTATCAAAGCTACTGAGCTACGCTTGTGAGCACAGGTAATAACAAAGTTATAATGAACAAATCAGCGATTTATTTTTTAAGCCCGTTTCAGCGACAATGCCGCCATCATCAGTATGAATAATTAAAGGACCTGAACTATAATTCTAGTTTATTGTCTGTCTTACAGAATACTATAAGACGAGTTTGTTTTCAAGCGAATATGTCTTTAATTATTCCTATTCAGGCTGTGGGAGGTTTCTAATTAATTGTAGTTTAGATCCTGTAATTACTATTCTCTCTGATGATGACGGTTTGACACTGAAACGCGTTTAACAATTAAGATGTTGATAGCGAGCTATGCTCGTTTTTATCTAGCTACTTTAGTAAGAATAGCAATAACAACTTATATATCGTCATTTTGAAAGTTCTAGAGGCGTATCATTATATGTTTTCGGATACTTTGGCGGCTGTAAAAATAATTAAATTGTCGCGTTAGTCGCATGCATTGGCAGGAGTAGTTCGGAGTTCCGTGAGAAGTATGACACTGCCCCTTGTAACCGTGTTCCAGGGCTCGAGTTCTCCCTCGCGTCCTATTATTCATATTTGAGGGGCTGTATGATACGAAACTTTTGAGATATTTAGAGATAGCAGGTTATCTTCGTCAAGTCTTGTATGTATGTATGTATATATATATATATATATATATATATATATATATATATATATATATATTACAATACTTGTTGGCTATACAATTTTAAATACATCAGATTTTATTTACAATTTTATAAGAAATAATAACTGTTCGTTTTTACCTTTAAATATAATAAATATATATATTTATATAATATACAAGCTACAGCTGAATCAGTGAAGGGGTCCACAGATATCTTGCCTGTACCAGGTACTCTATACGTTCACTCAGTCCACAATGCTAAGAGTAAATTTCATACTGTAAGTTGAACAGAAATAACATAAGTTCAAATATCGCTTAACAGGGTTTCAAATTTATTGAATTTTTTAAATACTGGTTTTTGCATTTCCTACTGTAGTTGATATAAATATGTGGTGCTATAAATAATGTATTGTTATAACTCAAGGGGTTTAAACGTTTCAGTCAGATAAACTTAATTAAGTATTTTTGTTGCTTTTTTCTTGTATTTTTAATTTAGTGTTTTAATTTTTTTATATTGCTGGTTATCCAAGATTTTTTTATAAACCTCATTCTCTTATTGCTAATCAAGTATAACAGATACGTGTTGTCATATATCTCTGAAAAAGAAAAAATTAAAATAAAAGAGAAAGTTGAAATATAAATTAAAGTAATGGATCTGTCCTGTACAACATTTGAAACCAGAGGTAATCTGGTAAAATAACTTATTTGCATAAGAATTAACTAAAGGAAGTACAATTTCAAAAAAAATTGAATTAACTAATTGTCTTCGAAAGATTCTTAGTGACGTATACAAAGACTTGAGCTTAGTTTATGAGCAAAGGTAAATCACGTTAAATAACGAGAAGTACCTCAAATTAAAATTTTTTTCTTGTATTCCTTTCAATGACAGAGTCATTATCATCATTGAGCATGGCTACACAGATTATAAAGTGTAGCTCTCAGAGCTTTATACACTCCTGATGATGACAACTTTGTGATTAAAACGCGTATGAGAGTTAAGTTATTAATTGTGACTTTGTTTTTTATTATTTATTTTATTAGAACAGATGTTAATAAAACATTATAGAAATATATGTTTTCTTAACTCCTAATTTATGTTTAGTCTATCCCTAAAAGTAAATTACAAATATTGAAATAAAATTAGAAAATTATTTAGAATTAGCAGGTTTTATTAGAAGTGGACCTTGTCATCGCCTCAGTTCACGTCTCTACGAATGTTACTTAAAGCACAAATGACAAATCACTCACCGATCATGGAGTGAAAGCACCTGAAGTTCCTACTTAGAACTCTATTAAATCTTGTCTGGTCATGGAAGCTGCAATATCCCTAAATACGCAAGGCAGCCAATCACGAGCACTCTTCGTCCTTGGCTGGCAATATATTTTTCTAAGTTTAATTTCACCATAAACACCTTGTTGTACTTACAAATAACAAAGTCACGACGTTCTGTAATGTTTTGTTAGATGAGATAAGCTTTATGAATAACCTTAAACTTTAAACTGTCAAATTAAGATTTACGTTGAATTTCGGAAGAGCAATTATTTTAGACGAATGTACATTTTAAATGAGCCTGAAATCAAGTTCTTGTACCATTATAGACCACTTCTGAGATAAATAGATTTTATTTTCAGCCTGGGGTTGATTGTGCGTGTGTTTTGATATATTTAAATACCATTTCTTTATTTCTAATATTTTTAAAAATACTTTCAATATTTTGTTGTTTAAAGATATTAACCATATTTCTCACGCTGTTGTAAAATTTTATGGAACGATTTATTGATTTAGTTTTTTTTGTCATTTACAGATACACATGACGATAGATCTATAGTTATTGGAACATTGCGAAGTCCTCACTTTGGTAAGTGTTTCTTATTTTATAACTTTAGTTACATTCATTATTCGAACAAAGGCACTTAATAATTTCTCAATCATATCAAAATGTTTGTTTACATTTTAGAAAAACGTTATTACTGTTTTAATAAAGAAAGTTAAAGCTAAACAAATAAATTATTAGAAAAATATTAATTTTGCGACACATTTATTGGTTTATCTGTCTCCCCCAATAGCACAATAACGTGGAATATCTTTTGTAAGGTAGATGTACAATGTTGTACTTTTGTATTAAACATACAAAGCATATAAACTGTTAGTAATATTATACAAAAACAGTGTAAGTCAAGAAGGACGTTATACATTTAAAAAAATCTTATAAATTTGTATGAGACGCCTCTTCGTTTCCTCCCAGGAGTTAGGAGTTTCTTAAAGGCTTGCACAAACTGGAATTAGTGCTCATAATGTACTTTGTAAACATAACTCTACAAACACATTATTTTGTTCAGTAATTTTTCAAAATTATAGCTGGTCACACGTAAGCAGGCACGTGACCTCTAAGGGAGAGCATAGGCGGTGGTAGAGGAAGCTAAAGACCGTTCAAAAGATATAATATGAGGTATAGTATTTAGATTTGACAAGACCGATTTAAAGGCCGCTATAAATATTATTTTATTTGATTTGTCATAATAACCAGGTCATTTACATGAAGTTTTGAACAAATTTACTTATATCAGTTTTCTAAACGACCGCAACGCCTGCAATTTCTCAGCAATGACTTTTGATGCAACACGCGCTACTTAAATCAATGTTTTTGACTAGGGCTAGTTTTTCGTATCGATCGATCGCGCGCCAGCTTACGAGTGAACAGCTATGTATTAGTCTTATACAATGCTGCTATATAGTTACAAACTATCCAGTCAAGGTAGGTTTGATTGAAAGAAACTTCTCAAAGTATACTAACCGATTACTGAAATGAAGAAAATTGTCCTCCATTTTCACTTGTTTCGTAACAACATACGCAACGTTGAGAAGTAGCCTACGTGATTGGTTTACGTTAGGAAATCTATTTCTTTCTTAACCAAACCTAACCTTACCGTATATTTTGTAGATGTATAGTTATTTAGCAAAACTACTTTGGTTTATAAAAAGAAATTAAGTTTATAGTGTGTGTTTGTAAGTTCAGGTTATATTTGTGTGACGATTAACAATGTAAGTCTACACCATATATCTGATTTACGACATTTATGATAATTGTTCTCGTGTAGAACGAAATTTAAGCAATTCACGAGTTTATATACATTTGATAGGATATTGGTGAAAAATCCCAGTGTTTTTCAACTATTACCCTTTGCTGAAATGGCTTCTACTATCACACAATCAGTTCTTATAGAACAAACATTGGCCAACGTGGAAAAACGTATATAAATGCAATGCAGACTCAAACAGACATCAGGGCACTGTGTAGGCAATTTAACGCCAGTGATAACAGTTGAACTGTGAAACCTTGCAGTAGTCAGGGAAATACTTAATAGGAAATAATATTAACGGTTATGGAATGTAATCTTAGGAAAACAATATATTTAAAAAAATTAGTTTGTGGCACCCGGGGTGAAGAAGGTGCCGACAGAAGTGAAAACTTTTATATCTACGTCTACAGAAATTTAGAACTGAGAAAAACATTTAATTTTGCGTTGTGACAAATTACCAAAACAATAATTATTAGAAGCGCCTAAGAAGGTTTTCATTTAAATAATTTGATTAAAAATACATTGTCGTTATATTGAATTTTTTGTACTGAGATTTACCAAAATTTAAATAAATTATTATATTTATCAACTGATTAAAAACTACTTAATAATAACATTCTTTCTTAACAATGTTCAATAAATAATGTAACATAACCCAAGCGTTAAAACAGCTGTTCCACCACATAACCTATAACATAAAATCAGCTGCTGCATGAAATCATATGTTATCATTTAATTCACTTTGAGGAGACTCATAGCGTAGCCTGATTGCATTCACACTAACGCTAATAATCTAATGGAAATTATTCTGACGCGAAATCATATGTTTATGTCGTCCAATACGTTTTTGTAGCCTTCACTATACAAGTTTTCCCTTCAAAAACACAAGAAAGCAGTCAATACTGGTAGACAGTAATGAATATGTCATTTGAAGAATGTAGCAATTAGAGATTCCAATACAGTAGGTTTATTTTATTAATTAATAACGCAAATTAGTTATCCTTTAATAGATGTTGAAAAATTTACTGGATAAATATTTTATTCAACGAATTTAAATGAAATCTTTTCCTAAAAAGTGCCAGACGCATAAGAATGTTTTTATTTCAAAAATTGAAATAAAATTATCTAACTCTCTTTAATTATATTGACCTAATTTTGGTATGACTTATTAAAATATAAATACATTAATAAGTTTACTAACTGGAACAATATTTAAAGAGATCATTTTAACTTGATATTTTTATTACATAAAGTAACATAACGTATGCGTTAAAACAGCTGATCCACCACATAACCTATGACATAAAATCAGCTGTTAAATGAAATCACATGTTATCACTTATTTTAAGCGAAAAGAAGAAAAGCGTCCCGTGATGGACGAGATGATTTTCTCCCGTCCAGAAAATACAGTTCTTCCAAGCAAAGAACATTCCTCCTACCCGGTGTGTAACTTAACGACTTACTTAAACACTGTATTATGTATCCATTTCGTATAAAATATAAGCCGGCGCATCCTCCTGGTCTGGTGCACATGATCTCCATCTTGTGCCTTGTACAGTAAGTAATGAGTTCATTGAATATCGCCCGTGGTTCTCTCAACAAACGAAGGGATTACGCTAACATAATCCCGGACCCTATACGCTGAACAAAGCGATCGGTCGTCATCGTCTCAACGCGTCGGATTTATCGGTAATGAGCAGGAACGTAATGTCCTTGCATACGTCACCGTTTGTGTCAGCTAGCCACAGTTGATACTGCAGTCTCTCATCTATACATTATATATTGGCACCGTTTGTAGCCAAATATAACACTTTTGTGTTTCTTTATAATTTATTATTTGTTTTCTTATGTATCGAATATGGATGCTCTATATTAACTTTTCCCTGTCTCCAACACCCCCCCTTTTTTGTGGAACTTTAAAATTCTTAAGTTTCAACTTTTCAATGCCACTTCATTGGTCTTTAACGTAAATTAATAGTGAAACCTAGAGGTTCCTATCTCACGCCAGTATAAACAGTCAGGAGATT
>JBAIZL010000005.1:71333683-71386183 GCA_036971475.1 Prosapia bicincta | reverse complement strand
TTTAATAAATGATTTTAGTTTCATATGGAAGAAAAACATTTCACAAAAGGAGCAAGGTATGCAATATAGATATTTCGTCCCATTTGGCCTAAAATAGGTGATGGAATGATTTCATAAAACAGCTGATTTTATGTTATTGGTTATGTGGTAGAAATCAGCTGTTTTACGGATTGGTTATATTACTTTATTTATATTAATTACGTGTAATTATTTAATAAAGTAAATGACATTAAATTTTTCCGTGTTGACCTAAGAAGGAATTGATTTGAATTGTTTTATTTTAATAATACTTGTTTCTTGAGATTAGTTAATACTTATTGAATATTTAAAAATTGCTTTAAATTGTTTAAGTGAAATTATTATAGAATTCAGAGTTTAAAGTTTTCTAAACAACAAGCTTTCATTAAATATATATATTATACTACAATGATATTATTAATCTTTTTGAGCTGATAAGGAGTGAATTTGCTTTCGGAAAGCAACCCTGCATACGTGAGCGATGATATTCTTTGATATCTTCCATAAGACGTAACTTAGTGCTACCTTCGGCAAGCCATCCGACCAATAATCCCCTCCAACAGTCGCGAGAACTTGATATTTTCTTTCCGTCAGCTTTTTCAAAATAAAATATTATATTGAAACTACAGAGTGCACTAGATTGTTGGCGTATAGTAACCGTACACTTGGCTTTGACAGATCGCACGAGATTTCTTGTGTACTACTACTTCTGAAAACATTTTACACTTTCAGAACACCTTCTGCATCCGATATGTCTACACATATCAACATTGTCTGTTATTTCATACAGAAGCTAATTTATTATCGAGTTTATATAATATTGACTGTCTCATGCAGGTCAGTGTTTTGTTAGTCCTTATCATGTTTGTAGGAAAGTATTTATACTAGCCCTCTACCTCGCGTCTCGAATAATGCGGTGTCTCAAGGTCAAGTGCACGGTTCGCTGTCCACACTATACCTTTGTAATAAAAAACAACCGTCAGTGTTCACCATGATTCAATAAATATGTCAACATTCACCGGGGACGTCTTTCATTACAATTCGAAGATCCTATATATATCTTTCACTTCCATCCTTTTCCATCGGTTATTGATGTGCTAGTTTGCTATCTTCGAATTTTCCACGGCCTATATTATATTGCCTATGTCGCTCGCAAGTCCTAGTTATACTTTTAGGAGACTCCTCGAAGAAATAAACATTTCTGACACTTTCAGAAGTAATCTATTCTGATTGAACCCCTATCTTCTGATCCACACAGAAATAATCCCCATTACATATGCAACCTTTTGACATTAGACATTAAATTACAATAATAATTCTCTTGAGCAACTGTATAATATGAATTACAAAATACAATAAATAAAAAAACAAAATATACAATAAATAGACAACCAAAATGCAATAAATAAAAAAAACACAATAAATAAAAAACAAAAAACCTAATAAATAAAAAACAAAAAACACAATACATAAAAAACAAAAAACCTAATAAATAAAAAACAAAAAATACAATAAATAAAAAACAAAAATACCATAAATAGAAAACAAAAAATACAATAAATAAAAATCAAAAACACAATAAATAGAAAACAAAAAAACACAATAAAATTAATATGTTATTTGTAAATCAACATCTGATGTAATTTTGGTTACAAGGTAGCCATCTTCAGTTTTGATTTTGTACATCTAGAGGCTTTTAAAAATGTTCTTAATAATTTGACTTGACAAAAACCACTACTTACTGCTACTGAACAATGTACTGATCTAGTGCAAAACGCGTCTGGAGAAAAATATCAGTATTTAGTATTTTTGCCAAGTGATATCAATTAAAACATCTTAAGTACCTATAACCAGTACCTCTGATGATGGTCATCTTACAACTGAAATGTACATCAGGTGATGATTTAAAGTGAATAAATAAATTTATTGTGTTTATTGGGTTTTTATTTATTGCTTTTAGATAATCTTGCTAAACATACAAAGTAACTAATATACAAATTTTAACCAAACATGTTTACCAACACAACAACAATAAATTACACAATATCAAGAGCACAGTGGTACAATATATTACAATAAAAATATTGAAAAGAACCCCAATACCACAAAAATTATCAAAAATAACAAATAAGACAAGTTACTTAAGACTATTCTAGATCATTCTAGTTTGTAACTTCTTGTGTGCTAGATTGTGTTTTGTAACAAGACCCTCTGATGATGATGACATGGTCATCGAAATGTACATAAGGGTTTAATCTTAAGTAACTTGTCTTATTTGTTATTTTTGATTATTTTTGTGGTATTCGGGTTCTTTTCAATATTTTTATTGTACAATAAATTAAGTAAATATGACTAACATATGCCAATATATTACAAAATTTCCTTCTTCCTTGAACACACCATAGTCAATAAATAATTAACCGTCCAATTAACTAAATAATGATCATTAATTAATTATTTTTTGCAATGACAACTAAACTTAGGTTTTATATAAAATAACCACAATGTAATTTCGGGTTTATATTTTAAAAAATTTGAAAAATGTTTCTAAATTTTTACCAAACATGTTTACCAAAATAGCAACAATAAAATAGCAAACACGATAAGAATTGTCATATTAATAAATAATGATGATTACATAATTGTTTTTGGAATTAGCAATTAATCTTAGCTTTTAACTAAAATAGACATAATTTAGTTTCTGTTCTTAATAACAAAATTTTGAAAAAATTTTCTTATTCGGTCTACAATTATTTATAAAATATAGAATTTAATTTTGGGAAAATTAACAGAAAAGACGTTTGAATATATATGACTACCCTTCCAAGCAGGGTAAGAGTCATGTCGCCCAACCTATTTACCATAGAAAACCAAGACACATCTGAAAACTTCCTAGAAGAGTAGCGCAATGTTGGAAGCAATATTTGATAATGAAATGAATTTATGCAGAGCTCTAATTCCCGTGCATATTTTAGCAACCCCCAACCCCCGTAGACTTTCACCCCTTCCTGACACGCTGTGTATTCCCCCGCCCCCGCCGTTGCATCATCAATATGCTAACAAGATTTAAAATAAAGGAAAGGGTGCCAAGCCTGAAAAATGTTAATGTTATGCATCGGAAGGGGGGATGAAAAGGGGTAAATTTCTAGATTAAATAAAACGGGGAAAGCGATGGAAATGTTGCAAACGAAGGCCGGCTTTTAAAAAAACTCAAACAAAGGACAGAAAGGGGTTGAGAGAGGTAAACAGTCGCGCGAGTACTGTTGCATTATGGGAGCCTTGCACTCCTAATTATGGTTCATTTAAATAATGGTGATTTTGGAAAGCGTAGCTGCAGAATACGATTCAGTAAGCTCATTCGTTCATTTAAATGCTTTTAAGGAAATTGACAAAATCTAAATGGCTCCTCATATTGCTCTGCGTTGATGCAAATATCCTGTTTAATGCAGAACTAATTTATAGCTTTAATGTTTTGCGGGGAGATTAAATTATTTAATTTAAATTTCTTTTAGGGAACAAAATTAAAAGGAATACAATGCTATCATGAAATTTATATTGTAGAGAAAAAAAATTACAGTTGTTGTATATTGGGTGGAGGAGTAAAAGGTCATGGATTTCTTCTTTTGCTGTGTGATCAAAGGGAATAGATATTTGTTATTCCCCTGACTACACTGACTTGAATGTTTGCTACACCAATGACCACTGCAAGCATTCAATTTCTGCTGACTGTACCGATTTCTTACATTATTAAATCTAAGCCGATTCACAGACAGCTTTGGTTATTAAACCTCTGCTGACTATATAGACAACTGATAATATTAACTTCCAGGTGATTACACTCACTGCTGCCCATTGTATCTCTGCTGACTACACCTAATATTAGTACGGTAATACTAAATTTGTGCTAACTGCAGCAACTACTTATACTATTAGATCTCTGCTGACTACAGCTAACATTAAACCTCTGCTGACTATACTGACTACAGCTATCATTAAACCTCTGCTGACTACACTGACTACTGGCAACATTCAATTTCTGCTGACCACAGTAACTACCAGTAACATTAAACCTTTGCTGTCTACCCTGGCTACTGGTTAGACACTGACTATTGTAGTCTGGTAACATTCAATCCCTCCTGACTACACTAAGTATTAGTAATATGTAGTCTCTGCTGACTACCCTGACTACTGGTAGCATCCAATCTCTACTGACAACACTGACTACTGGTAGCATTCAATCTCTACTGACAACACTGACTACTTGTAGCATTCAATCTCTACTGACTACACTAACTACTGATAGCATTCAATCTCTGCTGACAACAATGACTACTGGTAGCATTCAATCTCTGCTGACTACAGTTACTACTGGTAACATTCAATCTCTACTGACAACACTGACTACTGGTAGCATTCAATCTCTACTGACTACACTAACTACTGATAGCATTCAATCCCTGCTGACTACAGTGACTACTGGTAGCATTCAATCTCTACTGACAACACTGACTACTGGTAGCATTCAATCTCTACTGACTACACTAACTACTGATAGCATTCAATCTCTGCTGACTACAGTGACTACTGGTAACATTCAATCTCTACTAACTGTACTGACTACGGGTAGCATTCAATCTCTACTGACTACACTGATTACTGATAGCATTCAATCTCTGCTGACTACAATGACTGCTGGTAACATTCAATCTCTACTAACTAAACTGACTACGGGTAGCATTCAATCTCTGCTGACTACAGTGTCTATTACGAACATTAAATCTCTCCTGACTACACTCAGTATTAGTAAAATGAAATCTCTACTGGCTACACTGACTACTGGTAACATTAAGACTTTGCTGACTACATTGAATACTTGTAATATTCAATCTCTGCTAATTACACTGACTTCTGATAGCATTAAATCTCTGCTGACTACACTGACTACCGGTAACATTCAATCGCTGCTGACTACAGCTAACATTAAATATCTGCTGACTACACCGACTACTGGCAACAATTAATCTCTGCCGACTACACTGAATATCGTTAACATTAAATCTCTACTGACTACACTAACGATAGCAATCAATCTTTACCAACTACACTGACTACTGGTAACATTCAATCGCTGCTGACTACAGCTAACAGTAAATATCTGCTAACTACACCGACTACTGGTAACGTTTATTCTCTGCTGACTACACTGACTACTGGTAACATTCAATCGCTGCTAACTACACCGGCTACTGGTAACATTTAATCTCTGCTGACTACACCGACTACTGGTAACATTTAATATCTGCTGACTACACCGACTACTGGCAACAATTAATCTCTGCTGACTACACTGACTATGCGTAAAATTAAACCTTTGCTGTTACACTGAATATCGTTAACATTAAATCTCTACTGACTACACTAACGATAGCAATCAATCTTTACCAATTACACTGACTACTGGTAACATTTAATCGCTGCTGACTACAGCTAACAGTAAATATCTGCTAACTACACCGACTACTGGTAACATTTAATCTCTGCTGACTACACTGACTACTGGTAACATTCAATCGCTGCTAACTACACCGACTACTGGTAACATTTAATCTCTGCTGACTACACTGACTACTGGTAACATTTAATATCTGCTGACTACACCGACTACTGGTAACATTTAATCTCTGCTAACTACACTGACTATGGGTAGAATTAAAATTTTGCTATTTCACTGAATATCGCTAACAGTAAATCTCTGCTGACTACACTGAATTTCGTTAACATTCAATATCTGCTGACTACATTAACGGTAGCATTCAGTGTTTTCTAACTAGATTGACTACTGGTAACATTCAATTAAAATGAAATTTCCTCTGATAACTTTAAGGTTAGAAGTAAATATCCCACGATTAAGCTAAATCTTGATAAAAATAAATAATTGCTGACTTCACCGTATACAGATTAATTACATCTCCGCTGATTACACTGACTACAGAGAAAATTTAATATTCGTTGATTTTAATGTTTATAGATAAATATACAGCTCTGAAAATTACAGTGGCAGCTGACAAAAATTAATACTTTGCTGACCACAATGACTGACAAATAAAAAACCTGTATGACTACACAGATTACTGGTAATATTACTTTGTAATTGATTAAACTGACTTATGCACACTGATAATATTTAATCTCTGCTGACTACACTGATTACTCTTGATAATAAATTACTGCTGACTAATGTTGACAACTGAAATTGCTGACAACTAAGTTGCTGATTACAATGACTAAATTACGTTTCTTCATATTACACTAACTACTAACTAAAATAAATCCCCTGTGAAATCAGTAACTACGTTTCGATTAAAATAAAACTGACTGACGATTAGCCTATCCGCAAACAATAAATATTTTGCAATACTTGCTACACGCACTACATGTCCACTTATTGAAAACCTTTTGTCGCTAATTTCCTACTTTCCCAAGTTGTCTTACATAACCAAAACCTATGTAAAACTTATTGAAGGGGCCTTAACGCATGTACACCCCTAACCTAACAGGTTGTAATATTTCCCCCTTTAATGTATTCCTCAGCGGCTTCGATTCATTCAACTCACGCCTGAGCTTCCGCTTCTAATGACTTCCATTCATATGCATGAACCGGTCGCAGACATTTTAAAGTGTGTTTATTTAAAGTGTTCGTCCCTGATAATTTTATGCTCAAAGTTTCATCAGGTTGTAATAAGGGTTGCTTTAAAGGGGTTAGAATAAACTGTAATGTTAAAAAATGTAGATCTATATTAAATTAAAATTTTCTTTGAGGTTATGATTTTCGTCAAACATTTTTCTACCTCACAATTATTACGCTCTTTATAATTTGAAATAATACAGATGAACGAGCTACATCTTAAATTGTAATTAGTTATTCCCCTAGTAATTAATCAAGTAATAGTCAGTAGTAGAGCGTATCGTAAATATTTTAAAGAAAGTTATCTTTGACAAGGAATTATATTTAATATCCTAAGAGATTTTTTCAATTTGTTTCCGTCTAGAAAAGCTTGTAAAAACACTACTGATTTCTTTCTGGTTTTCATATCTCTTTCATTTTCAACGTCCTCTTTTTACCTCCAGCATTGTTGTTACAGGTTCTCTTTTGATTCCACTAGCATTCGCTCTTCACCTTAGAGTTACATTCTCTATTCGTAGTTTCATCTCACTTTCTTTACTACGTTTGATATCACCACTTTCCTTAATACACCTTTCAGTAGTAGCCAACATTCATGCTCTCACACCATTCCTCGTCCCCCACAACACCTGGGTTCGACCTGTTTCAAAAACATGTGTTTGGCATATTGCTAAGAGCTCCTATTATCTCCGTCTCCAAACCGACGCACATTATGCTTAGGTTAGTAGTCAGAAACCTCCCTCATCAACAGGAATTACTTTCAGTCATTCTTTGCATATTTATCTCTTATGTCTGCATGATCATTAGCATTGATCAAGGCATTAAACCTATGGCATGAAGATAAAATCATCGACATTAGCATTGGTCAAGTCATTAAACCTATGGCCTGAAGATAAAATCATCGACATTAGCTTTGATCAAGTCATTAAACCTATGGCCTGAAGATAAAATCATCGACGTTAGCATTGATCAAGTCATTAAACCTATGGCCTGAAGATAAAACCATCAACATTAGCATTGATCAAGTTATTAAACCTATGGCCTGAAGATAAAATCATCAACATTAGCATTGATCAAGTTATTAAACCTGTGGCCTGAAGATAAAACCATCGACATTAGCATTGATCAAGTCATTAAACCTATGGCATGAAGATAAAATCATCAACATTAGCATTGATCAAGTTATTAAACCTATGGCCTGAAGATAAAATCATCAACATTAGCATTGATCAAGTCATTAAACCTATGGCCTGAAGATAAAATCATCGACGTTAGCATTGATCAAGTCATTAAACCTGTGGCCTGAAGATAAAATCATCGACATTAGCATTGATCAAGTCATTAAACCTATGGCCTGAAGATAAAACCATCGACATTAGCATTGATCAAGTCATTAAACCTATGGCATGAAGATAAAATCATCAACATTAGCATTGATCAAGTTATTAAACCTATGGCCTGAAGATAAAATCATCAACATTAGCATTGATCAAGTCATTAAACCTATGGCCTGAAGATAAAATCATCGACGTTAGCATTGATCAAGTCATTAAACCTATGGCCTGAAGATAAAACCATCAACATTAGCATTGATCAAGTTATTAAACCTATGGCCTGAAGATAAAATCATCAACATTAGCATTGATCAAGTCATTAAACCTATGGCCTGAAGATAAAATCATCGACGTTAGCATTGATCAAGTCATTAAACCTGTGGCCTGAAGATAAAACCATCAACATTAGCATTGATCAAGTTATTAAACCTATGGCCTGAAGATAAAATCATCAACATTAGCATTGATCAAGTCATTAAACCTATGGCCTGAAGATAAAATCATCGACGTTAGCATTGCTATCGGTCTTGAGGATAAAAAATTAGCTGTAGAAACATGATATTTAATAAACGTTTTAGATTCACAAACGTCTTTTTACTGAAAACAATTTCATACAAGTAAGAAAATGAGAAATTACAATTAATTGTTTGGTTCTATCTTCAATTTAGGTAATGTACTTTACACTTAAATATTTAAACAAACATAAATAAGTAAACTTTTACCTTTAGTAACACTTACTTTATGGGTGAAAAAGGTCCGAGTTTGTGATGGAAAAAATCTCCTTGAGTGACAATTCAGATTTAGAGAAACATTTATGAGCCTATAAAGTCAAGTTTTTGCTTAAAGCTTTATTATTATATCTTAAGGCGTAGTTTATAAATATAAATAGTAAAACAGTACAATTCATTATTTTAAAAACATTATACATTACCTAACATTACCATTATTGCCGTAAATATATTGAGTGAAAAATTAAAACATACTTGACTTGTATTTCGGTATGTAATGATAAAATTTATAATAAATAGATTTATTATTTTGCCAATTTCCCTCCTCGCTTTAAAGAAAACGCTAAACATTATGGTTAAACAGCGTCCTTATTGTAGAAAGTTGTTGGATTACAGTTTATACACTACAATCAACCGCGTTAAAAATTCTACCTCGTAAATTTTCTTTTTCAGCACATCATTCACATAATATTCTGAGTAAAACGAAAATCCAAAACAGACTTGACTACCTCGATGCCTAGCAGACGCTTGGCGTACATAAATTGACAAAATAATCTGCATTTGATTGATACGCGCAAATTCACAATAAAATCATTTATTCAGCATTTTTCTGTTGTTCCCCGAACGCTGGATCCGTGATTTTAGCAATAATATATAACTCAAACCCCCGCCAGCGGCCTAAGGTATCAATTATTTTATCAAATGTTTTTATTTATAATTAATCTGCAGAATTATCCAGGCGTACTGGATACGAACGCCCTCCTCTTACTTCCCGCCTCTATATTTGTTTTGTGCGGATTGTATTATACTCTCTACGCGAGTCCATAATATTGTATTCTTCGTTAATGTTTCATAAATAACCGTTTCATTGCGGATTTAAACAAAAATGAGTTTCATTTTGTCACGGCCTTTCATGTAAATGGATTACAATAACAGACGTTTTTATTGCGATTTGTTGAATTTCTTTGACATTGTTGTACAAGCACCTGCATTTACAATCAATATAAGTAGTTTTAATCTCACAAATTCTCTCATAAAATCATCTCTTGCTCATAGCAAAATGTGTCTTCTTACAAATATTTTCGTGACATTAGGTTCTCCGTCCATCCAGATCTTGTAATAACCTTTCAGTGCAAGCTTCATTTTTATATCCATGAATCGACCACATTCTTTTCGGCTTCAAGATGAAGACTCTGAACTAAAAAACAGAATGTCATTGTTAACGTAACTATCACCATTGTCCGTCACAGATGCTATTTTCTCTAGTCACAGATGACCAAGCACTATACGTTGATTTAAAGTAGAATAGGAATGGGTTTGCGCATTAGAGGAATGCGGTGTTGTCAGTTCGCACGCAATGACAGTCAACCCGCCACTGCCAGCTACTGAAATTACAAAACGAAACCAGCTACCCCACTAGTAAATCACTCCACCGCAGTTACGATGTCACTGAGCGACGAACGGAAGCTTAACACAGAATTGGCAACAAGGCTCACCCACGCAGCAGTATGTGAACCTCCTATTCGCTCAGACGGCTGTAATCCCCACTCCCTCTGGTCGATTTCACCTACGCAGAATCCTATTCTGTTTTAAACCAAACTATAGTCTCTTATTCAGATGACTACCTAAGATCCTTGTTAGTACTAAAGTGAAGTGTGGATGGTTCTAGTGCTCTCAGAATAGCTTGTCTCTTCTGTTTGCAAACGTTCGGTTCCTGTACACAAGCTCAGCCCTTTAGTAAGGCGACGCTAGCCAAGAATTCACTTGAATATTCCTGTCTTGTGAAGGTATTTACACGATTAGAATCTGATGGTATATCAGACGATATAGTTGTAGGTAGCAGGCCTGAAGGAAAATTATGTTAATCGGTTACTTTCGTCAGTGGTCATATGTTTAAGGTTTAATTGTATTATTCGAATACTGTATTATTTATAATCTGTACAGAAAAATAAGAATAAAAGTAAAAAGTGTTGAACAAATCTTTTTAACGTTTTGTAATAATTTCTAAAGTTAGAATGCTTTCAACAAAACATAAAACAAAATATTTCTTTACAATGTTTGCAATTAATTACGACGTTTCAATGATACGAGTGTTTATAAAGCTTCGATCTTTTTCAGGCATAAAATTAAATGTTAAGTTAAGAAAGTAAAATGTTTGTAATTTATGCATAACTATATAAAAACACAGATACCTAATATAACTGTGTATCTAAAAGTAGGTATCTGTGTGTGTTATAATTATGTTTTCTTTTTCTCACTTTTCCCAGAAGTGGATCATTTGGTTTTCAACCCTTATATGATTGAAAATTGTAGTAGTTTACATTAATTATAAAGAAATGGTTTATCTTGAGTTTAGTTAAAAACATCCTAATGTAACAAGTAGTGAGGCAGCCTTAAAAAGAATAACAAATTTATAATCAACTAAAACAAAAGACAACATGAAACGTTTTGCAAATAGAAGATCAAATTTTATAAAACATGAAATACAAGTATACAACAATAATGAAAACAAAATATTTGAAGAATATTTGAAAACTTACATTAAAGATATTAATATTATACTGAAGACGTTGGCTGCAGGAATTTCACATACCTTAATATTGCCCTGCATTGTGTAGGCCTACGTTAGAGGTAATGGGTAACAAAGATTCAATGTTATTATTAATTTAGCGACTAGGTGACACGTTATGATAAGATCTTAGAGATAAGCTCAATGGAGTTCCTATTTGGTCAGTTTACGTTTCAATGTACTTATATTTTAAGGAGTTCCTGCTCAATGGAATATGCTCAATAGAGTTACGGCTTATTGGAGTGATGGCTCAATGGAGTTATATCACAGTGGAATTACAGCGCTATAGTGTTATAGCTCAATAAAGTTATAGTTTAGTGGAGGTACTGTTTAATGGAAATTGCTCAATAGAGTTACTGCTTATTGGAGTGATGGCTCAATGGAGTTATATCACAGTGGAATTACAGCGCTATAGTGTTATAGCTCAATAAAGTTATAGTTTAGTGGAGGTACTGTTTAATGGAAATTGCTCAATAGAGTTACTGCTTATTGGAGTGATGGCTCAATGGAGTTATATCACAGTGGAATTACACCGCTATAGTGTTACAGCTCAATAAAGTTATAGTTTAGTGGAGGTACTGTTTAATGGAAATTGCTCAATAGAGTTACTGCTTATTGGAGTGATGGCTCAATGGAGTTATATCACAGTGGAATTACAGCGCTATAGTGTTATAGCTCAATAAAGTTATAGTTTAGTGGAGGTACTGTTTAATGGAAATTGCTCAATAGAGTTACTGCTTATTGGAGTGATGGCTCAATGGAGTTATATCACAGTGGAATTACAGCGCTATAGTGTTACAGCTCAATAAAGTTATAGTTTAGTGGAGGTACTGTTTAATGGAAATTGCTCAATAGAGTTACTGCTTATTGGAGTGATGGCTCAATGGAGTTATATCACAGTGGAATTACAGCGCTATAGTGTTACAGCTCAATAAAGTTATAGTTTAGTGGAGGTACTGTTTAATGGAAATTGCTCAATAGAGTTACTGCTTATTGGAGTGATGGCTCAATGGAGTTATATCACAGTGGAATTACAGCGCTATAGTGTTACAGCTCAATAAAGTTATAGTTTAGTGGAGGTACTGTTTAATGGAAATTGCTCAATAGAGTTACTGCTTATTGGAGTGATGGCTCAATGGAGTTATATCACAGTGGAATTACACCGCTATAGTGTTACAGCTCAATAAAGTTATAGTTTAGTGGAGGTACTGTTTAATGGAAATTGCTCAATAGAGTTACTGCTTATTGGAGTGATGGCTCAATGGAGTTATATCACAGTGGAATTACACCGCTATAGTGTTACAGCTCAATAAAGTTATAGTTTAGTGGAGGTACTGTTTAATGGAAATTGCTCAATAGAGTTACTGCTTATTGGAGTGATGGCTCAATGGAGTTATATCACAGTGGAATTACACCGCTATAGTGTTACAGCTCAATAAAGTTATAGTTTAGTGGAGGTACTGTTTAATGGAAATTGCTCAATAGAGTTACTGCTTATTGGAGTGATGGCTCAATGGAGTTATATCACAGTGGAATTACAGCGCTATAGTGTTATAGCTCAATAAAGTTATAGTTTAGTGGAGGTACTGTTTAATGGAAATTGCTCAATAGAGTTACTGCTTATTGGAGTGATGGCTCAATGGAGTTATATCACAGTGGAATTACAGCGCTATAGTGTTACAGCTCAATAAAGTTATAGTTTAGTGGAGGTACTGTTTAATGGAAATTGCTCAATAGAGTTACTGCTTATTGGAGTGATGGCTCAATGGAGTTATATCACAGTGGAATTACAGCGCTATAGTGTTATAGCTCAATAAAGTTATAGTTTAGTGGAGGTACTGTTTAATGGAAATTGCTCAATAGAGTTACTGCTTATTGGAGTGATGGCTCAATGGAGTTATATCACAGTGGAATTACACCGCTATAGTGTTACAGCTCAATAAAGTTATAGTTTAGTGGAGGTACTGTTTAATGGAAATTGCTCAATAGAGTTACTGCTTATTGGAGTGATGGCTCAATGGAGTTATATCACAGTGGAATTACAGCGCTATAGTGTTATAGCTCAATAAAGTTATAGTTTAGTGGAGGTACTGTTTAATGGAAATTGCTCAATAGAGTTACTGCTTATTGGAGTGATGGCTCAATGGAGTTATATCACAGTGGAATTACAGCGCTATAGTGTTACAGCTCAATAAAGTTATAGTTTAGTGGAGGTACTGTTTAATGGAAATTGCTCAATAGAGTTACTGCTTATTGGAGTGATGGCTCAATGGAGTTATATCACAGTGGAATTACAGCGCTATAGTGTTACAGCTCAATAAAGTTATAGTTTAGTGGAGGTACTGTTTAATGGAAATTGCTCAATAGAGTTACTGCTTATTGGAGTGATGGCTCAATGGAGTTATATCACAGTGGAATTACAGCGCTATAGTGTTACAGCTCAATAAAGTTATAGTTTAGTGGAGGTACTGTTTAATGGAAATTGCTCAATAGAGTTACTGCTTATTGGAGTGATGGCTCAATGGAGTTATATCACAGTGGAATTACAGCGCTATGGTGCTATAGCTCAATAAAGTTATAGTTTAGTGGAGGTACTGTTTAATGGAAATTGCTCAATAGAGTTACTGCTTATTGGAGTGATGGCTCAATGGAGTTATATCACAGTGGAATTACAGCGCTATGGTGCTATAGCTCAATAAAGTTATAGTTTAGTGGAGGTACTGTTTAATGGAAATTGCTCAATAGAGTTACGGCTTATTGGAGTGATGGCTCAATGGAGTTATATCACAGTGGAATTACAGCGCTATAGTGTTACAGCTCAATAAAGTTATAGTTTAGTGGAGGTACTGTTTAATGGAAATTGCTCAATAGAGTTACTGCTTATTGGAGTGATGGCTCAATGGAGTTATATCACAGTGGAATTACAGCGCTATGGTGCTATAGCTCAATAAAGTTATAGTTTAGTGGAGGTACTGTTTAATGGAAATTGCTCAATAGAGTTACTGCTTATTGGAGTGATGGCTCAATGGAGTTATATCACAGTGGAATTACAGCGCTATGGTGCTATAGCTCAATAAAGTTATAGTTTAGTGGAGGTACTGTTTAATGGAAATTGCTCAATAGAGTTACGGCTTATTGGAGTGATGGCTCAATGGAGTTATATCACAGTGGAATTACAGCGCTATAGTGTTATAGCTCAATAAAGTTATAGTTTAGTGGAGGTACTGTTTAATGGAAATTGCTCAATAGAGTTACTGCTTATTGGAGTGATGGCTCAATGGAGTTATATCACAGTGGAGTTACAGCGCTATGGTGTTATAGCTCAATAGAATTATTTCACAGTGGAGTTACAGCGCTATGGTGCTATAGCTCAATAGAGTTATTTCACAGTGAAGTTACAGAGCTATGGTGTTATAGCTCAATAGAGTTATAGTTTAGTGGAGGTACTGTTTAATGGAAATTGCTCAATAGAGTTACTGCTTATTGGAGTGATGGCTCAATGGAGTTATATCACAGTGGAATTACAGCGCTATAGTGTTATAGCTCAATAAAGTTATAGTTTAGTGGAGGTACTGTTTAATGGAAATTGCTCAATAGAGTTACTGCTTATTGGAGTGATGGCTCAATGGAGTTATATCACAGTGGAGTTACAGCGCTATGGTGCTATAGCTCAATAGAGTTATTTCACAGTGAAGTTACAGAGCTATGGTGTTATAGCTCAATAGAGTTATTTCACAGTGAAATTACAGCGCTGTGGTGTTATAGCTCAATAGAGTTATTTCACAGTGAAGTTATAGCGCTATGGTGTTATAGCTCAATAGAGTTATTTCACAGTGAAGTTATAGCGCTATGGTGTTATAGCTCAATAGAGTTATTTCACAGTGAAGTCAAAGCGCTATGGTGTTATAGCTCAATAGAGTTATTTCACAGTGAAGTTATAGCGCTATGGTGTTATAGCTCAATAGAGTTATTTCACAGTGAAGTTATAGCGCTATGGTGTCATAGCTCAATAGAGTTATTTCACAGTGAAGTTATAGCGCTATGGTGTTATAGCTCAATAGAGTTATTTCAAAGTGAAGTTATAGCGCTATGGTGTTATAGCTCAATAGAGTTATTTCACAGTGAAGTTACAGCGCTATGGTGTTATAGCTCAATAAAGTTATAGTTTAGTGGAGGTATTGTTTATGGAAATTGCTCAATAGAGTTACTGCTTATTGGAGTGATGGCTCAATGGAGTTATATCACAGTGGAATTACAGCGCTATAGTGTTATAGCTCAATAAAGTTATAGTTTAGTGGAGGTATTGTTTAATGGAAATTGCTCAATAGAGTTACTGCTTATTGGAGTGATGGCTCAATGGAGTTATATCACAGTGGAGTTACAGCGCTATGGTGCTATAGCTCAATAGAGTTATTTCACAGTGAAGTTACAGCGCTATGGTGTTATAGCTCAATAGAGTTATTTCACAGTGAAGTTATAGCGCTATGGTGTTATAGCTCAATAGAGGTATTTCACAGTGAAGTTATAGCGCTATGGTGTTATAGCTCAATAGAGTTATTTCACAGTGAAGTTACAGCGCTATGGTGTTATAGCTCAATAGAGTTATTTCACAGTGAAGTTATAGCGCTATGGTGTTATAGCTCAATAGAGTTATTTCACAGTGAAGTTATAGCGCTATGGTGTTATAGCTCAATAGAGTTATTTCACAGTGAAGTTATAGCGCTATGGTGTTATAGCTCAATAGAGTTATTTCACAGTGGAGTTACAGCGCTATGGTGTTATAGCTCAATAGAGTTATTTCACAGTGAAGTTACAGCGCTATGGTGTTATAGCTCAATAGAGTTATTTCACAGTGAAGTTACAGCGCTATGGTGTTATAGCTCAATAGAGTTATTTCACAGTGGAGTTATAGCGCTATGGTGTTATAGCTCAATAGAGTTATTTCACAGTGAAGTTACAGCGCTATGGTGTTATAGCTCAATAGAGTTATTTCAAAGTGAAGTTACAGCGCTATGGTGTTATAGCTCAATAGAGTTATTTCACAGGGGAGTTACAGCACTATGGTGTTATAGCTCAATAGAGTTATTTCACAGTGAAGTTACAGCGCTATGGTGTTATAGCTCAATAGAGTTATTTCACAGTGGAGTTACAGCGCTATGGTGTTATAGCTCACTAGAGTTATTTCACAGTGGAGTTACAGCGCTATGGTGTTATAGCTCAATAGAGTTATTTCACAGTGAAGTTACAGCGCTATGGTGTTATAGCTCAATAGAGTTATTTCACAGTGGAGTTACAGCGCTATGGTGTTATAGCTCAATAGAGTTATTTCACAGTGAAGTTACAGCGCTATGGTGTTATAGCTCAATAGAGTTATTTCACAGTGGAGTTACAGCGCTATGGTGTTATAGCTCAATAGAGTTATTTCACAGTGAAGTTACAGCGCTATGGTGTTATAGCTCAATAGAGTTATTTCACAGTGACGTTACAGTGCTATGGTGTTATAGCTCAATAGAGTTATTTCACAGTGGAGTTATAGCGCTATGGTGTTATAGCTCAATAGAGTTATTTCACAGTGGAGTTACAGCGCTATGGTGTTATAGCTCAATAGAGTTATTTCACAGTGAAGTTACAGCGCTATGGTGTTATAGCTCAATAGAGTTATTTCACAGTGGAGTTACAGCGCTATGGTGTTATAGCTCAATAGAGTTATTTCACAGTGAATTTACAGCGCTATGGTGTTATAGCTCAATAGAGTTATTTCACAGTGGAGTTACAGCGCTATGGTGTTATAGCTCAATAGAGTTATTTCACAGTGAAGTTACAGCGCTATGGTGTTATAGCTCAATAGAGTTATTTCACAGTGGAGTTACAGCGCTATGGTGTTATAGCTCAATAGAGTTATTTCACAGTGAAGTTACAGCGCTATGGTGTTATAGCTCAATAGAGTTATTTCACAGTGAAGTTACAGCGCTATGGTGTTATAGCTCAATAGAGTTATTTCACAGTGGAGTTACAGCGCTATGGTGTTATAGCTCAATAGAGTTATTTCACAGTGAATTTACAGCGCTATGGTGTTATAGCTCAATAGAGTTATTTCACAGTGGAGTTACAGCGCTATGGTGTTATAGCTCAATAGAGTTATTTCACAGTGAAGTTACAGCGCTATGGTGTTATAGCTCAATAGAGTTATTTCACAGTGGAGTTACAGCGCTATGGTGTTATAGCTCAATAGAGTTATTTCACAGTGAAGTTACAGCGCTATGGTGTTATAGCTCAATAGAGTTATTTCACAGTGAAGTTACAGCGCTATGGTGTTATAGCTCAATAGAGTTATTTCACAGTGGAGTTACAGCGCTATGGTGTTATAGCTCAATAGAGTTATTTCACAGTGAAGTTACAGCGCTATGGTGTTATAGCTCAATAGAGTTATTTCACAGTGAAGTTACAGCGCTATGGTGTTATAGCTCAATAGAGTTATTTCACAGTGAAGTTACAGCGCTATGGTGTTATAGCTCAATAGAGTTATTTCACAGTGGAGTTACAGCGCTATGGTGTTATAGCTCAATAGAGTTATTTCACAGTGGAGTTACAGCGCTATGGTGTTATAGCTCAATAGAGTTATTTCACAGTGGAGTTACAGCGCTATGGTGTTATAGCTCAATAGAGTTATTTCACAGTGAAGTTACAGCGCTATGGTGTTATAGCTCAATAGAGTTATTTCACAGTGGAGTTACAGCGCTATGGTGTTATAGCTCAATAGAGTTATTTCACAGTGAAGTTACAGCACTATGGTGTTATAGCTCAATAGAGTTATTTCACAGTGAAGTTACAGCGCTATGGTGTTATAGCTCAATAGAGTTATTTCACAGTAAAGTTACAGCGCTATGGTGTTATAGCTCAATAGATTTATTTCAAAGTGAAGTTACAGCGCTATGGTGTTATAGCTCAATAGAGTTATTTCACAGTGGAGTTACAGCGCTATGGTGTTATAGCTCAATAGAGTTATTTCACAGTGAAGTTACAGCGCTATGGTGTTATAGCTCAATAGAGTTATTTCACAGTGGAGTTATAGCGCTATGGTGTTATAGCTCAATAGAGTTATTTCACAGTGGAGTTATAGCGCTATGGTGTTATAGCTCAATAGAGTTATTTCACAGTGGAGTTACAGCGCTATGGTGTTATAGCTCAATAGAGTTATCTCACAGTGAAGTTATAGCGCTATGGTGTTATAGGTTTATAGTTTGTTGAAGTTCCTGCTCAATGGAGTATGCTAAATAGAATTACGGCTTATTAGAGTTATGGCTCAATGGAGTTATATCTCAGTGGAATTACAGCGCTATAGTGTTATAGCTCAATAAAGTTGGAGTTTAGTGGAATTCCTGCTCAATGGAGTATGAGACGCAAATAACGATGTTTTTTTTTGACATATTGGATTAAAAATATGTGCGTTATTATTGTCGTTATATTTAATTATAGGTATAGAGATTTATCAATATTTAAATAAACCTTTTCTCGTAATAATTTTCAATAAATAGTGCAACATAACCTACGTATTAAACAGCTATTTTACAAAATAACTAATGAAACAAAATCAGCTGATATATGAAATCATATGTTATCACTTTATTGACCTTGACGTGACTCATAGCGTAACCTGACGGAAGTCATACGGTCGCCAAATCGAATGTTTATGTTCTTCTAATAGGACATTGTTACAGACGTTTTCGCTTCAAAAATCGACTTTAAATGTTTGTGTTATGATGAGGAGAATATGAAAAAAGCCTCCTAATAGTATTAAAAGTAAAATGAATTTAGTATTTGTAAAGGTCACAAAAAGTATGTTTACGAGAAGTCGACAATTCGTAGCTGAGAAAACCTTTGCGCCTGCTGTATTTGCGGTGGCGCGACGACGCGACGGAGAGTAAATAGAAGGACTACATCGACGTACATTTTTAAAACCACGCCAGGCAGCAACGCTATGGTGCTGGGCCGCGACGCCACCTCAGACATGCAGGTTTACCTCGCAGGCCTGGTATTAGCAGCAATTAATCCTAATAGGCAAACAATTGCGGGCTACATCACATACAATTAGCCGAATGACACGGCTATTAGGCGTCATTCTTGGGTATTGTCACAACACAGTGACGTGGTAATAATTACACGCCTTAAACAATATTAATTGCTTTTGAATTCACCGTCTGTCCGGATGAAATTGTCGGTTGGTAATTATTTGAAAATTTCTCAGCGTATGTTTGTTGTAATTATTGATGTAGCTTTTGATAATTGCAAAATTTTTAGGAAAATTGAATTGGAAATATGCTAAATATGAGGCTGAATGATTTCCATATATATCCCTCCCGCCTTGTATTGATTGAAGAATAATCTTTAGGTGTGCAAGAGAGTGAAGCCGAAGAGTAAATACTTGTAAGAAGTACTGTAAGACTGACGTGAGATCTCCATAGTAATACATTAATAAGAAGAATAAAAAGTAAAGATAATGTAGTGATAAAAATATTAGTTGAGACAAAAACTTTTCGAAACATGTACAGTCTAATATAGATAATAAGACATGCATAAAGGTCTTCAACGTTTTTTTAACACTTTTTCACTTATTGGTCAGGAAATAAATATAGTATATTGTTTAATAGGAAAATAGATTTAAAACATTTGATGAAAAGTGCCAAACTGTACTTTTTAAAGTTTTTTCTGCAGCAATTTAGTTCTAAATTTGCTAACGATGTAATGGATGTACATAAGTACAAAGGTAGATAAAGGTAGAAATTCTTGTATTTATTCTTGAAGAATACAATAAGAAGAGAAACGAAAAACACGCGCTACAAACTTTGAAGAGTGGTCAATTAACGAATAATCATTACATATGCAAGGCAGTAGAATCGAAAAATTAAAACAAAAAAGGCAAATTAGAAAAACAGGAAACTCTTCACGAAATATGTATTGAAATCGCCCTAAACTGTTTAGAGTGCTATATTAATTTAAAAAAAAACTATATTAGTGATATTTAAAAGTTTTAACAACTAGACAGTAAACGTTTTTTTCAAATACTTAATGTCATAAGGATTTAAAAACTTCTACAACCATTTTTAACATGATTTTTTCACTTATTGGTCAGAAAACAAAAAACTTCTTATCTTCCGAATAATATTTGAGCTCAAATCATTTCATAAAAATGCAAAAACAGTATTTTCTAAGACTTTTTTTTACAGCATATTAGAGCATTTGCTTAAGGAAAAGTGAATGTACTCAAGAATAAATATAAATAAAGATAAAAATGGATGAACGTATTATATTAATTTCCATTCTCGGAATAAGAAGAGTAACTACTGTATTCATGGTCTCCTGTCCGCCATTGGGACGAGAGGATACTTCTACCACCGCTGTTCGAGAGCATTTTCGGAACTACTCAGAACCAATAGCCCATTCCGGAGCCAAATTTCCGTACGTATCAAATACTCCTTCTGCTTAATTCGCTTCAGGTATGCACTTATAAAGTGACGGGTCCTCCAAATACAGTAATGGCCTCCCAATCTACCTAGAGTATTTTGTATCGTAATATTAGGATACTGGGAGCAGAAGCCTGGATGGGTTCATATATAGAATAAAATACCAGTCCTAGATTTTGGGAACCGTTGAGTTTACTGAAAATTTCTTTCATCTTAGAAAATAGAGGATGTAGAATTTTTAGAAAATAAAACTTTTACATTTACTAGAAACACAAGTCTCAAGTATAACTTTATTCTACTCCATACCATGTAGAAACGTAACCTAACCATGTCCTGTCAAAAGCAGTAGAGATAACAAATAAGCCTGCAGTCGAATTTAAGAAATTTATTAGTGACTGATAGATATAAAGCAATCTATATATAGTGCTAAGTTTATCCAGGAGTTGGATAAATATGTACGGTAACCTGTTAATAAAGGAATTTAAAAACAACGTCTAAAATATTTTTTATAAAATAGATTTCTGGCGCAGAAACTTGTTATAGAGATGTGACGGTAGCTACTCGAATTAGTAAAATTTTTCGACTTAAAAAGTGGAAAATAGTTTGATTTGTAACTGATAAGACGACCACAATGATCACCAAAGATATGTGAAAATCAGGAAGAGATTTTCTATTGACTTTTTGTATTTTTTGGTGAATATTGGATTATTTTAACGAAAAGGAAAAATATTTCTGAGCGTTGAACTCTCTGGAAACGATAAAATTTGAACTTCAGAGTGACGTCATGTTTTGTACTTTGTCATACGTTTTATTAATTACAGACGTTTATTTTTATTTAGTGATATGAGACTTTTAAGTCACAAGATATAGAAAGAGACTTGAGCTGCGCAGGAAAAGAGTTCACAGACTAGTGGAGCTGCAGGGTTAGACAGCTGTCTACCGTTGTCACAGAGGGAAACAAGTCAAGTGGGACACAGTGGTTATGTCAATCGATATTTACACCATTGAGGTTCGACAAACACTGAGCCAGCGGCACCCCCACCACTCTAAATGTCTAATTGCCTACTGCGGATTGGCATTTCAGATGTTACTGGTATGCTAGTACACTACCTGCTCCAATGACGTATTCACTGGTTCAACAGCTGTTACATTATCATTGTTGTCAACTGTGGATTATTTTGTACGGTTTTACAACCTAATTTACAGACAAATGGCATATTTAAGTATATTTTAAATTCTAGTTTTTAATATAGTTTCTTTATAGTTATCCTTTGAACTTCCTTATTTGTTCATTTTACTAATAAAGAGCAAATTTCGTTTAACTGCAGCAAAGCCTTCTAGCATGTGTGTACACAATTAGGGCGATACTTAGGACACACTTTTGTCCAAAGTTTGAAATAAAATGTTGAATACCGGCTAATTAATAGTAGCCTATATTACTGAAAAGACCAAAATAAGGATCATCACAAAAAGTTATTGATTTATCAAAGATTTGAACCTAGAAAACCATTGTTTAGTGAGGCTAAGACACACTAAGCATCGAAATGCAGAAATAAAATCAGAGCAAGACGCCACATCAATTAAAAAACTTGTTAAAAGAGATTTTCTTAATTTTTATTTTCTACTTTTTATTTTTGTTGTATTTTAAAATTTCTTATTTGCTTGTTTTGAGAGAGCCGCGGGGCAAACAAAGTGAAACAAAGAATCTCAAAGTCTTACTTGACAATTAGCAATCCTTGCACAGATTGGAGAAACATCTTTGGGTGTAAGAGTTAAACAAATAAAGAAGAAAGTAGTAGTGGCAAAGAGGCTACTTCACAAAGCTGCCACTTGACCGTCTAGCGCTAGCTGCGGGGCTTTTAATTTTTTTATTAAGGGCTGCTCTTTCAATTAAAACCGAGCACCATTGTTTCTTAGTACGCACTCTTGCCACGGCTTTGTTCAGCGTCATGTACGACGATGACGTCCTCTTTTGTCATCTTTCCTTAGTTTTTTTAAAAACATTTTTGCCTTTGTTAAAATTAGTAGTCGACATTTCTCGCAGTGTTTCGGAAATATGTCCAATTAATGTGTCTTTAACATTGTTAAATTGCTTACAAGAAATGTGTTTTGTTTCTTCGATCGTTTCTCTCTTATTTAAAACGTTTCCTTTCTGTCTACTTTTTGTTTTCCTTGTTTTGTAGAAAGATTTCGCTAAGGTAAAGTAAACATCCAGAGGGATAAAATGTTATATGAGGTAAAAAGTTATATTGAGATATTTAAGATGGTCTAAATATAATTTTAAGAGAACGTAAATTACTTATATATTCAATTTTATCCCCCCCCCTAGTATATTTTTTACGTTGAGATAAAGAAGGCGTTAGTGGCCACATGGGTATTGGCACACTAGCTGCGGTTTGGGTTGTGGAGAAAAGGGTGTATTAAGAAGAATTTTACTGTGGTTGAAACGGATAAACAGCATTTTTATGTTAGAGGACTCATTTTAATTTATCATTGGGGGCTGAATAACCAATTTTTGTTTCAATACTGTTTTAAAATATAATTAATTGAACTGATGATCCTACAGAAGCTACATTGGGCATTTATACTTCCACCGGCGCACGAGAACAGCCCTGGCGTAGAAATGAGTGACACTCGGTTTTCAGTTCTGCGCATGCGCTGTAGGTGTATTTCTGACCTACAAACATAACCTAAGAGTACGGTAGTTTTTTAGTAGTTATATTTTATTACGTAATATAAATATTTATTATTAGGTAAAGGTACTAATTTTATTAAGAAAGAGTATACAAAATAAATTATATATGATCCCGTTTCTGCATGGTATTGTTTTGCATATATTCTTTTTTGTGCTAGAACATATTTTTGGGAATGATCTTATCGTTTTCCTGCCCTGGATCAGGGCTCTTCTCGTGCACAGGTGACAATAACTTTCATTAGGATGTCTCTCTTTACCTTTTCTATATCTTTATCTTTGAAACTGTTCTCTATTTTCTTGTTCGCAAACAGCTTTTATTACGATTTTTTATTTTTCTCTTCTATATGTTCATTGTTAAACAGTTCTTGGTTTCCTCCTTCCCTAAAAATATTTATTAGGATTTTTCTGTTTACCACTCCTATATGTTTATTTTTGAACTCTTCATCTTTCCTCCTTCTTCAATAGGTTTTATTAAGATTTTTCTATTTGTATCTTCTATATGTTAATCTTTGAACAGTTCTCTGTGTTTTCTCTTTCCCTACAATTATTTATTAGGATTTTTCTGTTTATCTCTTTTATATGTTCATTTTTGAACAGTTCTTTGTTTCCTCCTTCCCTAAAAATATTTATTAGGATTTATCTGTTTACCACTCCTATATGTTCATTTTTGAACAGTTCATTGTTCCTCCTTCTTCAATAGGTTTTATTTGGGTTTTTCTACTTATCTCTTCTACATGTACATCTTTGAACAGTTCTCTTTGTTTCCTCCCCTAAAAGAATTAATTAGGATATTTCTGTTTAGCAATCCTATATGTTAATTTTTGAACGTTCATTGATTCTCCTTCTTCTGTAGGTTTTAATTGGGTTTTTCTATTTATCTCTTCTGTATGTTCATCTTTGAACAGTTCTTTGTTTCCTCCTTCTCTGAAAATCTTTATTAGGATTTTTCTGTTTACCACTCCTATGTATTAATTTTTGAACTGTTCATTGTTTCTCCTTCGTCAATAGGTTTTATTATGATTTTTCTATTTATGGGATCTATATGTTCATTTTTAACATTTCTTTGTTTCCACCTTCCCTAAAAATATTAATTATGATTTTTCCGTTTACCACTCCTTTATGTTCATTTTTGAACTGTTCATTGTTCCTCCTTCTTCTGTAGGTTTTATTTGGGTTTTTTTCTATTTATCTCTTCTGTATGTTCATTTTTGAACTGTTCTTTGTTTCTTCCTTCCATAAAAATATTTATTAGGATTTTTCTGTTTACCAATCCTATATGTTCATTTTTGAACAGTTCATTGTTCCTCCTTCTTCCGTAGGTTTTAATTGGGTTGTTCTATTTATCTCTTCTGTATGTTCATCTTTGAACAGTTCTTTGTTTCCTCCTTCTGTAAAAATATTTATTACGATTTTTCTGTTTACCACTCCTATATGTTCATTTTTGAACTGTTCATTTTTCCTCTTTCTTCAATAGGTTTTATTAAGACTTTTCTATTTTTTCTTCTATATGTTAATCTTTGAACAGTTCTCTGTGTTTCCCATTTCCCTAAAAATATTTATTAGGATTTTTCTGTTTACCAATTCTATATGTTCATTTTTGAACAGTTCTTTGTTTCCTCCTTTTCTAAAAATATTTATTATGATTTTTCTGTTTACCACTCCTATTGTTCATTTTTAAACTGTTCATTGTTCCTCCTTCTTCTGTAGGTTTTATTTGGGTTTTTCTGTTTATCTCTTCTGTATGTTCATCTTTGAACAGTTCTTTGTTTCCTCCTTCTCTGAAAATATTTATTAGGATTTTTCTGTCTACCACTCCTATATGTTCATTTTAGAACTGTTCATTGTTCCCCTTCTTCAATAGGTCTTATTAGGATTTTTCTATTTATCTCTTCTATATGTTCATTTTTAAACCATTCTTTGTTTCCTCCTTCCCTAAAAATATTTATTAGGATTTATCTGTTTACCACTCCTATATGTTCATTTTTGAACTCTTCATTTTTCCTCTTCTTCAATAGGTTTTATTAAGACTTTTCTATTTTTTCTTCTATATGTTAATCTTTGAACAGTTCTCTGTGTTTCCTATTTCCCTAAAAATATTTATTAGGATTTTTCTGTTTATCTCTTTTATATATTAGTTTTTGAACTGCTCATTGTCCCTCCTTCTTCTATAGGTTTTATTTGGGTTTTTCTATTTATATCTTCTATATGTTAATCTTTGAACAGTTCTCTGTGTTTCCTCTTTCCCTAAACATGCTTATTAGGATTTTTCTGTTTACCAATTCTATATGTTCATTTTTGAACAGTTCTTTGTTTCCTCCTTTTCTAAAAATATTTATTATGATTTTTCTGTTTACCACTCCTATTGTTCATTTTTAAACTGTTCATTGTTCCTCCTTCTTCTGTAGGTTTTATTTGGGTTTTTCTGTTTATCTCTTCTGTATGTTCATCTTTGAACAGTTCTTTGTTTCCTCCTTCTCTGAAAATATTTATTAGGATTTTTCTGTCTACCACTCCTATATGTTCATTTTAGAACTGTTCATTGTTCCCCTTCTTCAATAGGTCTTATTAGGATTTTTCTATTTATCTCTTCTATATGTTCATTTTTAAACCATTCTTTGTTTCCTCCTTCCCTAAAAATATTTATTAGGATTTATCTGTTTACCACTCCTATATGTTCATTTTTGAACTCTTCATTTTTCCTCTTCTTCAATAGGTTTTATTAAGACTTTTCTATTTTTTCTTCTATATGTTAATCTTTGAACAGTTCTCTGTGTTTCCTATTTCCCTAAAAATATTTATTAGGATTTTTCTGTTTATCTCTTTTATATATTAGTTTTTGAACTGCTCATTGTCCCTCCTTCTTCTATAGGTTTTATTTGGGTTTTTCTATTTATATCTTCTATATGTTAATCTTTGAACAGTTCTCTGTGTTTCCTCTTTCCCTAAACATGCTTATTAGGATTTTTCTGTTTACCAATTCTATATGTTCATTTTTGAACAGTTCTTTGTTTCCTCCTTCTCTAAAAATATTTATTATGATTTTTCTGTTTACCACTCCTATTGTTCATTTTTGAACTGTTCATTGTTCCTCCTTCTTCTGTAGGTTTTATTAGCATTTTTCTATTTATCTCTTCTATATCTTCATCTTTGAACAGTGCTTTATTTCCTCCTTTTTCAATAATTTTCATTAGGATTTTTTAATTTATCTCTTCTATAAGGTTTCCTTAAAACACTTCTTTACTTTCTTCTTATTTCAATATGTACATAAGTAAAACAGCAACTTATTGATTAGTCAACAAAAAATAAGCACGATATTGCTGTATGAAACTTGAAACAATTACCTACCGACTCAACACTCAGCAATACACAGATCGTAACTTACAAAGACGTAACACAATTTAACGCAGGAAAGGATAATCTGACAACTGTACAATATCGACAATAATTAGTTTTCCTTACTAACTGTTTACTTGTTCAGACGATGTAATATTATAGTATGATACAGAAGCGCCCATAAAAGAAGAAAATGAATTACTTTTATTTTCCCAAGTACTAAATCTGTAGTATAATAAAACCGGTAAAGGTCTATTGCCCTTAAGTTAAATATTTACTTTCTCTGCGGGCAAAGTGCCAAATTCTCACTACCTATTCCTCTTAAAAGTAGTTAAACCGACGTGAAAAGATAATTTGTACGCAAATCAGTGAAAAAGTACAGTAATGGCAAGGTTCTACCAAGCGGGAATAGAAGCACAAAAGGGGACACTATCCTTACCCGTGAGTTAAACTCAATGGGGTTTATCGTATCTTGCAGTAGTAACTTCATCTCTAGTAGATATTTGAAAGTTTTTAAATATTTCCAGTTTGGATTATTTTCTGTGTATTTTCTTGATTATCACCCTCTGAAAGTTTATTATTTTGATTTAATGCCAAACTGAAGATAGATAACAGCCATGACAAACAACAAACCGACGCTGTTTAAAACTAATTACTAATTTTGCCACCAACTAAATCACAACACTACACAACCTACAACGTGCAAACAACTCAAAAATGGAAGAAAAGACCTACTACAGTTTAGTAAACTCTTTAAAGGTAAGCCAGACTTAGACGATTAGGCGATAATTGCATCTCGATGCGCGCACACTCTCTCACGCGCTGACCTGCTTTCCTGCCATGAGACACCTAGTAAAATGTGGTCTACAAAACTAAATTTTTGAAAACTGCTACATTTAATTAGAGAGAAGGGATCGGAAAAGTGAAAGGGAGAGAGACAGAAAGAGAGAGAGAGAGAGAGAGAGAGAGAGAGAAAGAGAGACAGACAGAAAGAAAGAGAGAGTATAGAGACAGAAGGACAGATAGACCGACAGACAGATAGACAGGGGGAGATGAAAAGGGGTCGGGAAAGTGGAAGGGAGAGAGAGAAAGAGAGAGAGAGAGAGACAGACAGACAGAGAGAGGGAGAGGAAGAGGGGTTGGGAAAGTGAAAGGGAGAGAGAGAGTGTGTGTGTGTGAGTGTGTGTGTGTGTGTGAGAGAGAGAGAAAGAGAGAGAGAGTTTGTTTTAACTATTCTTATACCCTACTAATAATTTATAAGTAAAATAGTATTATCTAAATCCCTCGTTTAAGAGCTTTTAGCGAATATATGTTAAATCACATTATTTGTAATAATTTTGTGTTTATTGTGTTGCTAACCTTCAAACAAAGGGAAAGATTAAATAAAGGAAAGCAATAAAATGACGAGTACAAAAACACCAACGATGTTTAAGTTGAATTTATAAAGAGCGTGTTAAAGTGAGGTGAAGGGGTGGTTTTCTCCACCAAAGCAAACAGCTTGGCGTGAAAAACTTCACCCTTCTTTACATCCCCAGACAGAGACGCGGACAATTCATTCCACTTGTTAAACGATTAGCCCGATTCCATTTCATCCCTCATCCCTTCATTCAAGTCTTTCATTTTTTTATACTTATTTAAATAAATGTGAAGTAAATACGTACGTATTTAGGGAGGTTTCTATCGCAAAGATTTTAGTGTCGGTGTAGAAATGCACTCCATTGTTAGACAAAGGTGAATTTTTAAAGGTTTATTAGGTTTTTCAAATTTAAAAGGATATATTTTATTTCATTTATACGAATAATATTTTTACTTAAACTTTTGAAATATTTGAAAAGGTATAAATTTAAATAATTTAATTTGGAAAAGTGTGTAAAACTCATGATATGAAGTAAGTTTATGAAAATGGATAAACAATGGAGCAGTGTGTTGTTAAATTTAAAAAAAAATAGTAGAACCGCTAAAACGAAAAGATTGAGAAATAGTTTTAAATAAAAAATCTGTGTTTAGCAAAATAAAATAATTAAATTTAAACATCTGTAATACTCTCGCGAAGATAAAAATTTAAAAAAAAACTATCGTGTGTGATAGATTCAATAATATTTAATAATAACAAATTGTCAAAGTAAATTTGTTAAAATTGTAATAAACGGATGCGCCTAAACGTTTCTCTGAGTCAAAATAATAGAACACAATATCAAGAGCACAGTGGTACAATATATTACAATGAAAATATTGGAAAGAACCCCAATACCACAAAAATAATAAAAAATAACAAATAAAACAAGTTACTTAAGATTTAACCCTTATGTACATTTCAATGACCATGTCATCATCATCAGAGTGTATTATTATAAAATTACAATCTAGCAAACAAGAAGTTACACTCTAGTTTGTAACTTCTTGTTTGCTAGATTGTAATTTTGTAATAATACCCTCTGATGATGATGAAATGGTCATTGAAATGTACATAAGGGTTAAATCTTAAGTAACTTGTTTAATTTGTTATTTTTGATTATTTTTGTGGTATTGGGGCTCTTTCCAATATTTTCATTGCAATGTAATAGAGTTTATCCTTGAAGCGTAAATTGTTACTTGCTGTTTATATTATTCATGAAGTCATGGAGTTAGTCTTGCAGTAGTTTCCTCTGAAGATGATTGGTTTGAATCGAAATGTACATCAGGACCTAAATAAAGTTGTTGGGGTTTAAGAGGTTTTATTTGTTTATAATTGTTGGCATTATTTGTTAGCGTCTTACAATGAAATGCTAAATCACAAGTGAATTTATATTAGTTTTGACGATTATTGCATGCAGTTTGACTTTTTTAGAATACATCTTCTAATGCAAAAGGAATTAGTTCGACTGTTTTTCAATCTGTCTAGAGTAAGTTGTTCCAACACTTCCGTGGACTTTACTACTCTACCATTACACATTCTGCTTATAAGGTCGTTCCCGTTCAATTATGTTTACCATTTCGCCATCTTCAACCCAGTCTGTCTGGGCTTGTTCTGTCCCTGAGCTTTGTTCAATAAAGTCTCCACTTTTTCCACAATGTTACACTTTTGTTTCACAATGTTGTTTTTGTTCTCTCTTGTAGAAAAATTAAATAAGATAATTTTGAGTTTGACACTTCTAATTATTTTTTATAATGTGTAATTAAAAATGAGTATTTAGTTTAATCCACCAAAACATTACGTAATTTGGCATTCATATGAAGATGATGAAGGGAGATCAGGGATCCTTTTAGTGGAAAATATTGCCCGCGAAGGATTAACAAAAACGAAATGTTTTCATATAGAGCGACAAGCGTAGGGAACAAAAAAAAATTACTAGAAAAAGTTTTTGTTATTTAAAACAAAGACAAATAAAAGCCTAAGTGCAAAGTTGTACAGGGCAACCCTGCAGTCGACTTCAAGTCTCAGATACAATAGATCGTTTCTAACCTCAAAATATTTTATTTCAAACCGAACATTAACGGAATTCTCCGAAGTGATAAAGAAAATGTTGGCGATATCCAGACGGCACAGATCTGCATACAAAGTTATAACGTATAATTTATGACGCAAACAAAACTGGATTCATTAAATGCACAATAAAAGTGAGGTAATTTAATAACAGGAGACAGTGCTTGTTTTATTGTCTCGGCACTCATTAATGCGGCTGCATAAAGAATGCCGTGATAACGCCGCTCGTCTTCTGCCGTAATTAATTTCATTTCAGTCCGTAATAAATGCTACAAACACACAGTTTTAAGTCCGGCACTCTTATCGTGCTGACGGAATTTATTCAATGAAAATCTACCTCTCGAAAATAGATTCTGTGTTACGTTTTTGGGAGACAAACGTGTGCACATTGTGCAGGGCCATAAACGTAAATTTAGCAAAATTTTTCTGGAAATATTATTTTATAAAACCCAAAATTTACCTAATACTAGTAATTGTATCGACAAGATTTAAGGTTCGATTATGGGTAAATAGTATGAGTTACTTAAAAATTATCTGACACCCATTTATAACCAATAACCTACTTTCTTATACGCAATACAAATTCGAAGTTATAACTTGTAATGGTAACTTATATATATCTTAGAATTATTATGTACAATAATTATATATATATATATATATATATATATATATATATATATATATATACGAGTATGTATATATATATATATATATATATATATATATATATATATATATATATATATATTAAAAATGGTGGTATGTTTTCTTGTAATATAGTTAATAAATTAAAAATATTTCAAAAACAAGAATACTTCTAATGAATATATTTATTCAGAGCTTTTCGCCAATAAAATAGTACCAGCATCTTCAGGAAAATAATTATCTAATCCTTTAACAGATTAGATAATTATTTTCCTGAAAATGCTGGTACTATTTTATCGACGAAAAGCTTTGAATAATATATTCATTAAAAGTATTCTTGTTTTTGAAATATTTTAAATTTATTATATATATATATATATTCATATAAACAAATTATATACATTAAACAAAGAGCCGAGGAACACAAACAGAACACCAACTCAGTATTTTACAATACAAGAAACAGGACACAAATTAACAGAGATTTATCATAACCGAAAAATCTTCCACATCAACAAAAAAGGACCACATCTCAACACACTAAAACAATATGAAATTTACACACAAAAACAAAAAGTACAAACATATTAAACGACACAAACCCAATACAAATCACACATATTCTTTGATACTATCGGAAATCTGCCTTTAAAACCGTCACCGTTTAACCCAACAACTCCAAGCAGAAGACACTGATGAAGATCGCCACATAGCGATCAAAAACATTTTGTCTCAGTAAGTTTTTACGGATTTACAAATTTTAAAGTTCGGATAGTCATATACTAATGTTAAAGGAATTTATATATATATATATATATATATATATATATATATATATATATATATATATATATATATGTATATACAGTTTATATATAAATTTAACCTATAGTTGTAACTTAAATATAACTTAAGATTATTATGTATGTAATAAGTTATGTAAGTAGCAACTATAGGTTAAATGTTACACACACAGATACACAAACACACACACACACACACACACACACACACACACTCTCTCTCTCTCTCTCTCTTACACACACACACACACACACACACACACACACACACACACACACACACACACACACACACACACACACACACACACAAAGACACACACACACACACACACACACAACACACACACACGCGCACACACACACGCGCACACGCACATGCACGCACAAACACACACACACTTATATATATATATATATATATATATATATATATATATATATATATATATATATATATATATATATATAATGAATGAGCTATTGCTTGCATTGTCAGGTCAGGTATTACTACAATTCTGTTACAATTTGACACTTTTTTACTTATTCTTACTAGGTAAGTGGTCTAATTAGTTTGTACTTCCTTCACAGTCCGATAGAGAGTGCCTATACGTAATGACACGTAATGACTTTATCATTTCTTATATTTTCACTCTTATTTTATAAAGAGAAGTAAGTCATGAATACGTACAGGGGCATGTTCTGATTGAAAATACAGCACAACATGAATGTCCAACAAGTAAAGGGTTAAATAGACCACGTTCTCTCGCTTCGACCCGATCTTATTATAGTAAATCTCTGTAATAGATGATTATCTCATCAATATTACCCAGACCAGGCTCTGTCTGGTCCCACGTTCGCCATTAACATACTTATAATCACCTCTTGCTCTTGCCCTTGATTGCATGGTAAGTCTCTAATTAATGAGAAATTATAATCACGATGGGTACTGTGTGGCAGCCTCACCTACGTCATTAATAACTTCGTTAGACGTACGTCTTGGTTGAAGAGGTCCTTTGTGGTTTGTGTTTAGTGGTGGACCAGGTTAGGTTATTCCTTGGTCGATATGAATTGACGTATTCTGAAACAAACTATTCCTTAGGGATATTCTGTAGCGGGAGAGACATGTATGGTACACATAGCGAGAAGATCTAATCCAGAGACACGACCTTGTGCTCCTAATCAATTTCCCCCTTTGTCTGTACCGCGACGCTTCTGCTTGATACCTCAATCTTTTTTACATTCCACCTTGTCTCCCCCCTCTAAGTACGTATACATGCCCGAGGGTGTTGCGTGTGACGTTTCTGTTCACGTAGCCATCAGTCTCCCCCACGGGAAATCTCAACTCCTACTCCCATGCGTTTTCTATTTTCTCTACATTCAAGACAACCCTAATAAGGTTTTCTTTAAAATAAAAACTATGCTTGCGCTTTGATATGATTTTCGTACTTATGAATTTTTAAACATGACTTGGCACTGTCCTCTGCCTCTCCAGCTTCGTCAAAGTCTTTGTACTTGAAGCGAAGGTTTCCATCCACTCGTTCATTAATCTAAATAGCACTGAACAACAATCCGAAACTGTGCTGTAGTTGTTCACGAGGATTTATACTGTAATAGGTTATAGAATGTACGTGTGTTTTAATGGTTTGTAGAAAGGAGCTATGCTATAATTTGATATAGGAAAAAAAACTGTGCTATAATAGGTTAAAGGAAGGGCATGTGCTTTGATTCTTTATAGAAAGGAACTGTGCTGTAATTTGATATGGAAAAGAATTGTAGTATATTCGGTTAAAGGAAAGGCATGTGCTTTGATTCATTATAGATAGGAACTATGATGTAATTTGTTGTAAAGAGGAACTGAAATATAATAGGTTATAGGAAGTATGTGTGCCTATGCGTTGTAGAAAAAAACTATGCTATAATATTATATAGGAGAGAACTGTGGCATAATAGGTTGAAGGAAGGGCCTATGCTTCATTGCTTTACAGAAAAGAACTATGCTGTAATTTGTTATAGGAAGGCACTGTAATCCAATGGGTTATAGGAAGTACGTGTGCTTTAATTCGTTATAGAAAGAAACTATGCTATAATTGTATATAGGAAAGAACTGTGCTGTAATAGGATAAAGGAAGTACGCGTGTTTTAATTCTTAATAGAAAGGAATATGCTATAGTTTGTTATAGAAAGGAACTGTTTTTTAACAGGTTAGGAGGAATGCCTAATATATTCTAGAAAGGACTATGCTATAATATAATATGCTATATAAGAGGGAACTGTGCTATAACAGGTTAGAAGGAACGCCTAATGTATTCTAGAAAGGACTATGCTATAATATAATATGCTATATAAGAGGGAACTGTGCTATAACAGGTTAGGAGGAACGCCTAATGTATTCTAGATAGGACTATGCTATAATATAATATGCTATATAAGAGGGAACTGTGCTATAACAGGTTAGGAGGAATGCCTAATGTATTCTAGAAAGGACTATGCTATAATATAATATGCTATATAAGAGGGAACTGTGCTATAACAGGTTAGGAGGAATGCCTAATGTATTCTAGAAAGGACTATGCTATAATATAATATGCTATATAAGAGGGAACTGTGCTATAACAGGTTAGGAGGAATGCCTAATGTATTCTAGAAAGGACTATGCTATAATATAATATGCTATATAAGAGGGAACTGTGCTATAACAGGTTAGGAGGAATGCCTAATGTATTCTAGAAAGGACTATGCTATAATATAATATGCTATATAAGAGGGAACTGTGCTATAACAGGTTATAGGAAGAACGTATGAGTTAATGCTTTTTAGAAAGGAACTATGCTATAATTTGTTATAGGAAGGAACTATGCTATAATTTGTTATAGGAAGGAACTATACTATAATAGGGTGTAGGAAGTATGTGTGCTTTATTTATTTATAGAATGGAACTATGCAGTAATATTTTATAAGAAGAAACTGCGCTAAAATTGGCTATAGGCAGTATGATGTAAATCTTAACCGGAAGAACCTTTGCTGTATTTACATACTTGAAGAAAATGTAGTTTGATTAGTTACAGAAAAGTACTGTGCTGTAATTCATTATGGGAAGAAACTGCCCTAATAGGTTGTAGGAAGAAAGTTTTGTACGTTTAGTTATAGGAAACAACTGTACTAAAATTAAAGTTAGGAAGACAGGTTTCTAAAAGAAGGTATAGTTTGTTGTAACGTGTTACAGAAAGTGGCTGTCCTATAATTCGAAAAAAAGGAACTGTCTTACGATAAGTAATCGAAAAGACCGGTGCTCTAACAATTTATAGGGAATAAATGTGTTAAATTAAGTTATAGGGAATATTTCTGCTATGACAGTTTTTAGGAAGGAAGTGTATTGCATTTCGATACACAAAGAAACTGTGCTTAAATTTGATAAAGAAAGGAAAGTTATAGCATAATTCAATACAGGAAAGAACCGAGGTTTGATTCTTCATAAGAAATTACTATTGCGTACTGTTATAATTCGTTATAGGAAGGAATGCTATTGTAAATCGATGATTGAATGAATGAGGTATATATTTGGCTATAGGAAGGCACTGTCCTGTACAAGTGCCTTCTCGCTATAGGAAGAAACGCTCTACAATTCTTGGTAAAATTGAACTGTGATATAATATTTTATAGAAAAGAAATGTGTTACATTTATTATTACGTTAAAACAACGGCATATTTTGCTGTAGGAAAGACCTGTACAATATTCAATTACAGGACTCGACTATACTATATTCTGTCGTGAGTTAGAACAGTGTTATTATATAAAGGATTTGTGTTCATAGAAAACGGAATTAATAAATGTTATTGCAAACAATGCTGACAACAGATCCTGCGGGAAGACAAAACACAGTAAAAGCAAAGCAAAAGCAGAAGAAACAACTGATCAATATAAGTAAGGTTTGAGAGATAAGGATATCTTTATTTTAAAAACTATTTACTGTTATAGGTCTGGCTTTATGAAGTGATAGTTCCATTTAATTGTTTCACTTCTCTGAATAAATTAAAGGATTTGGTGAAAAACGTTATTTTCAGATTTAATTTTTTTGTAAATAAAAGTTCCAGGTAAAGTATTTTTTTTTAAAGTAAACTCTTCCTTACGTGAACAAATAACACATATAAACAAATATTCTTTGAGCTTAGCTTGTGAGGTTATGTTAGAAACAAATAAAAACATACACAAAACTCACAAATTAATCATTTATTTACTCATACGCGTTTCAATGACCAAGTCATCATCATCAGTGAGTGTTACTACTACAAACTCTAGTTTGACCCTAGTTGTAAGTTAGAGTTTGTAGTAGTAACATTCACTGATGGTGATGACTTGGTCATTGAAACGCGTATGAGTAAATAAATGATTAATTTGTGAGTTTTGTGTATGTTTTTATTTGTTTCTAAAATAACACATTTATCTTAGTTGCATTTTTAAAAATAATAATATTTAATATAAATAAAGTAACATAACCCATGAATTAAAACAGCTGCTCCACCACATAACCTATAACGTAAAATCATATTTTATTATGAAATCATATGTTATCACTTGTTTTTAGCTAAAAAGGACGTAATAATTATATTGCATATCTTACCTCTTTTGTGAAACGTTTTTCTCCCTACTAAAACTAAAATAAATTTAATAAATTTAACTAATGAATTATTATTTGAAAAAAACGGTATTAACATTAAGTGTAATCCACTGTAAGTTCAAAAAAAATGTATTTGAACTTGAGTAGACGAATAAAAAAGTATTTTAATAACGATTGAAATTTTGTACAAGATATATATAAAGAGAATGTGAAGTAATAGAATTAATTGAATAAATGACAATTAGGCAGAAGTGATAATAATTTAAACCCTAATTCATCAGAAATTTACACAGAATTTATAAGGCTTTTTGATATCAGATCCATAAATTAAATAAATACATTTAAAATTATATCCAAAAGTAAATAATATCGAAAAAAAGATTAAGAGACTTTGAAAATAATACGACTAAATTCAATTAATTGTGATTTCGTATATCTAGACGAAATAAATTACTTAACAGTGATTCAAAAAGATAGGTTATATAATGGAAAACATAGCTATAACAACTTATAATTATTTCTACAAACTTACACATCTTGTTTAAAAGTATAGTTAATTTGACGTATAGTAATAAAGTACGAAATATAAATACCATTTAAAGTAGATTGCTTTTTGTAATAGAAAAATTAAGAGAACAATTTTGAAATATATTGTTGGAATATTTAAGATCACACTTACCCCGTTGAAACATCCCCTATTGCAGCTCGGCAGGAGTCATCTAAGCTCACATGTTCGTTAAAAAAACCACCCCTTCCCTCTTTTCTCCCCTAATTATAAACGAACCCCGACTTCTAATCAATACATCGCTTTTTTGTACGCCGATGAATTAGTCGGGCTTTTTTTGTTTTTTGTTTCATCCGAATATTTTTTTTGTTTTGTCCGGACCTTTAAAGCGATCGGCTGGAAAGGGAATTTGTGATATGGCGATTCTTGATGATTTGTTTCCGTTTGGAATAACTTTGTAGTTTTTGTATAACAATATGTGTAGAATATTGCAATTTATATCATTATTTTTAAATACGAAGCAAAGGTTTTGGTAGATTTTAAAATACGTTGACAAGTTAGATCAGTATACGTTTTAATAAGCTTAGGAATTGTTTGGTTGTGTGTGAACATGCGCGCTCATGCGAGTTGTTTTGCCTCTTTGCAGGTGAATAGATCATTTAACGAAAATACTTCCTAAAGAACTCCATAAATCTTTTTCTTTCAAATTTACCTTTTTAAATTTGAAAAACAAATTTAGGTGCTAATCCTTGTTGAAGATGTGTGCTATTTAATTTTTTTCTGATAATAAAACACAATTTGGGGCTGAAAGGGTAACGTTTAATGTGCCCTAATACAGACCGAAATACCAATTACTAACATTTAAACCGATGCGACTACTTAAACAGCTTTGTAACGACTTTTAGAACTTTTAGAAGCTTTATATAATGTCCGTATTAACAAATAATGTTATAAAAGTTTCTTATAACCTTTGTGCTAACGTGAACGGTAGTTACCTATTATATTCATTGTTATATATTGTTTATTGATATTGTTGTATAAGCTAATTAGAACTTTTAGAAGCTTTATATAATGTCCGTATTAACAAATAATGTTATAAAAGTTTCTTATAACCTTTGTGCTAACGTGAACGGTAGTTACCTATTATATTCATTGTTATATATTGTTTATTGATATTGTTGTATAAGCTAATTAGAACTTTTGTTACAACGACCATCTATGTGCACTGCATTAAACTAACTTTATGGTACTATTGTTTAATGCTGTTAATATTTCATTTATCGTAAACGTCAACTTTTTGGTGCCACTTTGTTTCTTACTTTCTTAAATTCTTATGTGTGAACAAAGAAATGATCTATTGCTTGTTCACAAACTCTTTATTTTTATGCCAACTGTTGGATAGTTTTCCTTTATTCATATTATTAGAATACTATAATTTAAAAAAATCGTATTAATTTATTGCTACATGTTTATTGCTAACCGATGTTTTTTTCTTATACTTTATTAGTAATAATTTCTTGCTATATGTTTATTGTTTGCTGCTGTTTTTTTAAAATTTCCTGGTAACCATTTCTTGATACCTGTTGTTAGCAGTTACTTTGTTCTTTATTTTTTTTTAGTATTCATTTATTGCTAAATTCTTATTGTTTGCTTTTGATTTGTTCTTTTATTATCATAGTATCCCTTTATTGCTATATGTTTACTGTTGGCTGCTTTTTACTCTTGTCTCCTTAGTATTTCTTTTATTTCAATATGTTAGCTGCGGCTTGATTCCTTTAGTTTCGAAGTATTCCTTTGTTTATGTATGTTAACTGTCTACGGCTTTATTTAGTATTCCTGTTCTTCTAATCCTATTACTTGCACTATTCCTTATTTCATACATGTAAATGCTTACTCTTTATGATTTTTATTATTCGTTTATCCCTCTCAATTACGTTTACTTTCTCTCTTTTGAACAATTAGGTTTTAGTTTTGTAAACACTTGAGTTTGAAACCTATTTCCGTAGTGGAACTTAATCATGGATTAATAATGATTTCACTTTGCCCTCAAAATTATTACTACAGGGACATTTTTCTCTTTCAACTCTTTTTTCGAACACGCCGTTACAAAGTATCGGTTTTCCCAACACGTTTAAAACAAGTATTATAGTGATTAATAAGGCAATTAGCCTCCTTTTCTTTTCAAAATGAGTCCTTTATATTTCCCACAAGTTGGTAGACTTATTGGTTATGACTCCAGTATAAGTTCTCCAGAATTTCTCACCTGGTGGGACTCGAATTATTTTCATGATTTCCACTTTAAAGTTTTGCTTTTAACTTATTTTGTGGTGAGTTCTAAGTTTAAAGAGTACAACATTGCTATTTTTGTCTGTCTTTAGATTGCAAATATATAAACAAGGAAGAATAAATTCGTAATGTAAAAAGAAACATTAATTGTTCATGTCTGGTAAGTCATCTCGAGAAATGTCAAACACGAATTTTAACAAAGGCAAAAATGTTTTTAAAAAAACCTTAGGAAAGACGACAAAAGAGGACGTCATCATCGTACATGACGCTGAACAAAGCCGTGGCAAGAGTGCGTACTAAGAAACAATGGTGCTCGGTTTTAATTGAAAGAGCAGCCCTTAATAAAAAAATTAAAAGCCCCGCAGCTAGCGCTAGACGGTCAAGTGGCAGCTTTGTGAAGTAGCCTCTTTGCCAGTACTACTTTCTTCTTTATTTGTTTAACTCTTACACCCAAAGACGTTTCTCCAATCTGTGCAAGGATTGCTAATTGTCAAGTAAGACTTTGAGATTCTTTGTTTCACTTTGTTTGCCCCGCGGCTCTCTCAAAACAAGCAGAGAAGGAATTTTAAAATACAACATAAAGTCAAATAAATCTGAAAATAAAATTTAAGAGAATATTGTCCTTTAACAAATGATTTAATTGTTATGGCTTTCCATCCTGATGCTATATCTACACTTCGTAACTTAGTGTGAACCCAATTTAATCAAAAACCAGTGATGGTTCTCCTCTCAACAATGTATGTCTATCTTGCTGCAGAGTGTTTATAAGCGGTCGCTAGTAGTAACATTTCCTAACAACATGGCGCGGCGGGTGGCATTACAGCTTCACACTGTGGACAAAAGTGTAAGGCGTAAATATCGTCTGCAGTGCGTGCGCGCATACACGTAAAAACACACACACACACATTCTGATTCATCCTGCTGCACAACTCCGATATGCCCCACAATGGTTTTAGGATGATCAGTTGGTACGAGATTATCACTCATATCGGTTCCTTCAAGAACTATTAGAGAACTATCAAGACCTTCGTCCACCGAAGCAATGCAACTGGAATCTGACTTTAAAAAATAAGGGTTGAAAGGGAGTCGTTTTGAAGTTGCACAAGTGTTATAGCCTTGAACATCTTCCACTGGGGCAACTGCAACGCGACCCCTGATCAACTCACAAACAACCGACCCCAAAACGACTTTCTTGTCAGTTGCATGCCGACTCTTGTGCGATCAACTTTAAACCTTTAATATATGTTCTTTTCACTGGATACGTTGTTAGCTGTGGCAGATCGCGACCAGTGAGAAACACCTCATTCTGATTGTGTCCTTCTCTCTGGTAATTAGTAAAGGTTTTTTAGTCAGTTCTTTGAACAGTTCCCTAGACATCCTATAAGAGCTTCTGAACTTAGCTTCGTCTTTTCCAAGTTGATTTTTGTGATGCAACAAAAGCTGAATGCGATTGACTTGTTTTGATGACAGGACGAATCTAAAATCTAAATTTCGTGTGAAGCATATGCTGATACCACTACACAATATCGACACTCTCAGATCTACACGGCTCGCCATTCTAATGCAGACTTTTGATTGTATGTTGCAATTACGTTGCACCAGTGGACGAAGTGCAAGCAACGCAATTATCCCTTTCAACTATCCTAAACGGTTTGGGTCGACATCATATTGCGGTCGCGTTGTGACTGCAACGGTAGACAAAGAGCCTAGGTCTTGATTTTCTCGATATCAGAACTTCAAACAGCCCTCCAGAACTAATTTACTAACTAGATACGTAATACCAGATATAGTCAATGACTAAATAAAAAGTGTATCTATATTAAACCCCTATTTACATATTGAGGACCATTTCATCATCAGACTACAAAGAAGTTGCAATACCTATTTAACACAAATGACCAAGCACTTTTGCATTGTGTATTTTTTTAAAAAGAATCTTAACAGTGCAGATGAAACCAATGCAGGAACGCGGCCACATATTAACCCTGCCCATATACACTGTTCACACATTGCATCCAGCGCCTTCTTAGTTCCACTAGCTAGCATATTTCCTTCTAAAATATGGCAACACTCTAATACCTCATTGTAGAGGTCCACGTGTCGCTTTGATTCGCTGTGACGAGCCTCCTACCACTCTAGGAGTTAATCAGTGGGTTGAAGAGACTTTAATGCTGATGCTTACTTTCCCGGCATTACCAATTGCTTGAAAGCTATTTCCATATATATATTTCTTTAATTTTATTTCACTAGGAATATGTTTGTAATACTTGTTTAAAGATATTCTCAAACAAGCAATTACATTATAATTGTACCTTTGTAAAACCACCAACATAATAAACCCCCACCTTTATTTTCGTATTTATACGGACCGTCCACAGTTCCGCGTTATAGTCTCTTTGCAAAAACATATCTCTCTGTTTCATTTTACCAGATTATTTTCTTAGCGTTTTGCTATTTGAAATTAATTTTAATCTAAATTGCATCGGGACAGAATGTCGGCATACTTTGGGCCGTTAAAGCAGACGCGTGATCAGGCATCGAAGGCCGCTCGATTTTATGTAGCTGTAACGTGAGTGGCTGGTAGCGTTTCAAGGCACACTAATTATTCTGAATAAATATGTAAACTAGTTGCAAAATGTCTGCGGAGCGATGCATCCAGTACAAGCTGTTTAATTTAAAAGTATTGTAGGCACAGAAATATTTTTTTCGCTTATTGGTAATTGCAGTGAAGATGCTCGAAGAAACATTTTAGAAAGAAGTGTAACTTATTATGACGCAGCTTAAAAACATACTTTAGATAGGGATGCATGGTTAGAATATGACGTCATTTTTAAATTTTAACCAAAATGCGTAACAATTTCCCCTCTCTATAGTTCCTACAAGAGAGCGATGCTCTTGCTTTCTGTGAACCGAATGGTCTCGAAAATATCCGAAAGACAGACATGACGGTAAATTAACTCCATTAGAATTTTTCGTCTTAGAGGTTACTTAGAGGTTATGTTTAATAACTTTTAAATATATTTTCCTTTCTATTGAAAAAAAGGTATATTGGATTAAGTTATATGTTAACGAATGATTTAATACAACAGTTATTTTTATTAGTCACAGGCTATGCAACTTTTTCCATTATACATTGGCAAAAAGTTAAATTATATTAATTTTTAATACGTTAACTATAAACACAATTAACGTACTTATTTGATAATGACGAACTATACTTGTTAACTAAGTTAACTTACTATTTAGTAAATGTTTGTTGAAGGTATAGATCTGTCAATGGTTACAAGAACGCTTTGTTTTTAATAACATAATTCTGGGTTATGGGAATGTTATTGTATCGCGTGGAAGAGTGTGCTTACCTTTAGAAGGCCTGGTATCAAACGCAATGAACATAGTGGTTTCCTGCTACCTGGCTAAATATTTCTAAAGGATGTGAAATGACCTACCTCCAAAATAACCTAACCTAGCATAACCAAACCTAATCTAATCAGAAGAACTTAGAAAACCTGAATTTATAAAGATATACAACCTAATAACTTAACTTAAACCTAAATAACTTAACCTAGCATAACCTAACCTAATCTCTTCGGGAGAACGTCAAAGACATGAATATTTAATGAGACTTATGAACTAACTTAACCCAATGTAACCTAACCTAGCATAGCCTAAACTAATCTAACAGCAAGGACCTCAAAAACATAAATCTTTAAAGAGACTTACAACCTAAACTAACTTAGCTTATCCGGAAACAACCTAACCTAATCCAACCGGGAGAACCTAAATAACCATGAATCTATAAGGAGACTTACAACCTAAACTAATTTAACTTATCCCAAAACCACCTAACCTAGCATAACCTAACCTAATCTAACCGGGAGTACCTAAATAACCCTGAATCTATAAGGAGACTTACAACCTAAACTAATTTAACTTATCCCAAAACCACCTAACCTAGCATAACCTAACCTAATCTAACCGGGAGAACATAAATAACCCTGAATCTATAAGGAGACTTACAACCTAAACTAATTTAACTTATCCCAAAACCACCTAACCTAGCATAACCTAACCTAATCTAACCGGGAGAACCTAAATAACCCTGAATCTATAAAGAGACTTACAACCTAAACTAACTTAGCTTATCCGGAAACAACCTAACCTAATCTAACCGGGAGAACATAAATAACCCTGAATCTATAAGGAGACTTACAACCTAAACTAATTTAACTTATCCCAAAACCACCTAACCTAGCATAACCTAACCTAATCTAACCGGGAGAACCTAAATAACCCTGAATCTATAAAGAGACTTACAACCTAAACTAACTTAGCTTATCCGGAAACAACCTAACCTAATCTAACCGGGAGAACATAAATAACCCTGAATCTATAAGGAGACATACAACCTAAACTAATTTAACTTATCCCAAAACCACCTAACCTAGCATAACCTAACCTAATCTAACCGGGAGTACCTAAATAACCCTGAATCTATAAGGAGACTTACAACCTAAACTAATTTAACTTATCCCAAAACCACCTAACCTAGCATAACCTAACCTAATCTAACCGGGAGTACCTAAATAACCCTGAATCTATAAGGAGACTTACAACCTAAACTAATTTAACTTATCCCAAAACCACCTAACCTAGCATAACCTAACCTAATCTAACCGGGAGAACATAAATAACCCTGAATCTATAAGGAGACTTACAACCTAAACTAATTTAACTTATCCCAAAACCACCTAACCTAGCATAACCTAACCTAATCTAACCGGGAGAACATAAATAACCCTGAATCTATAAGGAGACTTACAACCTAAACTAATTTAACTTATCCCAAAACCACCTAACCTAGCATAACCTAACCTAATCTAACCGGGAGAACATAAATAACCCTGAATCTATAAGGAGACTTACAACCTAAACTAATTTAACTTATCCCAAAACCACCTAACCTAGCATAACCTAACCTAATCTAACCGGGAGAACCTAAATAACCCTGAATCTATAAAGAGACTTACAACCTAAACTAATTTAACTTATCCCAAAACCACCTAACCTAGCATAACCTAACCTAATCTAACCGGGAGAACATAAATAACCCTGAATCTATAAGGAGACTTACAACCTAAACTAATTTAACTTATCCCAAAACCACCTAACCTAGCATAACCTAACCTAATCTAACCGGGAGAACCTAAATAACCCTGAATCTATAAAGAGACTTACAACCTAAACTAACTTAGCTTATCCGGAAACAACCTAACCTAATCTAACCGGGAGAACATAAATAACCCTGAATCTATAAGGAGACTTACAACCTAAACTAATTTAACTTATCCCAAAACCACCTAACCTAGCATAACCTAACCTAATCTAACCGGGAGAACATAAATAACCCTGAATCTATAAGGAGACTTACAACCTAAACTAATTTAACTTATCCCAAAACCACCTAACCTAGCATAACCTAACCTAATCTAACCGGGAGAACCTAAATAACCCTGAATCTATAAAGAGACTTACAACCTAAACTAACTTAGCTTATCCGGAAACAACCTAACATAATCTAACCGGGAGAACATAAATAACCCTGAATCTATAAGGAGACATACAACCTAAACTAATTTAACTTATCCCAAAACCACCTAACCTAGCATAACCTAACCTAATCTAACCGGGAGTACCTAAATAACCCTGAATCTATAAGGAGACTTACAACCTAAACTAATTTAACTTATCCCAAAACCACCTAACCTAGCATAACCTAACCTAATCTAACCGGGAGAACATAAATAACCCTGAATCTATAAGGAGACTTACAACCTAAACTAATTTAACTTATCCCAAAACCACCTAACCTAGCATAACCTAACCTAATCTAACCGGGAGAACCTAAATAACCCTGAATCTATAAAGAGACTTACAACCTAAACTAACTTAGCTTATCCGGAAATAACCTAACCTAATCTAACCGGGAGAACATAAATAACCCTGAATCTATAAGGAGACTTACAACCTAAACTAATTTAACTTATCCCAAAACCACCTAACCTAGCATAACCTAACCTAATCTAACCGGGAGAACATAAATAACCCTGAATCTATAAGGAGACTTACAACCTAAACTAATTTAACTTATCCCAAAACCACCTAACCTAGCATAACCTAACCTAATCTAACCGGGAGAACCTAAATAACCCTGAATCTATAAAGAGACTTACAACCTAAACTAACTTAGCTTATCCGGAAACAACCTAACCTAATCTAACCGGGAGAACATAAATAACCCTGAATCTATAAGGAGACTTACAACCTAAACTAATTTAACTTATCCCAAAACCACCTAACCTAGCATAACCTAACCTAATCTAACCGGGAGAACCTAAATAACCCTGAATCTATAAGGAGACATACAACCTAAACTAATTTAACTTATCCCAAAACCACCTAACCTAGCATAACCTAACCTAATCTAACTGGGAGAACCTAAATAACCCTGAATCTATAAAGAGACTTACAACCTAAACTAACTTAGCTTATCCGGAAACAACCTAACCTAATCTAACCGGGAGAACATAAATAACCCTGAATCTATAAGGAGACTTACAACCTAAACTAATTTAACTTATCCCAAAACCACCTAACCTAGCATAACCTAACCTAATCTAACCGGGAGAACCTAAATAACCCTGAATCTATAAGGAGACTTACAACCTAAACTAATTTAACTTATTCCAAAACCACCTAACCTAGCATAACCTAACCTAATCTAACCGGGAGAACCTAAATAACCCTGAATCTATAAAGAGACTTACAACCTAAACTAACTTAGCTTATCCCAAAACCACCTAACCTAGCATAACCTAACCTAATCTAACTGGGAGAACCTAAATAACCCTGAATCTATAAAGAGACTTACAACCTAAACTAACTTAGCTTATCCGGAAACAACCTAACCTAATCTAACCGGGAGAACATAAATAACCCTGAATCTATAAGGAGACTTACAACCTAAACTAATTTAACTTATCCCAAAACCACCTAACCTAGCATAACCTAACCTAATCTAACCGGGAGAACATAAATAACCCTGAATCTATAAGGAGACTTACAACCTAAACTAATTTAACTTATCCCAAAACCACCTAACCTAGCATAACCTAACCTAATCTAACCGGGAGTACCTAAATAACCCTGAATCTATAAGGAGACTTACAACCTAAACTAATTTAACTTATCCCAAAACCACCTAACCTAGCATAACCTAACCTAATCTAACCGGGAGAACATAAATAACCCTGAATCTATAAGGAGACTTACAACCTAAACTAATTTAACTTATCCCAAAACCACCTAACCTAGCATAACCTAACCTAATCTAACCGGGAGAACCTAAATAACCCTGAATCTATAAAGAGACTTACAACCTAAACTAACTTAGCTTATCCGGAAACAACCTAACCTAATCTAACCGGGAGAACATAAATAACCCTGAATCTATAAGGAGACATACAACCTAAACTAATTTAACTTATCCCAAAACCACCTAACCTAGCATAACCTAACCTAATCTAACCGGGAGTACCTAAATAACCCTGAATCTATAAGGAGACTTACAACCTAAACTAATTTAACTTATCCCAAAACCACCTAACCTAGCATAACCTAACCTAATCTAACCGGGAGTACCTAAATAACCCTGAATCTATAAGGAGACTTACAACCTAAACTAATTTAACTTATCCCAAAACCACCTAACCTAGCATAACCTAACCTAATCTAACCGGGAGAACATAAATAACCCTGAATCTATAAGGAGACTTACAACCTAAACTAATTTAACTTATCCCAAAACCACCTAACCTAGCATAACCTAACCTAATCTAACCGGGAGAACCTAAATAACCCTGAATCTATAAAGAGACTTACAACCTAAACTAACTTAGCTTATCCGGAAACAACCTAACCTAATCTAACCGGGAGAACATAAATAACCCTGAATCTATAAGGAGACTTACAACCTAAACTAATTTAACTTATCCCAAAACCACCTAACCTAGCATAACCTAACCTAATCTAACCGGGAGAACCTAAATAACCCTGAATCTATAAAGAGACTTACAACCTAAACTAACTTAGCTTATCCGGAAACAACCTAACATAATCTAACCGGGAGAACATAAATAACCCTGAATCTATAAGGAGACATACAACCTAAACTAATTTAACTTATCCCAAAACCACCTAACCTAGCATAACCTAACCTAATCTAACCGGGAGTACCTAAATAACCCTGAATCTATAAGGAGACTTACAACCTAAACTAATTTAACTTATCCCAAAACCACCTAACCTAGCATAACCTAACCTAATCTAACCGGGAGAACATAAATAACCCTGAATCTATAAGGAGACTTACAACCTAAACTAATTTAACTTATCCCAAAACCACCTAACCTAGCATAACCTAACCTAATCTAACCGGGAGAACCTAAATAACCCTGAATCTATAAAGAGACTTACAACCTAAACTAACTTAGCTTATCCGGAAATAACCTAACCTAATCTAACCGGGAGAACATAAATAACCCTGAATCTATAAGGAGACTTACAACCTAAACTAATTTAACTTATCCCAAAACCACCTAACCTAGCATAACCTAACCTAATCTAACCGGGAGAACATAAATAACCCTGAATCTATAAGGAGACTTACAACCTAAACTAATTTAACTTATCCCAAAACCACCTAACCTAGCATAACCTAACCTAATCTAACCGGGAGAACCTAAATAACCCTGAATCTATAAAGAGACTTACAACCTAAACTAACTTAGCTTATCCGGAAACAACCTAACCTAATCTAACCGGGAGAACATAAATAACCCTGAATCTATAAGGAGACTTACAACCTAAACTAATTTAACTTATCCCAAAACCACCTAACCTAGCATAACCTAACCTAATCCAACCGGGAGAACCTAAATAACCCTGAATCTATAAGGAGACATACAACCTAAACTAATTTAACTTATCCCAAAACCACCTAACCTAGCATAACCTAACCTAATCTAACTGGGAGAACCTAAATAACCCTGAATCTATAAAGAGACTTACAACCTAAACTAACTTAGCTTATCCGGAAACAACCTAACCTAATCTAACCGGGAGAACATAAATAACCCTGAATCTATAAGGAGACTTACAACCTAAACTAATTTAACTTATCCCTTAACCACCTAACCTAGCATAACCTAACCTAATCTAACCGGGAGAACCTAAATAACCCTGAATCTATAAGGAGACTTACAACCTAAACTAATTTAACTTATTCCAAAACCACCTAACCTAGCATAACCTAACCTAATCTAACCGGGAGAACCTAAATAACCCTGAATCTATAAAGAGACTTACAACCTAAACTAACTTAGCTTATCCCAAAACCACCTAACCTAGCATAACCTAACCTAATCTAACTGGGAGAACCTAAATAACCCTGAATCTATAAAGAGACTTACAACCTAAACTAACTTAGCTTATCCGGAAACAACCTAACCTAATCTAACCGGGAGAACATAAATAACCCTGAATCTATAAGGAGACTTACAACCTAAACTAATTTAACTTATCCCAAAACCACCTAACCTAGCATAACCTAACCTAATCTAACCGGGAGAACCTAAATAACCCTGAATCTATAAGGAGACATACAACCTAAACTAATTTAACTTATCCCAAAACCACCTAATCTAGCATAACCTAACCTAATCTAACCGGGAGAACCTAAATAACCATGAATCTATAAGGAGACTTACAACCTAACCTACCTTAACCCTAACCTAACCATCTTGACCTTACCTAGACATTAACCTAACCTGTAAATACAGTTTTTGTAAAACATAAATCTGCCAACGTTGATGATGGAAATAGAGTTTGTGGGACAGATCTAATGCAAATACTAGATCCACAGCTCAATACGCCAATTGTAACAAAGCTTTGGTTTCGTCTTGTCAAATTTTAAACACTGTGCGAATAAAGTATGTGCGAAGATAATGGGCCCGCTTTTGCTGATCAGCTGTTTTGGCCCGGTTCCAAGTGTTGGTTCACTGACCCAGTGCATCCGCCTTGTAAGGTAGGTCAAGATTGTCAGGCCAGGGTGGTCGCTGTGTTTGTCGTTGCTACTATGCCAAAGTCAAATGCTTATCCATTTTACTTTCATTTGTGTAACAATAAATTTATCAATTATTTATAGTTTTGTATGTTGTTTAATATATTTATTTTTGAATTTTGTTTATTTTAATAACTTTTTTTTATCAACCTATCTTAATAGCTGATAGCTGCTACTGATATAGGTAACTGTATTTTCGAAACGTTCACCTTATAATAGTTTGTACGTATTTTTAAATGTTTAGCTACTAAGGGGTGTTTTATAGTTTATATTATAATTATTTTAGTCGTAAAGGGTTGTTTTATTGTTGACTTTATAATTCGTTTTACCTTTAAATCATGTATGATTGTTTAGATTAAATTTGATTTTAGTCGTTAAGGAATCTTTAATTGTATACTATATAATTCCTTTTAGTTAATAAGAGTTGTTAGGAATTAAGTGGTATTTTATTGTTTACACTGTAAATAAATTTAGTCGCTTATGGGGAATTTTAGTCGTTAAGTAATCTTTAATGGTTTATATTACAGTTAGTTCTAGAGGACAGAATTGTTTACATTAAAATTATTTTAGTCGCTAAGGAATGTATTATTGTTTACGTTATAAATAATTTTAGTCGCTAAGACATGTCTAACCGTTAACATTATATGTACACTATATGTATTGTTATATGTACATATTATTGTAGTATGTTTAAATCATAATTATTGTACTCGATTATTTACTATAAATGAGACAGTCATACCTACTATTTGTTCATAATTAGCTTTACAGTATATTAGAGTATTATAATATAATTTATTTAATATTATTGTAAATAGTACTAATATTTGTAGTGCGTGCTGTTATTGTTGAAAGAATTTATTTACCTAAAGTAAAGATTTAATTCCATTGTACTTTAACCTTAATAATTCCACAATAAATGCAGAACAATGTTATATATCCAACATAGTAGTAGTCCGTATTCCTAATAATTCCTGAATTTCCGTTCCGACATTTCTCATTTACTTTTAGTTTCTTTTTAAACGCGAAATATTCATAATAAATTACCGAATTTGATCGGTTTACCATTACCTTATAACGGATTTTATTCTTTACGTACTCTAATGTCTTCTTCACTGTTTACTCTCATTGGCAATATAATTTCATTACGATTATGAAGCTCTTTGCTTGTAATTACGTCATTTAATTCGCTGGGTTAACTTTTATTTCCACATAGAGTCTTATTTACAATTACTTTCCTAATTTTTGTAGTAAAATAAGATTAAATGTTCACAAATACTTTCTAAAACGTTTTTTGAACTATCAATGAGACAATTATTCGTTGGTTTTTACTTCAGGTATTCGTTGGTTTTTACTTCAGGTATTCGTTGGTTTTTACTTCAGGTATTCGTTGGTTTTTACTTCAGGTATTCGTTGGTTTTTACTTCAGGTATTCGTTGGTTTTTACTTCAGGTATTCGTTGGTTTTTACTTCAGGTATTCGTTGGTTTTTACTTCAGGTATTCGTTGGTTTTTACTTTAGGTATTCGTTGAAAAACAAAACATTTAGAAAATGGGTTATCACGAATAGGATTTACATAAAATTTTATTTTCGAGGAATATCATGATATCTGATTGTTAATATTATTATTTTCATTTACTCTAATCATCGAACATTGTTTACGACGTGTGGTAACCATGGAAACTATTTAAGATTGTAAAATAGAGGTTTCAAAGACAACCAATTTGGGGCAAAAAACTGATATACGTCTTTGCCAAACATATTTCTAGCTAAGGGAAAGTTGGATCAGTGTCAAAGTGCTGGATTTCAAACATAAAGTCATTCGTTTCGAACAAGATTCCCCAACATTTTAAAATTTAGTTAATTGAATATTAGAAATAGTCATTTACTAAAAATTTAAAAAATTGTATTTTAACTAGATTGGATGAATGAAAAGTATTTTATTAGACATAGAAAATGTGTGTGTACAAGATATATATATATATATATATATATATATATATATATATATATATATATATATATATATAAGGAGAGTGTAAACTAATACAAGTAATTAAGAATAAACAAACGTTCCAACGTTCCTGACAGATAGATTTACCTCTTTTTAAACTATCTAAATAATTAATATTTAAATTATCCCAAATTAAAGATAATTATGACGAGTTTCAACAAATAATAACTTGTATTTGAACTTAAAAAAACCAAACGGATGTATTGTTTAAAATATATTTTAACTAACAAACCATTGCCTATTAAACCACCCTAAAGAAACACTTCTTAAGACAAGCAATGTTGCCTTATGATTACAGTTATGATGATTCGCCCTTATGACGACCTACAAACTGACACGAATGGTAGGCCTACTATTAAAGCTTCATTGAAACTGAATTTTTAACTCTGTAACTGCCTTACAATTATACCTTCTCTCCTGTAATTTCATGGAATGAATGTGAAATTATTTATTTTACAAATCAATTTCAGTGTCTTTAGACGTAATTGCACAAATAAGGTAATTGCACCATACACAGTAATAGTATCCATTAATTTCTAACCTATTACGCGTTGGTGAAATGTGTCTTCTTTAAAATTTATGGCAGTATTTTCTGAAATAATGTATTATTTATTTTCTTGTAGTAGACATATTGTTTATGATCGTAATAAATTGATAAATAAAGGAAAAATAGAAATAAAATTTAAATACAAAATGGAAAAAAATTCGTAAATTGAAAACTAATTTTTACATATATCCTGTAAAATTACACAAAAAACCAAAACGTTATACTTGCTGTATACTTTACCTTTGTTTACACCGAATTCGGTTATTCGGGGCTCGGATAAACGAGGCCTAACTGTACGCGAAGTAAACGGAAGTTGTTTTGTCATCGATTCACGATCACACATTGCCTATATATGCTTTTGAAAGGTTTTGGTTGAAAATGATGTAAGCCCTGAGAATGAAACATACCGTATAAACTCTAATGCAATTCAGAATGTTACCTGATATATTTGTTGATTAGTTAACGTAATATCGGCTTTGCTTAAAAAAATGTTTTTTTTTTCATCGCCAGAGCTAGCTGGAAATTCTCACAAAGTTTCTGAATGCACAATGGTGGGGGAATTTCCGAATTCACGTGTTAAGTTTATGTTAAAATTGACAAAGCACTCTCTCGCAACAC
>JBAIZL010000005.1:71163683-71328683 GCA_036971475.1 Prosapia bicincta | reverse complement strand
TATTAAAAAGAAACTTAGCAGTATCATGCCATTGAACGTTTAAAGTTTAAAAAAAATTTTGAACGGTTAGTGTTTTAAAAGTTAAATTATTTAATTTTGATCACTAACTCCTTAATTTTAAGATTTAGCGGTGTTGTAACAAAACTGGTGTAGCCATAATGTGGCTCCTGTACTTAGATCTCCGCATTCCTTATTTTGTGTTGGCTCGCTCGTAATTCGGAATCTGGCCCCGGCGTTGTACCGTAACGTAGCATTTGTTCTATTAAAACAAAAATTAAAATATAGTAAACTGTTACATGTTTCAAAACTTAAAAAAAGGCTTCCCCTACCTCTTCAATCTTAATACGTGTGCTGAAAGGGACGGAAAAGGAGTTATTACCAGAGTATCGTAATTTCCGCGCACTCGTTCTGCGCATATGCAGTTCCAAAATGTCTACCTAGAGGTCAGGCTCGCCCATAGATTTAAATTTACAATCCACAATGTTTTTTAAATTTTATGCTACATTTTGTAATTAATTTCACGTTTGTTTTCAGAATCTTATTTTAATATGTAACACACATAAAAATGTGTTACAATGTCCTTACTATAGTATGTCATACTTCCTTGCATGAAAGATATATGTTTAATGTAGTTCAAAGATTACTCTTAGGGTCATGAAAATGTGCAACAGATATTACACAGACACCTCCTTGAGTAGATGAATGGTTAACTTCACTAAGACGGAGAGGTGAAAACGTCACTAGTAGGGGAAGTGTAGCCTTATATGGAAAGCAGAAGCCACCAGTAGCCTAAATCTATATCTCGAGTACTATATGAAACAAACACAGCTACACAACTGTAGCGCGATGTGTGTCTGTGTGTAATTTCCTTCCGGAAATAAATCAAGGGTATTTTTTCAATAGCTTGACGTTATCATTGTTGCAACAATTGATATGATGTAGATCGTTATGAACAGAAACTGAACTTTAAAACCTGGAACGTTTATAAAAATAGAAATTTTGAAACCAAGATAACATAACTAATGAAATACACAAAATGTTATAAAAACCAAGTAAGTCAAAATATAATCGGATCAAGTATAATTTATTAATCAACAATAACCAGTGCCTTTGATATAATCATTAAGCTATAATCCATTACGGTATAGCAATATTAAAAATAGCTAAAAATTATTCAAAAGGGCAAGAGTAAGAAAGTAAAGTCTACTACCGCGGGAGGTAAACCTTTCAAGCGTAAAATGTGAAGCCATCTAGTTACGCCGATGAAACGACGATGCAGTGAGACGCACTAGAATGTTATCACTCTACTTGTCAACAATTAGATTATGTCAGTAAACATTGTTATTTACAATGGTAAAGTAGTGCAGAGAATAGTGTTATAATTAATCCATGTAATAATAGTGTTCTGATATATAATGAACACTTGAGTTTATAAAGTTGTGTGTGTGTGTGTGTGTGTGTGTGCGTGTGTGTGCAAGGGTGCGTGCGTGTGTGGTGTGTCTGTGTGTGTGTGTGTGTATGTGTGTGTGTGTGTGTGTGTGTGTGTGTGTGTGTGTGTGTGTGTGTGTGTGTGTGTGTGTGTGTGTGTGTGTGTGTGTGTGTGGTGTGTGTGTGTGTGTGTGTGTGTGTGTGTGTGTGTGTGTGAGTGTGTGTGTGTGTGTGTAATACAGAGAGAGAGAGAGAGAGAGAGAGAGAGAGAGAGAGAGAGAGAGTTTTAGAGGAGTCAAATTTTTTTAAAATTTAAATTTGGAGGGCATTAGCACCAAGTTTTATCATTTTAATGGTGTTCTTGAGGTCTTTCTATATCGTCAGTTAGAATTTGTTTGATATCGATTACATTTAGATAGCTTATAAACCGTACTCAGTTGAATTAAAAGATCAGGAGGTATATTTATAGTATTGAAACTTTTAGTATCGTTTCATAGGTTCGATTCCCGATAATATTCAACACTAAAAACCGTACAAACACAACGCACTCAAACATAGAGCCTGTAGTCCAAAAGAAGGGTTGCGGATAAACTGCCGAAGACTAACCTTTCAATCAAGGAAGATACATTATTGGAGATAGTGGGCCGATGGCAACAGAATCCTTAGTTCCTGACATACTCTGGAATAGGGAACCTGCAAAGTATTAAATAATACTTGACTAAAACACTTGAAGATATATTGATCTCTCACACTTGCCTATAAAGCACATTTTTGTTTGGATGCTGGATAAATGTGTTGGTTGTTGGTTGAAATGTTTGTATATTCGGCTCCGGCCGTTCAGTTGTGTAGTGTGGGTTATTTTTGTTTTGCTTGTGTAGAATTTGTAGGTTTGATGTTATGTTTATGTAGTTGTAGCTTATGAATATGAGGTGTTCGACAAGGTTTTATTGATTATTATTGTTTGTTCTTGACAGTGTGTGTAAAATAATCTTCTTGTTTGGCCCATGTAGAAACTAGGGCACGACTTCTTCTTAGTAATATACTCCATCGAAGTTGTAAATGTCTTTGTCTGATGCTGGGTCTAAGTAGTTTGTTGTGGTTGTTGTGTGTTGACTATTCTATTTTATATTTATGTTTAAAAAATGTGTCGGTTAGTTTTTGAGTTTTGGATGCTCTGTATGGAAGTGTTTTGTATTTTTATAGGCCTGTCGGTTTATTCAGTAGAAGATGGAATCAGTTAATACTAAACAATATTTTATGTATTACCCAATTAAATTACTATTGTTTTACACTTATACCAGCGTGCTAGCTTGGTTGTGTAAAAGTATCATGTGTTTTACCACCCTAAGGAAGACTTCCAGTCAGAAACTCCATTCCCTAAACTGCCTTTCTTTCCGGCATCAACATCATCAAAGGACAACTTACAAATAGATTATTAACACCGGAACCGCTAAAGAGAAGCCAGAAAATTAGGTGCACGGCATTAACGTATGCAAGCAGGGTTACATTTCAACAGTTGGCAGCCATGAATAAACTTAAAGGAAAATTTCAGTTAATTTATTCCAAAAGCTGACCTCGCTTTGACTGAGGTCGGGCAGGGTTTGTCAAGTTTGTTGGTTGGATAGTAGTGGTTTTGCATGGGTTTTTCTGGAAACTGATTTCCATAAATTTCCATAATTTTGAGGAAATTAACTGTTTCGTCCGACTTCGCGTACGTCTAATAAAACCGTTAGGAATTTCAAATATGAGAAACACAAATGGGATTTATTAAATTTATTACACCTTATCGAGTGATAACAATTCACATTGGTAAATATTAAAAGAGTTCACTCAAATTTCACTACACATCAGTTTAATAATGCATACAGTATAATTTCGACGACCATGTGGCCTACATCAGTGATTGGCCTCTTTTAATAATCTTTAATACAAATTACACTTTTGTTATTACTTGCGACCAGACATTTGTTAACTAAAAGTTGTTAATTGTTAACTTACACTTGGAGAAAACGTTTTCGTCTTATGACTTAGGAGGCTGAAGAAGTCGTAAGACGGAAACGTTTCCTCCAAGTGTAAGTTAACAATTAACAACTTTTAGTTGACAAATGTTTGGTCGCAAGTAATAACAAAAGTGTAATTTGTAATTTACAACCAGCTCATCATGAACAGCAACAAGATTTCAATCTTTAATACTCTTTTATTATTTACATATTATGGGATTTTAAATATTATATTGTAAGATATTTCAACCATTAATTTATTTACTCTATATACTCTCCTTTTATTTATTTAAAACTCAACCTAATATTTTCGAAATAAGAAGTTAAACTCTCCACAATGAAGCAGATTACTCAGTTTTGTCCACAAGGTTGTGTGTAAATACACAAGGCTGGGCTCCGTAGATATTGGTTTTCCAGCTGCAAAAGACAAGCTGTTTCGAATGACGTCATTTTAGTGAGTTTCGTACACATAGAATACAACCTTTAAACGGATTTTAATGCAATGCTATGAACATAGTTTAGTTGTATGATAATTGTTTGACTCTTATGATGTCTAGTGATTTATTTTTCTGTTAATTGGCCGGTTTTTACGTCTAGGATTGTTTCAAGAAACTAAGAACGAGAAATGAATATTATATTTTTCTAAGTATAATTGAAGCTTCCATTGAAAAAAAAATTAATTAATTATATTTTAAAAATTGCAAACATTGTTTAGTAAACAGCTTTTGTAATATATAGTCAGCATTTTATCGCCGTATCGTCGATCGTAGCATATTGTATTTATTACAATGCCTATATCTTTATAACGACCTGCAATATTATTGATTGCATCTTCATTGGAGCTACTAGTTTTACACTTAAACATAAATTGATATATTTCATTTGCATGAAGTAGAACTTATTTTTTTTATTATTGATTATTGATCTCCCGTTGCGGGAGATGTATACCATTGTCAACTTTGAGGTTGGTTACGGTCCGAGTTGCCAATTGGATACGAGTAACTCTCCCTAAACGCTCGTCCTCAGTAATAAAAAAGTAAGTGCTACTAAAGGTAAGCGCAACAAAGCAATATGTGTTCAAGTATTCTATGGATCCTTAATTCTACATTTTAGAATATCATTTAACATTCCTAATTTCAAGAATTATCTACATCCTTTAAATATTGGTGTAGTTAATATCTTTACAATTTTGGTTCTCCAAATACATCTTGAGTAGCCTCTTTACTCAATTCACTCGTGCAATATATCTTATATTACTCCTTTTACTCAATGGTTTCTCCCAATTTATATTGCACTGTCTGTTTTATCATATTCTTTCTTCCAAAATATAGTTTTTTTCCTATATCGCCTCTCAACACATCTTGTACTATCTCTTGTATCTAACGTCTTCTCACAATTTATCGTGTAATATCTATTGCTTTGTCTTGTGCTATCTATTTGTTTTCAATGCCGACCCCTAGTATATCTTTTCACTACCTTTTTTATTAAATGCTGTCTTCCAACATATCTTGTGATATTTCATATATTCAATACTATCTACGTACTACAGTTCTGCGTCTTGCCTTTTCTCAATCAATCTCATGTTTTTCAACCCTTCAAACTCTCTCAGTAGGTTATGCCTTACGATAACGTAATATCTTTACACAAGCTATCGTTTTGCTAATTTTCTTCTTTCGAAATATATTTAGGCATTACTTAGACCGTTATATAATATTGCAATAATATTTCACCCCGTCTGTAAAAAAAAAACAATGTAACATATGGCTACTAATAGATGTTTCTTGACTGTTTTTGTATCATAAATACAAATAAATACAGTAAATTCAGTTTTAATTAGAAACCATTTCTTCTATTTGCACAAACACCTTAAGCGTAGATATAATAAAAGTCTTTGTGCTTTATAATATATAGTGACACCAACAAATTATGCTATAAAGACTTGAATGCTTTAATAAACAATAAATTGAGAAGCCAATATTTATAACTAAAAATACTGCAAGGAACAAAATTATATGTAAATGATTTTTATCAAGAATTAATTTTTACCTACTTTGCTAACATTTTTGCTACAAGCTGAACTGGAACGATTCCCCCAACAACCCCCGCTGACCAAAACTTTCCGTCTCCTACCACCACAAGCTCATTACGTCGCTCTACTTTTTCCAATTACTTTTTCAAATTACTTTCCATCGGTCACGTGTGCACTATGCATAATAACAGCGGCGGGGTGGGGGTGGGGGGTGTTACCGTGTCACGCGAAATTAAAAAGTAAATTTGATAATTTCAAAAGATGCTGACATGAAATTGCAACGGTGGATAGTGATCGATAGATCGGTAATAGGGAGGATTGGGAGGAGATGAGGGGCTCTTAATTGCATTGGCCAAGCAATAGCAAGGGTTACTCGGGCCTTTATAATGCAAACCAGCTAGGTGCATGCTTTAATTTCCTACTAAATTACTCGTTTAACAGGGATAAAGGAAGGGTGTGTCTGTGTGTGTTCGTGAGAGTGCGAGGGGGATAAATCCGAAATAGATTACGGTAATAATAAAGGAAGTTGACAATTTCGAATTATTATTTTTTTAAATTTACGCACGATTAATAAGGGTAGTCACATATTTCTTATCCTTTACGAGAATTAAATTATTCTGTATCTCACCATTTAACGTTCTCATGGATAAAAACGTTTGCTTTCAAGTATTGAGTTACATTTTCAATTTGAGGGTTTCGAAATAAATAAATATTTGGTTCAACTACTTTTCTCATTTACTGTACTTACTACAGTAAACTCTCACTAATCTGACAGATATGATGATGGAGTACTGTCGGATTACTGAAAACGCCGGATTACTGGAGGGTCCACTAAAAAACACAATGTATATTGAACAATATTTATGTGTATTGTCAAAAACAAATAAAAAATAGGAAAATATGCCTGTACTGTACTTGAAATGATAAAACGAGATGGAACGTACTGTTTGTACTTTAAAATAAAAGGGTACCTTATATTTAGCGGTTATAAAAATTTAAATATGTTTCCGTTAACACTGCAACTACATTGTCTACTTCAGAAGCAGCCACGGTACATAGCTACTGTAATAAAACACGGCTTGAAATCGTTTTGTATTTCACTAGCTAGACCATTAGAACTGAGCGGCCTGTAGGTCTCTCGGACACTGTCATCGTCGTGCAGAGGAAAATATACTAGGTATGTTTACATATTGATTATGTGTATATATTCCGTTCTTGAAGAAAATGCCGGACTACTGGAGGGGCCGGATTATAGAGAGTTTACCGTTCTCACTTTATTCAATGACATATCTTGTCATCTCTGTCATTCTCCACCTAGCTTTCCCGGTAGAGACAATTCTGATTTCGCTCCCCGTCTTGCAAAAACTGTGCAGTTCTGAAGGTGTGGGCCTTGCATCTTGTGACAGTTGCATAGAGGGTGCTACCGTTGAGCAGCCATATCTGAGGCTGCTAACCCTATTTTACAGGGGTGCAGACAGTCATGAGACGTAAGCATTCTGAATTTAGGCAAACTAAACATTGGTATGTGAGGAAAGTATTAGGTTAGTGAAGTAATATTTCAATTATTTAAAAAAATTAAAAATTAGGTTTTCTTACTTAAATAAATTTTAACTCTAGTCAGCCAGACAGAAAAGAACGGAGGTAGCCCCAACGTTAAGCAGCCTTCAACCTGGCTGCGAGTAAGACAATGGTAAAAGGGCTTTACTGGATTAATACTGGAAGTAAGGATGGATTTCTGACTTTATGACAGGACTTTGTATTGGTTGTTTGGAAGACGAGGGTGTTGCTATGCTGAAGGGTAGGTTTATTTATAAATAATGGAAACTGCCAGACTGACAGGATCTTCATCTTCTATATTATTTAAAATAACTTCTAATTTAAGAACTTTAATTATTAGCACGATAAAACCCAACTTTGGCAGGATTCCGTCCAATACCGCGCAGACGCCTCCCTTCACTTACATTCACAGTGGCATTATATACCCCACTTGCCAGTACCAGGGTGGCGTTATAACCTTGACCGTAAATAATTCCACCACATTTACTTGACACTCATGTAAGATGTTTACAGACAAACACATCTTTATGGCGCCGGTTGAGAGTGCGTCTATTCAGGTGTGTGTAACCTCACATGTGATGCCCATTGGTTTTACGTCTCTATTTCAACCATTATTCTTATTAGTTTAGTATTCTTTGTAAGCGATGCCAGCCATATTGGCAAATTAAATGAGGGCAGGATATTAAAAAAAGAATATGTGCTATAAATATATATATATATATATATATATATATATATATATATATATATATATATATATATATCGCAATATGTAAATAAAAGGATTATCATTGAATTTACAATTCAAAGCTTTTCGTTAGCTAACATTACCAACATCATCAGGAGTATTGTTTGAATATTACTGATGATGTTGGTACTGTTAGCCAACGAAAAGCTTTGAATTGTAAATTCTATTATAACTCCTGTATTTGTATTTTGACTTAGTTCTTTATATATATATATATATATATATATATATATATATATATATATATATATATGTGTGTGTGTGTGTGTGTGTGTGTGTGTGTGTGTGTTGCAACGTCCCCACCCTCGCTCCGCTTCGGTTCGGTTTTGTTTTGTTGCAGAATTACATATTTATTATATATTTATATATCTGCTGCTCACACCGTTTTGTGTACCGTGTTAAGATCCCTAAATATTGTCTTGTGTTCCCACGTAATGTACCACGCCCAAATGCAAGCCTATTCCCGCTGACCTTAACGTTTGTATGACCTCCCCTAAGTTGGTTGGCAGGTTTGTTGGGTCTGTATTTAGTCACACATGTCAGTAAAATAGTCAGCTGGAAAGAAACAACATTTGAACACACAAAATTTTCAAAGAATCTTACCACTTTATGAGATTTGCAGGCACAGCAAGGTGACGTGCAAAATATGATCATGTTTAAGATACCTATTTTAAAAGGCTACTGTTTTCTTTAAACATGATCTGCCAGTAGACATCGTCTCTGGGCTTCAATACAAAAAAACCAACTAATTTTTAGAATAGCTCAATAAAATTGTTCTCAGGAGAGAACTCGTTTGAAGAAACATTAGGTTCTGAATTTTATATATTTATTAATAATGAAATTTAATTAAAACTATACTTTGATTTTATAATCAATATTTATCAGTTGGGAAAAACTAAAAGTTTTTATTGGTTGTTCAACACAGGATAAATTCAAATACTGTATAATGCTCAAATACTCAAAAGTTTTTATAATGCATTTAATTACTGATTTTAAACTAAAATAATTTTCTTTTCAAATTAAACACATTTAAATCTCTCTTTATCTTCACAAATTATTAATTAAAAGTTCGTTATTTTTTACATATTTAAATCCTACATTTCATATATAATTCATTAATTACATTTACACATTTTTAAACACAATTATTTCCAAATTTAACATAATAAAAAATTTTATCTTCTTATTTCAAGATTGAATTGGTAAATTCACATTTTATTATAAATAATTTTAAAATTTATATGATTCAATAAATCTGGTCTTCTTGAAAATGATTGGCTTATGGCCAAAACCACTTTGTAAATTTAATATTTATTATTCATTATTTAAACATATTTGTTATACTAATTAATTTTATTACTTTTAAGATTTATTTAATTATTCAACATAGAATGAAGTCATTGTTTAAGTTTAATTGGTAATTTGAATTTAATAAATTTAACTGACTAAATTTGACGTTAATTTGTATATAATAGAGAAAATGACTTGCCAAGGATTTCCCTGCCGGTCCTAGAGTCCTCTCGTCTGGATTCCCTGGTCCCTGGACATCGGAAGTTGCCATCCCTGGTCAGTCCATGGAAGTCTTTACAGGTCCTTCGACTGCCTTACAGGTCCTTCAGTTCCTGTATTTATTGCGGCTATGTAACCCTTCCCCTCTGCTCTAAGCTCGTCGCTATCTTCGTGCTTGTTTCTTGTATGGGCGGGTTGGACAACGTATCAGTTTTAACCTGCATAATTTTGTTATCTGTTTTAGAACACTGAAAAATGTCTATTATTTTAAAATGGCTGACACTTTTTTGTTATTTGAGTTTTTTAAATTATGTTTTCATCACTGTTTATTATGGATTTTCTGGTCATTTCAAAATGTCGATGATAGTTCTACGTGGCATAATTCTAAAGTTAAAATTTTTCGGCACTTAAAAATTTTTCACTCCACTTTCGTTTGTCAAATTTAGTTAGTTATTACAGTTTCATGCTATTATAATTTTTAATTTGTCTTAATAATACTTATTCAAAATTTTACTGACTTCTTGACTCTTTACTATGTTTATTATTCCATAAATTAAAACCTTATTATTTAAATATTAAAATTGTTATTTAAACAATTAGAAATTACTAATTTATTAATTTGAACGGTGATTCAGACCGTGTGTGTGTGTATATGCTGATACGTATTTCTTCACGGATGGAAAAATATAATGATGAATCTGGAGTACACCCGTTGCATAAATTTCCGACGTTTCGCTAGAATCTCATCCAGCATAAAACTCGCAAAAATAATCATTTTTATGACTCTAACGCGTTTCAATGTCAAAGTCATCATCATCAGTGAGTGTTACTACTACAAACTCCAACTTACAACTCACTGATATTGATGACTTTGTCGTTGAAATGCGTATGAGTCAATAAATGATTGATTTGTGAATTTTGTGTATGTCTTTTGTTTGTTTTAACATAAGCTCACAAGCTAAGCTCGAAGAATAGATGTATAGTAAGTTTTTTGTTGAGTCTAGAAATTCTAAAATTTTGATCTGTTGGTCTGTTAAAGTATAGATTTGGCTAACAACAAAAACATATTTGATTATTAAAAATAAACGAGGTGAGTTGTTAATAAATAGGAATTAAGAACAATTGTAACTAAGATAAATAAATATGTTTTTCTAATAGTATACGCACACACACACACACACACACACACACACACACACACACACACACACACACATATATATATATATATATATATATATATATATATATATATATAAAATAAGTTTTTCAAAATGTTTACCGTTTTTGGCGACTTGTATGTAGGTGGTTGCTACTTTAAAGGCGTACCCCTTTAAGTTTAATCAGTCATTTTAGCTTTGTCATATTTATTTCGGGATGTTTAGAATAGAGTTGATTTCGTTACATTAATCAGAATTATATACAAAGAGTGTAAATATTGTAGAACGTACTTTCCACATTTAAACACCACATTAATTTAATTTTTCCATAATCTGCCTCTAATTAAAATTTCAGTGGAATCATTCTAAACATTTCATGAAACATCCAAGCCTCTCTACCACCCTTACAATCCACGCCGTCGTTACTGCCCCTTGTCATAATGATTTCTATTCTCATTGCAACCCCATCCTTCTCTTTTTGTTAATCATTTCTAATTATCGTCCTACCCCTTCTCTCCTCATTTGCATAAGTAATTACAATGACAAGGCGACCCACCCCTTCATCCGCCTCTCGTGTTTTTAGGGTGTTCATCGTTAGCGAAAGAACCGGGGAAATACTTTGGTTATTGTATTTGTTATGTTTTAATGTAAATATAACAATTTAAATATTTGTTGAACCGCATTTGATTAACGTTAGAAAAGTTTTGTTTCGTCGAGTGTTTATTTTGAGTGTTTATTTTTTCGTTTTGATAGAATTATAACGTAAAACCGAGATATTACTAGAGCACAGATATTTGTAGAACAGACTGACGTTAATATTTAAAATCAACGACAATATTTAAATTTGTATAGTTTCAATAAATGTAGTTGATTTGAAAATCTGGTACAGACAACGTTTGATTTATTTAAACAGTTACGTTTCACAACATAAGTTATCATCATCAGGCCTACAATACATAAGTACTCAAATAAATTAACCAAGAAATAATAACAATAGTTCACAAATAAACAAATTAAAATAAAATTCGTTATTATTACAAAACATTAAAAAAATCACTAAAATGAATGTCAACATTAAAAAAAAATTACTAACACAACAACTACAAACTATTACATATTTTATTTTAAGACAAACACGACAAAACTTTAACCAATACTACAGTTACAATCACTTACGGGTCAGGATTATAATATATTCACTTTAACAATAGTTTATGACTATCCGAACTTTAAATTTAGTAAATGTGTTAAAACATACTGAGACAGAACGTTTACGATCACTACGTGCCGATCTTCATCAGTGTCTTCTGCTTGGAGATGTTGGGTCAAGCGGTGGCGGTTTTATAGGTAGGTTTTCTTTAGTATCAAAGTGTATGTGTGATTTGTATTGTGTTTGTTCGTTTAGTATGTCTGTACGTTGTGTTTTTGTGTGTCTGTAAATTTTATATCGTTCTAGTGTGTTGAGATGTGGTCCTTTTTTGTTGATGTGTAGGATTTCTAGGTTACGGTAAATGTCTGAGTATTTGTGTCCTGTTTCTTTTATATGATTTTAAAAGGTTGAGTTGGTGTTATGTTTGTGTTCTTCGGCTCTTTGTTTAAAGCTGCCACCTGTTTGTCCAATGTAGAATTTGGTACATTCGTCGCAGTTTAGTTTATATACGCCTGGTACTTGTAGTTTACCTTTGTTGTTGGTGTCGTGTTGTATTTTAGTATTGTAACTGGTTATTAGTTTTGTATGATATTTTGTATCTTGTTTATTGAAATTTGAGGGCTTTTTCATTTGTGGTTTTGTTTATGTATGGAAATGATGTATTTGCTTTCCCTGTCTGTAATGTTAATTTTAGTAATTTTTTTAAATTTTGTACCATAGTTTGTCTATTATTGTGGTGTTGTATCCATTTGCGAATGCTAAAGTGTTTAGTTCTTGTTATACTTGGTGAAGAAGTGGAATTTACGTATTTAAAATGTACGTTTTTACAAACTGATAGTCATAAACTATTGTTAAAGTGATTAATTAAGATTCACCGAACCTAATGAACTACAAAATTCAAGAATATGTTTAAAGTTATAAAATACCGAAATAAATAAAACTATCTACACATTGCAAAACAAGCTGCCAATTTCAAATAATCAAACTATCATGACTAAGTATTTATACAATACTTATTAAAATATTTTTAAATACCTTATAATGATTAGTTAAGTAATATTAAATTGGGCAGCTTATTTGCAACGTGTAGTTTATTTTATTTGTTTCTGTATTTTATAGCTGTAAATATTTTATATTCCGAACTTATCAGTGATTGTAGCTGTAGTAGTGGTTAGGGGTTTTGTCGTGTTTTTTGTACAATTAAATATGTAATAGGTTGTAGTTGTTACGTTAATATAATAGAAAACGTTTTTGACGTTACTAATTTTAGTGGTTTTTGTAATCTATATTCATAGGAATCGTTGCCCTGAGTGACCGAGTGACATATTTAATTGTAAGAAAAACATGAAAAACCCCTAATAACTACTACAGTTACAGTGACGTACAAGTTAGGTAATGAAATAGATTACAGTTATAAAATATCTAAAATAAATCAAATACACATTGCAAATTTAAAGTATATAAGTTTATTTTTATAAATTATATTATCAATAATTATAACTTATTTAAATAGAATTACAGACTTATGTATCGAAGCCTATATATTTTATGTACTAAATTCCGTGCGTTGGTTTAGCTATTGGCGCTGTTTAAAGCTCTTGTCTATATAAATATAATGAATTGATGAAAAGCTTGGAGCAAATCGTTTTATAAATATTCTTGTATGTGAAATGCATGTGCATTGAATAATAAATATTTATCTAAAATTGTCATCTACAAATAATATAAACTTATTACAAAATTATAATTAACTCACTTGTAGTGATTCGTTTTTATGGCTTTACTCGCTTTTGATAACAAACCTAATTAAGTTTTAAAGGAAAACAGAATGCACAACTGAAAAAACTTTATTTAGTGTTTAGTTAGTATGTTGAAACTTAATTAGTGTTGCGTAACTTTAAATAAGTATATTTTGATGATTACAACCACAATTGAAAAGGTAAACAATTGAAATACTTCTATTCAGTATTTAACATGAAATTAATTGAAAAAGCCTACAAATCTAGTAAAATATCACATTGCAGGAATCTAGCGTGAGTCAAAGGAAAAATGGGGTAAAAAAAATGTTAGGAAATGTATTATAAAATATCGAGGAAACATTGATACATTAGGAGAAAACATTAGGAGATACATTAGGAATGTTATGGCAAGCTATTGGATGAGATCTAAGAAACGATGAAGCCTCCCAATAAAAATATATAAGGAATGGTAATACAGGGTAACGAGGAAAGAGTAAATCGTCAGAATAAGAAAATTGGTTAGGAATCTTATGGTAAGGTATTGGATGAGATCTATGAAATGATTAAGCCTCACAATAAAAAAAAACATAAGGAATGTTAATACAGGGTATCAAAACATCAGAGCAAGAAAGTTGTTAGGAATTTTATGACAGGGTATTGGACTAGGTCGAAGAAACAAAGAACCATCACAAGAGTGTTTGCTATGAATTTCAAGGCTGAGTATCGAGAAAAGAGCGAAGCCTCACAACAAGGAGTTTTCTTAGGAGTTTTAAAGTAGGTTATTTAGTGAGTACGAAGAAATAATGAGGTTTTACCAGGAAAACATTTGCTATGAATTCTAAGTAAGAGCGCGAAAGGGCTTAGCGTTAATTAGGAAGAAAACCGGGAACGAATTTTGTGCAACGAGTAAATGTTATTTGGAATGTTTTAGAACAAGGTATTCAAGCGGACAAGTGCAAGGACAGTTTGTTTTACTAAAGACCCGCCAAGGATTTAAAGGATTAAACTTTCCTTTTAGAGAGGGTCTGTGAAGTGTTTATGAACTAGCTGCCATTCATGGACTTTACGGTGTCTATTGTTTATTTATTATCACCCCTTCAATACAATGATTCCAATCTAAAGATGGTGGATTGAAGGCTAGGACTTCCGATATGCATAAAAGTCGAATTTCCTTTAACGACAAAACCAGAGACTTTGGGACTTAAAGTATAAATGTTCAGTACGTTCTCTTGATAAATTATTAGTTTTAGTTAGTCTAAACTAGTTAGTACATCGACTACATCGATGTATTCCAAGATTTTGCCCTACGTTTAATCGATATTTTGGTTATGGTATTTTTCTTTTGTTTGGTTTCAGAACAGCCTAATGGAAACATTTATGTAAATAAACAATGGAAAATAAAGAGTTTGTGTTGCTACAAATACAAAATTGTGAGTAAATTTGAGTTACTTCTTAAAATTAGCTACTGGTTATAATTTTGCTTAATGTAAGTAGCTTTCATCTAATAAGGGGATGAGTAGTACTACTCTTGAGTGTCTCCTTCCCAGAAACCCTTCAAAGGTGAGTTCTTTCATTGCAAAATAGCCCATTAATTGCAGAATTTTTCATTAAACTACAAAATCTTCGAAGATGGTTACAATGTGAACTAAACGTATGGACGTTGTTAGTTAGTAAAAATTATACGTTATTGCTGTATTTTTTATTTTGTATTATTATTAGTTTCTGTTTCTATAAATACTTTGTTCGTAAAACGATATTATCAACGATTTTCATTAAGCATAGTTTTAAAAACTTATTCTACATTAAGGATGCATACACTGAAATACTTACACGAGTTTGCGTACAAACACACACACACAAAAGCTCGCACGCACACACACACACACACAAACACATATACAAACACGCACACACACACACACACTCACTCACACACACACACACACACACACACACACACACACACACACACACACATTCAGCATAAAACACACACACACATACAAACACTCACGCAAACACACACAAACACACAAAATATATAAACACAGACTAAAAATAGAACACACAAACTGAACAAGAAATTCACACACAACATAAAAAACACTCACATACATAAACACACACACTCAACACATAATATATATACACACACTCAACATAAAATACACACACACACACACATTCAACACGAAACACACACACACACACACCCACTGCCTTTACCTCAATTTAACACTGTAATATTGTAGGAAATTAAGGCAGACACTTCACTGGTTTGCATTATAAAGGCCCGAGTAACTCTTGCCTAGACTCGGACAATGCAATTAAGACCCCCTAATCCTGCCCCTCCACCCCCCACCCTAATAGCGATCTATCGATCACTAAGCACCGTTGCAATTTTATGGCACCATCTTTTAAGTTTCCAAATTTAGGATTGTACTGTAAAATTCGCCACGTATATTTAAATGACGACCGACGGAAAGCAATTTGAGGAGGTAATTGGAAAATGTAGAACTAGCTAATGAGCTTTTGGTGGGGGCGGGAATGGAAAGTTCTGGTCAGCGGGAGGTTTGTGCCGGTGTTAACATGAACCCAAATTTATATTCAGAGGAACAATTATGCACTTATTACGATATAGCCTCCTTTTGTATTTAAAATGAGATCTTTATAAAATTTAAAAATGTTGAAGGAACCTTTATATATCTTTCGGTTATAAATTAACATGAATCATAAGGTCTCAAATAAACTGTGTTTAGAAAACTGTGGACCATCTTCACCGCACTGCTCTTGCTGTTAATGGAACTTGCCAATTGTGCAAACTTGCAAGAATAATTATTAAGTCGAATATAACTAGAATAATCTAAAATTTACCCATTTACAAGCTTTTATAGTAATATATGTTTGTATTTATTAATTTTTTTGCTAATGGTTTTTATTCTTTATATTATAATTAAAAGTATTGCTCCCTGTTTTTGTTTCTGACTAATATATTATTTAGAAATATAGTGCATAACAATAGCTGTCACGGTGAGAATTAAATCGTTAATGAAGTGGTCAACTACCGATTGTAGTTAGGCCTAAGTGAGTTTTCACTGTAGTTTTAAATATAAAATTAGGGTGAATTTTAACCCCTGACATTTTTGTTCATCCATTTATGATTTCATTACCTGATGTATGTAGTGATATTTATGTTGTATTGTTGTGTATACTGTCTTACGTTTTGATAGCAAGAAAAGAAGGTTGATTACGAGAGTCAATATATTATATTTTAACAAAGCTACTACGTTTTGGATTTTGTCTCCTAATTTCAAACGTCACTCAAATTGTAACAAATGTATACATAAAATTTCAACTGAAATGTAATGCACTTACTATTTTCACAAATACAATAAATCAAACTGCAAAAAATCAAGAGTATTGTTGACCTGTAATAAACCCTCTTTTCTTGATATACTTACTTTGCGTTTTAAAGAAAACAATAGGACATAACCTGCAATGTCGCTGGGGAGGATTTTCATTTTCAAAATAAAATTTTGCTACTGTTACAGTCAGTTTAGAATTCTCGTAGGTATGCCAATACTTCTAAAGGCAAAATTTCTACTTGGAGGCACAATGGAACCTGAACTTTTTTTATTGCTTTGTATAAGAAAAGGTGGTTACCATTAAGCACAACTATTTCAACACCAACAATATTTAAGACAATGTTTTTAAAGATAGTAATAAGCTATTAGAGAAAAAGTTTTAATTTGAAAGTTAAAACAAATTAATTTTTTTGAATTTAGAAATCATGTGCTGCATTACAATGTTTACATAACTTAAAATATTTGAGAACTAAAAATCAATCCGAGTATAGATATTTATTTGTTTTTACAAAGCCACAAAGTATATATATTTTTTGTAAAATATTTTTAATTGCATTAAATTTTACTTAGTCAGCTCATTTTTCACTTAAGGTAACTTACTACAATTAATTAGTGTTGTAAAGTTTGTCCCACAAAATTCCCCAATACTTTCCCGCCCTGCATCACTGCAAGCATCTCATTACCAACAATCCACTGCATGTTATTATAATACACCCTCGGCTTTGTATCGGAAACAATTACGCCACCGTGTATTTAATCTGTGACTAAACAGTGTCGATTGCTATTTAATTTGTTGCATGTGGACATTGAATTTTCAACACGATTTGTGTCAACGCCGTCGTAGTACACACCCGACCCTCGTATTTGAAACAGCGGCTTAGTAGCGATCAAAAGGAATCGGCCGTTTCTTCGGCAAAGTGTACGCTGGTGTTTTTAACCTGAACATTAAATAATTTAATGAAATTTTTAGTTAAATGTAATTTCATTTAATAACTATATCAAAACTTTTTTGTTTAATGACAAGTTACATAGGCCTACATGATACTCTTTAATAATAATTTCGTTAACTTCTAGAGCCGGTTGATAGTTCTGTTTTAATGTAATAGGCTACATAAAACGTTCATCTGTGATTTATGAATAGGAATTTCTGAGAGCATGACAGATATATCGAGTAAGTAACAAACAAACGGTCAAGAAATGCTTTCGATCGTATTTTTTTGTTGAAAATAATTAATAACAATAATATTTTCGTTATATCTAATCGGCATTTGTTTTAATAGTTTAATTTATTTAAAGCAACTAATACATAAATAAGAAATGATTAATAATGAATTATTTTTCTAATAAATTACATCGCACACGTATTTTAACAGTTATATATATATGTTATCGAAATCGGCACTTTAATCGATGGGGAATCGTGCATCGACGATTTCTCGATACTATTAGAAATGACGATTCCTGGAATCGAGAATTGGAATCCCTAATATACATGTATATAAATAAATATGTTTATTTCTCTATTTTATTATATAGTTTTTCATTATATAAAATTTGGTTATTCTCAATTTTATCGAAAGAAATAGTTCTTTCAATAATTCATAGCAAAACTTATTCAAACGAGTTATGTATCTATGAAGACGACAGATGGCTGATTAATCTGTACTCATAATGGGCTTTCTTCTTTTCGCAAAGGGCTTTATATTTCTTAGCAATACTTATTTGCTCACTATCTTTACTCACAGGCTTACCAGGGTAGATACAAGCGTATCCATAGAGAATGTGTTTCTTCAAGATGCGGTCTTGGGTACACATGTCCTTCCACCTTCCAGGCACCACATGTCCTTCCACCTTCCAGGCACCACATGTCATTCCACCTTCCAGGCACCACATGTCCTTCCACCTTCCAGGCACCACATGTCCTTCCACCTTCCAGGCACCACATGTCATTCCACCTTCCAGGCACCACATGTCCTTCCACCTTCCAGGCACCACATATCCTTCCACGTTCCAGGCACCACGTGTCCTTCCTTATTCTTTCACGTGTTTGTAGATCGTAATTTCCCCTTATTACTTAGACAGTTATGACTAGAGTGGTATTTCAAATAAACAAGGTCTACCTATCTGGTCCTGGCGATTTCACGTTACTTATCAGACTTCGGGGTGTATGTATGTTTAAGGAACCCAATTCCCTCAAGAATCCTAGCTAATACTCTCAGCTGCTAAACCCAGGAGTCTTGAGTTATCGGTTGCTAGTAGCTTAAAGCTGAGACCCATGGTTCCAGTATATCTTGCCGTGAAGCCTAGACGGGTCCCGTTCCTCGAAGAGACTCATATCCGACCAATAGACTGCTCTTGCAGAACTACTTGAACTCTCCGAACGGTTCGGTTTTCTGTACTTAAGAACACACCTCTGATTAGTACAAGTAGTGCAATAAGATATCCCTCCACCCTCGGCTACCCTTACTTAAGAACCGGACCCTCAGATATGCAAGTCAGGGTTCTCTTCTCATCAGTACCGTGGGAACAACTTGGGTCTATATTGGTTTTTCATTTCATTATATCTTTTGCTAGTGATGCCAGAAGTTATTCCTCCACCCTCGGCTACTCTTACTTAAGAGCCGGACCCTCAGATATGCAAGTCAGGGTTCTCTTCCTGTCAGTACCGTGGGAACAACTTGGGTCTATATTGGTCTTTCATTTCATCCTATCTTTAGCTAGTGATGCCAGAAGTTATTCCTCCACCCTCGGCTACCCTTACTTAAGAACCGGACCCTCATATATGCAAGTCAGGGTTCTCTTCCTGTCAGTACCGTGGGAACAACTTGGGTCTATATTGGTCTTTCATTTCATCCTATCTTTAGCTAGTGATGCCAGAAGTTATTCCTCCACCCTCGGCTACCCTTACTTAAGAACCGGACCCTCAGATATGCAAGTCAGGGTTCTCTTCCTGTCAGTACCGTGGGAACAACTTGGGTCTGTATTGGTCTTTCATTTCATCCTATCTTTAGCTAGTGATGCCAGAAGTTATTCCTCCACCCTCGGCTACCCTTACTTAAGAACCGGACCCTCAGATATGCAAGTCAGGGTTCTCTTCCTGTCAGTACCGTGGGAACAACTTGGGTCTATATTGGTCTTTCATTTCATCCTATCTTTAGCTAGTGATGCCAGAAGTTATTCCTCCACCCTCGGCTACCCTTACTTAAGAGCCGGACCCTCAGATATGCAAGTCAGGGTTCTCTTCCTATCAGTACCGTGGGAACAACTTGGGTCTATATTGGTCTTTCATTTCATCCAATCTTTACCTAGTGATGCCAGAAGTTATTCCTCCACCCTCGGCTACCCTTACTTAAGAACCGGACCCTCAGATATGCAAGTCAGGGTTATCTTCCTATCAGTACCGTGGGAACAACTTGAGTCTATATTGTTCTTTCATTTCATCCTATCTTTTGCTAGTGATGCCAGAAGTTATTCCTCCACCCTCGGCTACTCTTACTTAAGAACCGGACCCTCAGATATGCAAGTCAGGGTTATCTTCCTATCAGTACCGTGGGAACAACTTGGGTCTATATTGGTTTTTCATTTCATCCTATCTTTTGCTAGTGATGCCAGAAGTTATTCCTCCACCCTCGGCTACCCTTACTTAAGAACCGGACCCTCAGATATGCAAGTCAGGGTTATCTTCCCATCAGTACCGTGGGAACAACTTGGGTCTATATTGGTTTTTCATTTCATCCTATCTTTTGCTAGTGATGCCAGAAGTTATTCCTCCACCCTCGGCTACCCTTACTTAAGAACCGGACCCTCAGATATGCAAGTCAGGGTTCTCTTCCCATCAGTACCGTGGGAACAACTTGGGTCTATATTGGTTTTTCATTTCATCCTATCTTTTGCTAGTGATGCCAGAAGTTATTCCTCCACCCTCGGCTACCCTTACTTAAGAACCGGACCCTCAGATATGCAAGTCAGGGTTATCTTCCTATCAGTACCGTGGGAACAACTTGAGTCTATATTGTTCTTTCATTTTGTCCCATCTTTATTGATCCCAGAATAACAAATATCTAAATGTTATGTACGAGTATATGAATAAATAGGATTAGAGATATTGTGATATCGCTGGTTTCTTAACATTCTGGTGCATACAACTGTGTCTGTTTAATCTTTTCTTGATTAGTGTCGATGTTTTACCACCTGCTATTACTACGTTGTAACACTTTTTGGTCTTTGCAGAACATTTACTGATGATGTCCTAACAATAACAGATTATTATCATTTAAATTTAAACACAATCTTAACTCATGTAAACAAAACTTGTGATATAAACCCTGCTTTTTTAGATATACCTATAAAAGCCCAGAAACAACGCCGGAATCAGCATATGCGTGCCCACAAATCTGCCAAGTACAAAGGAGATATCGTATTCGGCTATAAATTTTTAATTTCAAAACGGATCGGATGTTTGGAAAAAAAACTTTGTTAAAAATGATGTTTTTTCTGTCCATTGTCACGTAACACTCTCCAGCGATATTGATACAACCCCTCCTCCTCAGCCCTACGTAGCCTACATTAATCCAATCGGACTTTGATAAGCTGTTTTTCTCGTTGTCATGACGACCGCTCGCGAAGTAAATGAATCTGCTTTGTACAAAAAGGGATTAGCTCTGAACACTGGTTACCGGCGCTATCTATTCTTCGGCTCAGCTGTTGACGGCTGCTATAGTAATCGCTTAGCCACTTGTTAATATTTGCGTGGGAAGGAGTTGTGTTATTCAGTTACTGTACATAAGGATAGGGTTAGCTCGGTATTATTTGAATTCAACAACACAGAATGAGAAATATAGAAGAAGGTTTAAGTCTGATGAAATTAATGGTGTTGTACAGAAAACTTCATAGTAAAAATCTTTAATAAGAGTACAAATCACAAGAAAACTGTATACAATCACATAGAGTAAGTAAATATAGCCTTGAGCAAGCTCAAAACAACTAAATTAAACTGGAATTTGTCTTTTGTATTTTAAATTTATGACATCTGGTATGTTTGTGTGTGTGTGTGTGTGTGTGTTGTTTGTGTGTTTGTTTGTGTGTGTGTGTTGTTTGTGTGTGTGTGTGTTGTTTGTGTGTGTGTTGTTTGTGTGTGTGTGTGTTGTCTGTGTGTCGTTGTGTGTTGTGTGTGTCGGGCTCAACATCCGAAAGCTCACTCGCGATAATAAATTGATAAAAATACTAAAAATGTGCGATATAATAATAATATAAGTAGTATTTTAAATTAACATCTTATTCGTTCACATAAACATATGATTTGAGAACAATATAATATCCTCGAATATGTGTATATATATATATATATATATATATATATATATATATATATATATATATATATATATAAATAATATTGTAAAAATATTTTATTAGATAATTATTTTCCTGAAGATGCTGGTACTATTATATCGGCGAAAAGCTTTCAATAAATATATTCATTAAAAGTATTCTTGTTTTTGAAATATTTTTAATTTATTAACTATATTACAAGAAAACATATCACCATATTTAGTATAATATATATATATATATATATATATATATATATATATATATATATATATATACTATAACATAAAGTATGAAGCTTTAGAAAAATTTCAGTTAGTTGCTAAAATAATTATCTATAGGATTTAGGAAAGAAAGACACAAATAGTTTTGTAAAGTACCGACAAAGCAAGTACGATTCCATTATCCTTTTCCAGGAAAGCTATAAGCTGCGTGCGCAAACAATAGACAATAGAGAGGGTCGAAAGTGATTAAGACAGGGAAATCCAGCGGCCGATATAGCCTGGAAAAATAACCGTGTACCGTTAGGTTAAGCTAATTGTAGAATTGTGGGAAACATACAAAGAACGTATTGTGGTAGTGGGAAAGATTAGATTTTTCAATAAAAACTATATGATCGGGGAAGTTAGGAGGAAGTTTGAGGAGAGTCTCAGAGGAAGGCAGGCGGATTGGTGGGGACCAGGATGGAAGTGTTGTAAAGGGAGAAATTGATTAAATTAAGTAAAGAGTTTTTTTTAAGTAAAATTTAAAAAAATGTGACGTAACAGTTTTTTTTTTTAAATATTAAGAAAGTAAGTTTTTGTGTCAAGTGTAAGCGCTGAAGTGAACAAAGGCCAAGATTCCAGGAGCTCTTCAGAACAATAAGTATTAATTGAATATAAGTGTAGCCAACAGACATCTAAATTTTAGTAAAGTTCAAAATAATTTTAATTTCATCAAAATTTATAAAAATTATTCTAGTTTCACCATTTCTAATTTAAAAAGCAAAGTTCCCGTAATAGCGACCAAAGAGCAAGAATAAAATTTTAATACTGTTTTTTTTGTTATGTTATTTTATTAGAAATCTAAAGCCTCAGAAGTCCAACTTTTATCATTGTAATTTTAGTTAAGATATCAATCCTGTCACTGCAAAATATTAATATAAATTTGAAAAAATGTGTAGAGTTAATTGAAAAGAATAAATGCAAGTGATGTTTGAAAATTTATAAGATTGTTAATTCTTTATAAACCTGAAGGTGGGACATTAGATAGGTAAGGTAAATAAATGACATTAAAATATAAATTTAATTATAACAAAAGTTAAGTTATAATATATAAATATATATTTTGTAATCCTTAGATGAATTATTTTTCCTTGTTGAAAAATTGACTGACAGTGTTTTATAAATTTTGAAAATGCTGGTAATGTAAATTATCGAAAAGCTTCAATCAACATTAAAATGAAGTAATTAATTCTTGTTTATGAAAATTGTCTTTTTTCACCATATATATGAAGTTAATATATTACTTACAATAGTAATATATTAACTTCATAAAGTCAGTGCAACGGAAAAACAATGGATAACGTAAAATATCAAGAATATATATATATATATATATATATATATATATATAGTAAATATGGTGATATGTTTTCTTGTAATATAGTAAATAAATTAAAAATATTTCAAAAACAAGAATTTATCAAGTAATGTATTAAGAAATGTATTAAAAGTATTATTGTTTTTGAAATATTTTTTAAATTTATTAACTATATATATATATATATATATATATATATATATATATATCGCAATATGTATTCTTGTGTATTAATAAAGATGTAAGTCAAAATACAAATACAAGAATTATAATTGAATTTACAATTCAAAGCTTTTCGTTGGCTAACAGTACCAACATCATCAGGAATATTAAACCCGATGAAATCAGGTTAATCATCTAAATATAAATCAGGTTTAATATTCCTGACGATGTTGGTACTATTAGCCAACGAAAAGCTTTGAATTGTAAATTCAATTATAATTCTTGTATTTGCATTTTGACTTACTTCTTTATATATATTAAAATATTGTTTACTGCGTGTTGTTACACTTAAAGCACTGTGTTCGATATTGGATTCTAGAGGGAAAGGAATAATTATCAAATAGTGGAAAAGTCAGGTAATTGCATTGTTAGTCTGTATACAAAAATAATTAAAGTCACGAAGCCGAGGAACTATTGGTAGCTGGTAATTAATTTTATATTGTTTTCGTTATGAATTTGTATTATTTTCAATTTGATCAACTTTTGAAAACAGTCATTTTGCTACATTTTGTTAAATAGTACGGTGTAAACCAAAGTAATAGGCAAATTTTAAAATCTAGGTACAAATGTTTTTCTTCTTCAGAAATGTAAGAAAAATATTTTTATTACAATAATGATGCTGACATCAATATAATATTATCTAAAGACAATTTTAATGCTGTATAGAATAAGAAGTTATCAAATTTTATCAATGTTACAAAATCTCTTTTGTTTGAGAAATATTTTCAAAGTATTAGAGTGTTCTTCAAATTTGAAAATCTCAAGTTGAATAAGAGGAATCTGACTGTACAAAATTGGGAAAAATTGCTATGAAGGCTCTCACGAGAATGCTCTCTGCCGCACAAGCACGCCCTCGACTGATTTGGTCGGGTTTGGAGTCTAGGCCATGCGCCGAACACTGGTAAATACATCTGATGCTCTTCTGTGAAGACAACCTATGATGGAGATGAAAACAATAGTTTGAATATTATGGGTATTGCTGCGAGTATTAAATTGACCACACCTTTAGGCTAACACGTCACTCCATCCTCGTTCGAGCAAGTCCTAAGCCTATTTATAGTGTGTAGGTCTTCTTTAGATCGTCGCCTTCAATTCTAGTCAGAAAATAAAAGAAGTTATTTCCCAGAGTGAAACCAACTATTCTTCGAATCTGGCCTCAAATTTGTGATCGCCACACTCAGTCAGCTCTGGCATGGAGAGAATGTATCACGATTCCTCATTGGTAACAAGACGTACGATCCGGAGCCCTGTAAGGCCTGAACTAGTCACTGCTTGCCAACAAGACGTACGATCCGGAGCCCTGTATGGCCTGGACTAGTCACTGCTTGCCAACAAGACGTACGATCCGGAGCCCTGTAAGCCCGGGACTAGTCACTGTTTGCCAACAAGATGTAGGCCTACTATTCGGAGCCCTGTAAGGCCTGGACTAGTGACTGTGGCATGGAGAGAATGTATCACAATGCCTCATTGGTAACACTACGTACGATCCGAAGCCCTGTAAGGCCTAGACTAGTCACTGCTTGCTAACAAGACGTACGATCCGGAGCCCTGTAAGGCCTAGACTAGTCACTGCTTGCCAACAAGACGTACGATCCGGAGCCCTGTAAGGCCTGGACTAGTCACTGCTTGCCAACAAGACGTACGATCCGGAGCCCTGTAAGCCCGGGACTAGTCACTGTTTGCCAACAAGATGTAGGCCTACTATTCGGAGCCCTGTAAGGCCTGGACTAGTGACTGTGGCATGGAGAGAATGTATCACAATGCCTCATTGGTAACACTACGTACGATCCGGAGCCCTGTAAGGCCTAGACTAGTCACTGCTTGCTAACAAGACGTACGATCCGGAGCCCTGTAAGGCCTAGACTAGTCACTGCTTGCCAACAAGACGTACGATCCGGAGCCCTGTAAGGCCTGGACTAGTCACTGCTTGCCAACACGACGTACGATCCGGAGCCCTGTAAGGCCTGGACTAGTCACTGCTTGCCAACAAGACGTACGATCCGAAGCCCTGTAAGGCCTGGACTAGTCACTGTGGCATGGAGAGAATGTATCACGATGCCTCATTGGTAACACTACGTACGATCAGGAGCCCTGTTAGGTCTGGACTAGTTACCGCTCACCATCACGTCATTAATAGTGTACAGACCATACATACATTTTGACACATTTTCTAGGTGTAATCACTAATAGTAAACCCTTTAAACTGACCGATTTTCCGGACCACTGGTCTGCCCTGACTGGTTAGATGTGTACAGTAAATAAAAAATAAATTTTAGTTTAACCCAGGGGAGTTTTACCTAAGGGATGTACTTCAGAGTAAGGAGTTAAATGGGTCAAAAACTCGCCACTCTGGAGAAGCGACATAGTTATAGAAGTGTATAATCTCGAAACAATCTCGGTCAGTTGAATGTGGAGTAACTTGTTTAATTAAACGTCGAGAATCTTGATTAGTTGAACGTAGCGTATCTTGGTAATTTGAACATTCAGTATATTTTGGTTAGTTGAAACCTTGAACTTTTCAAAGCTCACCGTTTGAACTAGTCGCCTACTCTAAGAGGGGTTTGGCGTTCTTACCTACACCCTCGTCAAACAACAGAGCGTATACAGCACTCGGTACATCTGCTCACTATAAGCATGACACTGATATCGCACCACTCATCGAAGTCACTATCTCAGTAACATATACTCATAGTGAAGGTAGAGGGTGGAACCTCTATTCCACCTAAGACTTCATGCCCTGACCACTCCTGCCGTGTACCTTTGTTCCACCTACCCTTCCTTCGCTTCTCGCTACACGGGTGTAAGAGAGATTAGCCATTCAAGATTAAATTTACACTAACTATCCAAGAATAATGATTTTCATGTCCCAAATTTAATCTTATACATATTTAGAATTTTTGGTACACTTTTCGTAATCGGTAATAGTCACTTTGACTATAAACAACAATTAAAAGAGATAAAATATGTAAACAGAAAACTTGTAGGATTGTATAAACAAAATGTCATTTTTCTACTTAGGTCAACAAATACAAATTTTAATAAATAATTACAATTAATATAAATAAAGTAACATAACCTATGCGTTAAAACCGCTGTTCTACCACGTAACCTATAAAATAAAAATTAGCTGTTTTATGAAATCGTATGTTCTCACTTATTTTAAGCAACATGAAACGAAATAACTATATGGCATACCTAGGCCCTTTTGTCAAAAGTGTTCTCCCATATAAAACTAAAATTAATTAATTAAATTTAACAATTGAATTATTATTTGAGAAAACTGTATTAACATCAAAAAACATCCACTACAAGTTTTAAAAAATCTATTTGAATTTGAATGAATGAATAACAATTTTTCTAACGATTGAATATTCGAACAAGATATATATAAGGAAAGGGTAAATTAATAGAATGAATTGAAAAGTAGAAATGTTAATCATAAACAAATCGTATAACATCTACAACCAATATTTTCCGAGAAACATTGAGAATGAGAATTAAATATATTTAATTTCTTTAAATATTTGAGATTTCTACGGAATATTTAATAGTTAATCTTTTCAAAGTAAAAATAATATATCGATATTTAGGTTAGATAGTCAAGGCTGCCCACCGAATTACATTTTATAGCTAACATTTCCCCAACAATGAAATTATACAAATAAACTGGAGATGTGTATAAAAGAGCGAGAGCGAAGGGCTTTCTAATGGAGTATTGTATGGCGTTGGCACCTGCCTGTAACGAGGAAATGACGAAATTTATTATTCAGATTTAGTGCTTCTTTCGTAGACGAATGAATAAAAGTTGGTCGATTTTGTACTAAAAATACAAAACACGAACGAAATGATAAAAAAAGTAAACAATATGAAACAACATTTTGCTTAAGAGCAAAGATAACACACCTCTCTAGTAATCAACAATATATTTTCTCATTTGCGTTTTAAAACAAAATAATCATCAGTGATTACAACTATACAAACTACATAGGCAAACTATAACCATTACTGTCAGATGATGACTTTATCATGGAAACGCGTAATAGAAAGTAAACCCGTGTAATTTATGTAAGGTTTGAATCAAGTGATTCTTGTCTCTTTATTTATAATTAGTTCTAACGACAAGGAAATACTTTGACAAGGGCAAAAGGGAACAGTACCATACACTTGCGAGTATTAACATTGGATAAAAACACGAGCTGGCAGCAAGAGTGAATGGCTTGAAGCCTCAGAAGGTCTACAAGGGAGAATGCGATTGCATGGAGATAATTATAGAAACACCTGATTGGTGAGAGTTTTTCAAATAAATACCAAATTAGAACAAAAGGATCGGAGAGAATTTTGAGCTTGGTCACTATCAAATACTACCCTCTAAAATTTCCTTTGCTGTCTATCTCTTGCTGTTTTAGTCAGATGGCGTTTAGTGAAGCTCTTCGGGAGTGCTGATAATTCGACCTACTGTGACATAACTCTGGCCAACATTGTTGAAGCTCTCATTTACGAAGTCTCTCTGGACATCCTTGCACTGCGCACACCCGTTGGCGCGACAGGCGCTGCATAACCTCGAGGGGCAACAAACCTTCTCTGACTGAGAATTCTAAGACTCTAAGACGAAATGAGGTGATCGTCGGAGGGACATGGACGACATAAGGCTTCAAGGTCGGTATCCGGAATGTGATAACTGGAGTGGTTATAGGTAGCGTAAAACATTTCTATTCAAATATTTAATAATTGTGAATATTTAATAAAATTTTAAATAAGTAAAGAATAGTAAAGTGACTAGAGGATAGAAAACCCATATTTTCAAACAATTAAATATTTACTGGAGGCCTAACCGGAGACAACAAACAGTTGGAGACCTAATGGCGACGTCACTTCTGTACAAGGCTATAATTTGGGAAAGCTTACTTGCTTCATGGTCAACTACCTTCCATTGTAAGGTTAGGATTGGGTCTAGGATCGAGTTTAGCCCAATACTTCCCTGCAGGGTGTCTTGGGAATACAGAAAGTAGGGTGTCAGTAGCTGAAGGTCCAATTGTTCTTAGGCGTGCTGTACACAAACGGTAGCCAGTAAGAAGCAATTTTGCCATTCAAAGTTTCGGTTAAATACGCCATTGTAACACAACAGCTGTTGTTGATGGCAGTTGTAATATTAGGCGTTGAGATACTCTTTGTTCCTTCTGATGTTACTACTGTGTGATGTAAGTCGAGAATTTCAGTATAACCGCTATATAATCGTTCTATCGTACGGTTCTAGCACATGCGCGTGTGCGCGTTTGTGCTTGTGCGTGTGTTTTTGACCAATGTGTTTGTAGAACATGTATTAAAAGGATATTGTGTGTAATAGATCACACACACAAAACAATCTGTGTGTAAAATATTAAAAGGATCTGTGTGTAATAGGACACAGATGTTAAAAAGGATTACAATTACAACAAGTATTATTAGTTGTATTTATATGCATTTATATAGTGCAGTTTAGTTTATAGTATTGTGTAAAGCGTTACAGAGCTAAGGGATGTTACCACAGTTAATAATAACAAACTAATGACGATGGAAATGGACTATTTAGGATGTAGCTCTGGTAATTCGAGACTTGAAAGGGTCAGAACTGGAATTGGTAAAGAGTATAAGGGTGGAGATAGATTGAAGGCGATTTGGACATGAAGGTGATTGGCATGGTTTGAATTCATAAAGGAGATGCCAGAATGTAGGTGGCCCCCGAAGGTACTAGAGTGGATTCCTCCAGAGAAAAGAAAGAGAGGACGGCCTTGAAGACGTTGGCGTGATGGCATCAACGAAGCAATGACGGCAGGAAACCTAGAAGAGGCATTAACATAGGACGTAAGAAATTGGAAATTGGGGACGGAGAGGAGGCTACAACTGTAATAGATCCGTTATATATATATATATACATACATATATAGTTTATAATTGAGATCGCTTAAGATAAGGCGGTTCTTTTATTAATGTATGAAGATTGAATATTGTTAAAGCGTGGAGAAATAATCGAAATAATATATCTTTTGGATACGTTTTACTGCCCTCTAAAATTCTTAAACGTTTTATCGAGATTTGAGTCCATTTTGTTTAGCGATTTCAAATTAGGGATATAGATTTCGTCTCCTCCCCTCATTACATTAAAGAGACATTACCTCTCGAGACTTTAAAGATACATTACCCCCAATAACCTACCAAAACATTAAAGAGACATTACCCTCACTACCCCTCTAGACATGAAAGAGTCATTACCCTCATTACCCCTCATTACATTAAAGAGACATTACCTCTCGAGACTTTAAAGATACATTACCCTCATTAACCCACCAAAACATTAAAGAGACATTACCCTCATTACCCCTCATTTAATAAAAGAGACATTACCTCTCGATACTTTAAGAGACATCACCCTAATTACCCCTTATTACATTAAAGAGACATTACCTCTCGAGACTTTAAAGATACATTACCCCCAATAACCTACCAAAACATTAAAGAGACATTACCCTCATTACCCCTCTAGACATGAAAGAGTCATTACCCTCATTACCCCTCATTACATTAAAGAGACATTACCTCTCGAGACTTTAAAGATACATTACCCTCATTAACCCACCAAAACATTAAAGAGACATTACCCTCATTACCCCTCATTTAATAAAAGAGACATTACCTCTCGATACTTTAAGAGACATCATCCTAATTACCCCTTATTACATTAAAGAGACATTACCCCTCGAGACATTACCCTCATTACCCCTCCAAGGCATTAAAGAGTCCATTATTTGTCTCTTATTTTGACAATATGAGGGCCTCAATGTACGTATTTTATTTTTTATTTCGGCAACACCAAAACCTTCTACTCCCGTTGCATCCTCTATTTCCTTTCATGTTGCAACTTAGGCTTGCTCATTTCTGCAAACAGCCGTCCCTGTATCCCACAGCACTGCCTTTCCCCATGATGTTCTACTCTTCACTCTAACGTCACACTTTATAAGTAACTTCATAAAACATAACCCTGATATGTTTACATGGCTTACACCTGTATTTAGATGTGATTGATACGGAGGGGAGCTATTTGCCCAAGTAAATAAGAAGAGGTCCCTTTCTATTTATCAATCAGTTGACTAAGACTGAAGGACTGGCTCTAGTTATAAATCAAACTGTTCACCCGGGCAAGGAAATAAATATAGTTACTTGATTTAGTAGCTTACTTTAGCAACTGTAAAATCGTCATAAGGAAGATGTGTTGATATTATTGTGTATTAACACATGCATAATGGCGAACACCTGGACAGGTTATTCTCCACTCTAACCGAGTCACTGACCATCCTCTACTATATTCGCATCTAAGTAGATGAATATGAAAAGGTAGACGAAACACACTCATCATGGAGGGACATGATGCAACCCTGAATACAGGAAGGGGATAAAACTTTACTCGTGTGGACCGTGCTAACATGCGTTTTAATAAAAGTGGCAGCTATTTTGAATGCAGATTTTCAATAGCGTGATCAAAGAATGGGATTTACTTTTAATTTGACATTTTATGTATTTTTCTACTTTGTGGGCTGTTTTGTTTGTGAATTTTATTTGTTCTACTATGTGGAGTTGTAGTACTTTTGTTGTTCATGTAGGTAATTTATGTCATGGTTATCGTCTGTGAAAAGTTGAAGTGATTTTAATGTTTGGTTAGCAAAACAGCTTCATATGTGTGAGTCAGCACCGTATTTAATAGAGTGTTAGGCTGGGGACATACAGAAAGCAACTGGTGATCGCAACGCAACGTAAACTTTAGTTGCTATTAGAAAAGTTGGTTTACACGATTGTTCATATGAAGTTGCTAGTTTAGTTGTCAGTTACGTCATCGTCAGTGGAAGATTGTCTATATTTTAAGGAAGAAACTACAAAAACGTTACAAAAAAAAGACAATTACGGTACGTGCAGGCCTACACCTCTATAACGTCGTTCATGCGAGACAAAGTCAATATATTGCTGCGCAAAATTCACGAAATTACCCAGACCAATTTTTTAATTATTATCGTATGAGCATTAGCAGTTACGACTACCTTTTAGGTAATGTATTTTAGAACATCAAGAGAAAAAAATAATTGGGGAGAAAGATGGAGGAATAAATTTCAGATGGAGAAAGATTAACAATAACACTCAGCTAAGGTTAATTGCTCATTTATGTATTTCGTTTTATGTATAACTGCAAAACCTAAAATGAGATTACATTACAACAAAATAAAAATTCTTTTTTAAAGAAATGGAATTTTATAGTTCAAGGAATTTTATATATTTTGAAAACAATGTTGTTAATTATTCGTATTGATGTTGTTGGATACACAAAACATGACCAGAACCAGCAATATTTTGTGTTTCTGACATGATATACCACTATAATAAAACACTATTAAAAGAAACAGAAACAAAAATAATACAAATACAAATTATTATCATTTAAATACGACAGCACTCTGGAGAAACGCATACACAACACAACAAATACTGCTGGCAACTAGAAACTGAGCAACGAGTTTACAGCATGTCGTGACCAGAGCAACTCTAGTTTCTGTATCACTCGCTAGTTACGTTGCTATCACTTCACTATAAATATGTGCATGCGACTCTGTATGCTGTGTAAAAGCAACTCAAGATTACTTGCGTTGCCGTCACCAGTTGCCTTCTGTAAGTCCGCTGCCCAAGTCTTCTTTGAAACTTGATTGAAAGGTGCTACATTGTTGTTTGTCTAGTATAAAATTTATAACAGACTTTACAGCGTAATTGTGCTTCGAATATATAGTTTTTGTTTGTGTCATGTTGTATTGTAAGCTGACCTTTGTATTATTCGGTATCTTGTAAAATCTGTTTTAGAGTTTTACGTTATCTTTTTTTTGAGGTCTTATTTTCGTGAGTATGTGCGATAAATTCCTGTTATCTCCAAGTATTTGTTTAATGTTTTGCTTTTCTACTTGTTTCAATGTCGTTGGCTAATGAATATTGTGGATTAGTTTATCTATTTCCTTGTGCTATGAAAAAAAATTACTTACAGCATTTTAAATTATAGTTTTTCACTATTTTCACGAGGCTAGTAACGATTGTCCAATCAATGAGTTTATTATTCATTATTAATAAATTTGTCTTTAGTTTGAAAGTTAATTTTTTATTTCTTTGATATACGGACTTTTTTAATGTTATATAGTTTACTTCTTTTTGTTTTATCTTGGAAATAGTTTATGAATCTATGATAGAGTTCTTAGGGGCAAGTTAATTAAACATTGCAATGACTTATAAATTTAAAAAAAAATATATCAGGAAAACTAATAAATTTTATTTCCACGCCTATTTTATTGTTTAAGCAAAATGTTTAAAATAACCATCATCCAGAATTTCCATTTAACATTTACCATATAGTAATTTCATTTAGCCAAAGTGTTTCATTAAAAATCCTCCAGAGCGTGTTGGCAAGACGGAGTGGGCGCGAAACTTTTATAATTTGTCTAATTAACATTTTAATACTTATAATGGAAGCTGTCCAGAGGCGGGAATGAACAAAGGTTGTGATTGGCGGCCGAGCGGGGCGGCAGCGGGGGTTAATTTTTATGTATGTGGCTGTGCTTACGTGTAAAGCATTAATGAAATGTAAATGAGTTTCGAGGAGGAATCTCTTGACATTGGGATGGGGGCGGACGGTAACTTTTGTTTCAGTGATTGTTTCGAAATATTAAAGTCCGCGGAGAGTTTAAAATAGAGGAAAAATTGTCGCTCACGTGAGCAAGCGAGTGTCACGTGTGATCGTGCACGTAACTCAAAATGTAACTTCCCACACAAGTTTTTACATAAAATGCTATTTGTTATAATTAAATATAACCTCTTGACTAAAAAACCTTAAATTAAATACTAATGTACATTTCGATTGTAAAGCATCCATCTTCAAAGGAAATACTATTTTAGAATCTTGTGGAGATGTTGGTTTCTAATTGAAAAGCGCTTTAGGATTTAAATAAAACGTTTTTGTGGATACGATGTTCTATTTATTTATAGTAAAAAAAGGACCCCACAGTCGCTCCAAGTATTTAAAATTTGTTTAAATTTATTTCATTATGAATTGATTGTCCAAGTTATCATTATTTTTTCAACATCGATATGCAAACAAAGGAATTAAAGTATAACAAATACAAAATAAGCAATAATATAACTAATATAAACAGAAAACAACTTCCGTTTAATACTTAAGCCTGAATTAAAAGTGACATCCTAATAAAAAAATCCAAGTAACTTTTTTTCAAGTTAATTTACTGTTATACAAACATGACTAAATAAGAAAAAAAAAATCAATGACATAAAAACATTGCATATATAATAGAGATTGGCCGATTCCAATTCTCGATTCCAGGAATCGTCGGTTCTAATGGTATCGAAGATTGATTACAGTGCCAATTCCGATTTTTGTTTTCTTAACTGTTTTCTTAAAATACGCGTGCGGAGTAATTTATATAGGAAATATAATTAATTACCAACTATGTCTTATTTATGTATTAGTTGATTTAAATGAATTAAACGAATTAAGCAAATGTGTATTTGAGATGACGAGAATATTATTATTATTTATGACGCAGCAACATAGACGGTCGGAAGCATTTCTGGTCCGATTATTAACGCTCTTCTCGCTCTGCTGTCTCACTCTCACTCGGGAGGGTTCGACTCTCTCTCTCTCTCTCTCTCATCTCTAACCGCCAAATCTTCATAGATGTAAAAACAAAGCACATGGAAAAGTTAACCAAGATGGTAACATATGGCCAAGATGTTAACTAAATTCGCTATTAGAGAATATAATGTAGGCCTATATAATCGATAATCCACTTAAGAATCGAGAATTGAAAGAAATATTTGAGAAGCGAAATGGGAATCGAAATTTTTAGGTATCGGCCCATCGGTAATAGCTAATATATCGCCTATATATCGATATATTTTTCGACCATTATAGAGTTATTAACTACGCCAGTCAATTATTCCTATTTAGAGGTTGTTAGTGAAAGAGTTATCAGAAAGAAAGGCAGAGGAATAAAACAAGCTTAATGTGTCATTATGCAATAAATTGAGAATTTTACATTTTAAAATTTTAAGAAGTAATATAAACAAAACATTTTTAGAGTCATTATCTACTTAAGTTGACAAAGAAACAAACATTTTATTTACTTTTTATTAAGTAATTACAATTAGTATAAATAAAGTAAAGTAACCTATGTGTTAAAACAGCTGTTCTACCACATAACCTATGCCATAACATCAACTGTTTTTTAAAATCATATGTAATAACTTATTTTAAGCCAAATTGGAGGAAATAACTATATTGCAAACCTTGCCCCTTTTGTAAAATATTTTTCTTTTATAAAAAATCTAAAATTAATTTTCCTAATTTGTTTCATGAACTAATATTTTTAAAAACTGTAGGCCTATTAACAATCAAATGCCATTCACTACAAGTTAAAAAAAAAATGTATTTGAACTTGAGTGGATGAATAAAACCTATTTTCTCAACGATTGAAAATATATATAGTAAGAATGTGAACTAATAGAAGGAATTGAAAAAAAATTACGTGCCATCCTTTTAAGATATCAGTTCTTTATTCTTTATTTAAAACAATTTCTTCACTCACTTGAGACAATCGCCTATCATGTTGTATTTCGAGTGCCTTGGCGCTCTCTTTTAGACAAATTCAAATCTACTAGTCATCACACATTTGATGATAAAAAATGTTTAACGTTTAGTGTTTTAAAATATTTAATGTCAAAATACGTGCCGAGAGGTTTTATTTTTAGAACTCGTTAATTCTGAAACCATATGAATAACTTCCTAGTACAAAATAAACAAACCGAGACGGGGAATATCTTGTTAATATGTTTTTAGGAGAAGCCTTATTAGGGTATTGTTAACGTAATACGAGGAGTTCGCACCCAATGAGAATTAATGTCACTTGCGAAAACTTGGTCAAACAACAAATATTTACTCATTTATACATTACATTCACCTTAACATTCCCTCTTAACGTTTATTATTAGGCGTTCATATCCCCACGTCATCTGTATAAAGCCAATCTACTTCAGGGAGCACCCTGCCTATGCGAGTCACATTTCTTCCTTACTGCTAGAAGATCCAATTCTTCTCTAAGTATACATTTGTGTTATCTATCATTTCTTAATCGTATGACAGGAAATACGTTCGTATTAGGAGCATGTCTAACTCGGGTAAGCAAGCATGCACTTCTTGGTGCAGGGGTTTCATTATCTTCCCTAATCTAAAGTTAATTTTTATCAACCATAATCAATTTTCTTAATGTATGATAAAGTTGAAACTGACACAAAAACAAAACCAATTTCTCTAAAACACAAAAAACTCTAATGCTGTATTTGGCACGTTTCGAAATCCCTCCATCATCCTAAACCGAATATGCACTCCGTTTACATATTTCCAGATGAAGGAAGTATTGCAAATCGATCACTGTTAAACATAGTAACAAGAGAAATACAGTTACAAAAAAGGGGATATAACTATATGAAGCAACTGTGGCGTAATGTTTATTTTTAAATAAATAAAACCTCTAAACCACAAATAACATTTTATTTAAACCTTATGTACATTTCGATTGCCCAGCAATCATCTTCAGAGGTATTTAAAAAATATAACTAACTCAGTTAGTTGTATTTTTTAAATACCTCTGAAGATGATTGCTGGGCAATCGAAATGTACATAAGGTTTAAATAAAATGTTATTTGTGGTTTAGAGGTTTTATTTATTTAAAAATAAGAAAGAGGATATTTGTACAGGTCATAATCCACAAATATAAAAATATATGTATGTATGTATGAGCCTTATGCATAACTAAACCACTGAACAGATCGCCATGAAACTTTGGGAAACTGTTGAGTACATTCCTGGAAAGGGTTTTGCCATAGTAAGTCTCAAGGGCGTAGCATGGGGAGGCACGTGTCCCCCTCAAATCAATTAATTTTAATATTGACATAAAACGGCACTAGGTTTTTAGCAAAACAGCTTCCCGACGACATAACAGTTTTTTTCAACATGTAATTTATAACTGCCAAAATAGCATAAAATATGATTTTCTATCTCATCTTATCGTAGGGTAGGCGCACATGAGCTTGAAAGTAATCGGGGCGCCAAAATTGTTTCCTATACAATCTCTTTGATACCTACCGGAGTTACAGTGCACATTAGATAGGGATCCGTGTCGTTTCAATCCTATCTTTTTGATAGTTACTTTCCATATTGGGCACTGGCTTCACTCTATGTTGTTTCTCCTACAAGATGGATCAAAGCAAGTGCAAGTTTACAAAAAGAAAATAGTTTTTCGTACTTAGTTCGTTTTCTCTTGCTTCTTGTATAGTTGTCCTTGATGTTCTTCGATTTAAGTGTGGGCTTTTTAACTGGAATAAACAGAAAGAAAAATGTTTTTGTTATTATTTGGAGCTATTATATTTGCTAATAATATTTCATGATATTCCTCAGATATTGCCATAAACTGTATTCAAAATTGTTTGCTGTTTCCCGGATAAATTTGTCTTTCACGATACATGGGAATGTTGACAGAGCGTATTGACTATTGACACTTTTCAGCAAATTCTTGAAAATAAAACTACTAAATATATATATATATATATAAATTAAATAAAATTAAAAGTAACGAATTAAAATTCATATTTCAAACTATAAATCGCAATAATTGCTTATTGATATTATTAACAAATGGGCAATCTAATTAATATTAATGCCAATTGGTTATTCGTTCATATTTAAAATTAAACATATAAATAAAATGAAATTAGTAATAATACCATCGAAAACGTACCTGAAAAAATGAAACAGACAGAAAGTAAGCTGCGGAGCATGTACACTGTCTCATTACCCACTGTGTAGTTGTGGAACGCTGACGATAGAATTGCCGCTAAATAGGAGAAGCCTGCGTCAGTCCAGATACCTATCGAGATAGTCGATACCTATCCCATCTGCGTTGCCCCATTATTCCCAAGGTACTTCTGCTTATCAGCTTGAAAACTATGTCTTCGTTTCGATTACTTTCAAGCTCATGTCCACCTACCCTTAAGACACTTCATTGAATTCATTTCAAATTTTGGTTGCTAAACAACACTCATCACATTTCAAAGCCATTACTCTACAACGAAGACAACCGCTACAAGTGAGTGGACTTAAATTTTGAAAATCCATGATTTCACATTACCATGCTGTACGTGACTTGATCACGTGTCGGAAAACCTTCCGATTTATTTGTGTACGCAACAGAGGAAAAAACGAAAAATATTGTATATCCGAGTGCACTTCAATAAATAACATTCTTAAATTTTGTAGTTCATTACGTTCGGTGAATCTTATTAATCATTTAAACAATAGTTTATGACCATCCGAACCTATTGCGGTGTTGTATCCATTTGTGTATGCTAGATATTTAATAGTGTTTAGTTCTTTGTTTACGTTTTCGGTGGTCATTGGGACTTCTTTAAGTCTATGGAGCATGGATCTGAAAGCAGTGTGTTTGTGTTGGATAGGGTGGTTTGAGGTGATGTGGATAAGTGTGTCTGTTGTTATGGGTTTCCTGTAAATGTTGAAGCTGTGTTTTTGTGTGTGGCTTTTTGTTATTGTTAGGTCGAGGAAGTTTAGTGATCGGTTGGTTTCAATTTCTGAAGCGAAGTGGAGTTTTGGGTGTATTTTATTAGTGTAGTTTTAAAACCGCCACCGCTTGACCCAACATCTCCTAGCAGAAGACACTGATGAAGATTGCCACATAGCGATCGAAAACGTCCAGTCTCAGTAAGTTTTAACAAATTTACTAAATTTAAAGTTAGGATAGTCAAAGACTATTGTTTTAAGTGATATATGACATTCAATCAAAAACTTTTATCCTCACACATTTCTCGATCGACTACTACAAGTTCAGTTATTATTATGTTAATAAAACACTAAATTAAGTTTAGCTAATGTTAACACGGCATTCATTGATTTTAGGCGGTACAAAGTTTGCCGGATCAGCTAGTAGAGAAATAAAATTCATTTATAAACTAGCATAATAGTAACAATTAATAATATAATAGATACAACACGCCACTACAATATAAATTATATTATCTATCGCTTCAATATGACACCTGTTATGCATATTGCGTTAAACACCGATACGAAGAAGTTCAAGACAACACGTGGCCCTCCAAAGATTGCAATACAGTACAGTGCGTGAGGTTTAACGGTGTCCCTCGTTCTGCTCTGGCATTTAACTACTAGCCTAACTGAAAACATTATACAATACATATATAGTATCTTTCGTAATCGCATCTCTTTCTTTGCAGAAGCAGAGCAACACATTTAAAGATCATGTCTACATCAAACTATTACAATATTATAATTTAGTTAATTAGAGCTGTTTACACTTTAAACACGACACTGATGTTTTCTGAAATGTTGGGTTTTGACACCGCACTGCAGCTCAGTCCACCCTAGCGATCTCAAGGTCAGAGACACGGTTAAACCTCACGCACTTACCCCATGATAACTCCGGTATTCGTAGTAAACGCCCTATTCTCATAATCCTCCTCGGTGCAAATGTCCCCACAGATAGACGGATTGCCATGTCATTACGACCAAAAGGAGATTAACCATATTGCACTTGTTACCCCCACAGTATCTCCGCTACATCCGGTATAAGGGTATTTGGTATTCTTAACTTAACGCTATCCAGTCCAGGCTCTAGATATGTAGAACCACCTTGTACAGATTTTAGATCATATAACTGCTTGTGCATGGTCAGTAGGGGAAGGTTTGCCTCCGTTACACCATATAAGTACGTCAAAGATAGATGAAAGTAAGTAGGACATACAGAAGGAAATAATGGTGCCTGATACCTACTTGAAATGGTGAAAAACTAAGGCAACACAAATTTATTCACACTTTATTGAAACTATGAATCCAAGCAACCATTAAAAGACATTAAGTAACAGTGAATCAAGAAACTAGTGCCGTAAAGGACAGGCTCGAACAGCAACAAAATAGCATGCAGAAAAAAACAAAATTAAAAAGAATTAAACGTAAGTAAAAAACTACATATATTTATGGCATTGAAAAAAAATCGAATTCCACGTTACAAAAGTCGAAGGTAAGATAAAACTTAATATTGTTCAACTGTCAAGAATAAAGGATATTACAGATTCTGTGTATTAACGGTCATAGTACTGAGGTAGTAAAAGCGAGGATCCGATGTCTTAACGAAATGGATCCAGCAATGGATGGTGGATAGAAACTTGACGTTATAGACACATATATAGCGGTGGGCTATGCAAAAAGGATCTGATTATCATAAGGATTTTCGTCTCATCTTAATTAAGCTATATTGAGATTTTAATGAAAGGATTTCGGAGAATTTTAGATAATGCTAGAGACTACAACTCGGGATAAATAGTGAGACAGAATGTTTCATTTGCTTGGATAATAAAATCTAACATCTTGCACGCAACGCCTGAGAAGTTCCTCATACCCAAGATTCAGGGAGACAGGTCCAACTGGGTAGTATGGGGAGTCTCATTGCGAGTCTCTAGTAGGTAAAAGCGTACCTTAGCGGAAACGGGAGGAAAACCACTGTGGGATAAATATGAAAGGAGAGATTATTTGAAGTATACCAGCTCTTCCAGGGTGAAGAGAGGTATAAACCTTTCACACAGATACAGGGGTTGTATTAAGATTCATTCTGTACAATAAGTTGTAATGAGACAGTTGTTGTAGTTAGCAGCAAGCGAGTGTAAGCTAAATTACAAACGCAATACCGGGTTCCATAAAACAGCAAGACAATGATTTGTATTTCCATTTTAGCGAAGCCAACCAGTAGCGTTTTACCTTGGCGAGGGGTAAAAATGCAATGTTATTAAATACAAGCGTATTGATCTGGCGAATTAGCCCGCTTCGGTAGAATTAGAAACTGCGCGCATAAAAAAGCCCGATACGCGAAAGAACGGATAATGTATAATCATTTATAATGCCCTGCACAACCGTGTATGTACGTCCCCCCGCCCCGTCGTGATATTTTTTTATTTAATGGAAAGCCTTACCCGTCACTGCCAATGTACACAGTGGGAAGGGCGACTCGTAAATACTAATATGCGAACTGACTGTAATAAATTCATCAAAATACCATTTATTTTTTGTGTTTTTGTGTTTGATGTACGCGACAGTAGATGACCTCTGTCGTTCCGCGGCGGTTTTTTTTGTCGCCATAAATAATCTGGAATCGTTACTGCGGACTGCGTTTTTTTACTTTGTGGCTAATGGAGAATTATGAATTGATATTCGGAACGGCATCGTGCCTGGTCACGGTGTTGTAGTCACTGGTTCGAATGGATACGCCATGACACCATAACACTGTAAAGCCAACCGAAGACTGTAGTAGAACGAATTTACTAGAAACAAATTGCATTCTTGTGATAGTTTCTGAGTCGATATGACTGGGTAATGGGAAACTCGAAATGCATCGCCAAACCTTGTAGTTGATCACGCCACCTGAGACCTATTTAGTAACTCCTAATTTGGAAAATAAATTAGAGTGGTTTCATCTTCATTTTGTATTATTTACATTTTTATACTCTGAAACAAAAGTAAGGTATATATTGTATTTACCTGATGAGTTCACAAATATAGTCAAGTATAAATATTTATTAATACTCAAACAACAATCATTTTTTTACCGACTTTATGTACATTTCAAAGTAGTCATAGACAGAGACATTAATATAGACAGTTTGTGCCCGTATATCTCACGCGACATAGCAAGGGACTTGATCTGCGTAGGAAGTTAGTTCTATGACTAGTGATATTGCAAGTCCAGGCAGTTGTATAGCTCTCTATAGCATCTAGACACAGTGGAAAATAGGACATTGTGGTTGAGGCTGAGCGATACGCTTAGTTCAACAAACACCATCACTCTAAGTGTCAAGTAGGCCACTGAACATCGACTGGCCAAGTCTCTTCCCGTGTCTCGCGACTTATACCTCTAAGAAAGGTTATTTTTCACCTGAAATATACATGAATTTATAACAAACGTAATATTTTTTTGTTAGGGTATTATTTATTGTAAATTCAGGTGTGATCCAAACAGCATTGAGAAATTGAGTTTTAAATTATATATTTTGGAAAAGAAACTATAACCATTACTTCTCTAAAATTAGGGTATATATATAAAATATGGTGATAAGTTTTCTTGTAATATAGTTAATACATTAAAAATATATGTAACAAGAATACTTTTAATGAATATATTTATTCAAAGCTTTTCGCCGATAAAATAGTACCAGCATCTTCAGGAAAATAATTATCTAATAAAAGATTTTTACAAAATTAAATCATATGCGCTACAAACGACCATATGTTTATAAGTATTGCACTTTAAGATCATTGAAAAGGCCAATTACCTTTATTTATAAGGTCATTGATGTTATAGACATATATATATATATACATATATATACATATATAATTAATTTAAACATTTCAAATACAAGAAATGTTTTAATTTATTAAGTTTTCAAAACTTTTCGCCAATAAAAGAAGTATTGCCATCTTCAAGAAGACAATTATAAAACAGTTATATGATTGTTTTCCCCAAGATGCTTATACTTATTTTACTGGCTAATAGCTCTGAAATATATATATGCCTAAATTAAAACAATTGTTGTATTAAAAATATTTTTATTTACCAACTATATTACAACAAAACTTACACTATATTTAATATATAATTATATAAACGTTTGACATGTAAAGAGTCCCTGAATAAACCCAAACAAACAATCCTCTAAATCCGGGGTCTCTAACCTACGGTCCGCGGGCCACATCCGCCCCGAGAAGTGATTTTTTCCGGCCCGTGGAAAGCTAGCATACTGAAAAAAATTATTTGATAATATATTTCCTTTTAAGCATTTTTACCATTAAATATGAGTACATTACTCGTCTCTCACCAACCACGTCTTTCCTCTATAAGTGTAAAACTAACTGTAAACAAGAAAAAAACCAAGAAAGAAAATCTCAAAAACCACCAGTGAGCTCTTGAATAGAAAAAACATCGTGGGTGTATGGGGGGGGGGCTAGACCTTCTGCCCGGAAGTATTGTTGGCCCGCCTTTTCTCCAAAAGTTTTCAGTGCAGCCCTTGACTAAAAAAGGTTGGAGACCCCTGCTCTAGTTTGTCAGCAGTAAGTTTATTCCTTTAAAATATTGGGGTTGAAAAGGAAAGGAGAAAAGAAAGTGAAATAATTTTGCCTTTTGGCAATGCAAACGGTGTTTTATCTTAAAATATAAAAATTGTTTTTATTTTGTTTATATAATATAACAGCGGTTGTCAAACTGCTTATAAGTTCTCGTAGGGACAAAGAGAAATTTCAAGGGAGCGTAAAAGTATAATAAAAATAATAAAAAGATGTTCTGCATAAATATTTGCACAGGGATTGGGTTTCTGTTCAATAAATGTATATTTTTTTGAATAATCGAATTTATCAAAAGTTTTCAACTTTACTCCAAATGCAGTTGTAAAATACCTTAAGTTCGTCTTAATTTTGAAACCTGGTTAGGCAACAAGGACATTGTTGTATTTTGTTATACCCCTTTAATGACACATTTATACCAATTTGGATTCCAGAAGATTACTTTACTGTTAAAGAATTGATAAATTACAAATAGTTTATTCATACGTATAATTTACTTGAGATTTTCAAAGATTTTCTGAAATAGAACCGATCCAATCATTCTAGTGTTAGAGGATACGTTTATATTTTGAAAGGTATTTCCTATAAAATATTGCTCCCATACGAATATATATATATATATATATATATATATATATATATATATATATATATATATACACACACACATATATATATATATATATATATATATATATATATATATATATATATATATATATATATACTCTAATATGTCTTCTTGTGTATCTATAAGCCACACATTTATAAATCGAATTTTGCTAGTCATTGTATTAATAATAATCACATATTTCCTAATATAGATATTATGATACTTGTAAAAGAAATTAACGAAGGCCTGAGAATGAATATTTATGAAACTTTAGAAATACATAAATATAATACTAATAATAAGTTAATAAATGAACAAATACAAGTAAAATCTAAATTCGATACTATATTCGGCGTTTGTAATGTTGGGGCAGCAAAGTAATATTTTGACAACATTGTAATAAATTTTGTAACGCTGTTTGTTGTGATCCAGTTTGCAAATGTATGGTTGATTTAAGTCTTTAGTATTCCTGATGATGTTGGTACTGTTTGCCAACGAAAAGCTTTGAATTGTACATTCAATAAATTATTCTTGTATTTGTAAATTGTCTTATTTCTTTATATATATATATATATATATATATATATATATATATATATATATATATATATATAGTATTAGAAATTTTTCATTGGGATCGTTAGTAGGCTAGAAAATGTTGGTATTTTAATACACAGTTTAATGATGTAAATAAATAATGTGGTCGAGTATACACTTCTCCAGAAAAAACCTTCAAAATATAGACTCCATATTGCCCAGTTCATTTATAGTGACACGCCTACCCCACCTTAGAAATCACCCTTCGCAACGTACGATCGAGTTATTTAATACAAGATTTATACGCTTGTGTGACACCGCCAGCAGGATTGATTCATGAGGTAGATGTGTTACTTTATATGATGTACTGCTATACGTACACACACTTTGACAACTTTAACAAATTATACATATATATTACACTGGATTAGGAGAATATTGAAAAAAAACAGTGCTATTCGTATAGACATGTATGAAATATATGTTCTGTCCAGAGGGAAACTTTTGGCGGGAAGTAATTGCAAGAGACTGGTAAAGGTGGAGTGTTTTGAAAATATATTTGTCACGTGTGGCAAAACTGATCTGAGTTTTCCAAAAGGTATTTGAAATAAAATAGGTTGAATTTTTTCACATGTTACAATTTTATTTAACGTGGTTTCGTAGTTTGTATCCCGTACAAACAGTAAGCTATGTGGTGAATATATAGCATAAATGTTAGCGCTCTATAGGATACAGGCAAAATAGACTTCCACTCTTTGACTCAACCGGGAAATAGTCCCAGAATTGTTTGGGATGTCAAAAGGTCTTCAATTATTGTACAGGAACGATTCACAGGCCAACAAAAAAATTTTGCTTGAAAACGTTTTTGACTTTAATAGCTGATTTTTATAGCTTTTTAAATGCTGAATCCAAATCTGGTTTTAGTTTATTTGCATCACCCATAGTTTATGAGCAATCTGGTTTTTATTTTGTAGTTAAAATCTCTATATGGTATATGGTAAAATTAATGAAACTCTATGTTAAATCACAAGCACGGTTTTTATTTACAGTAGGTTACTTAAAATAATGATAAAGTGTAGTAATGTAGGTTTCAGTAGTCAGATGGAATTGGTTTATACTTCCTTTATCTTTTTTCTTTGAAGCTTCTTGTATAGCTTTGATGAGTCGCATGTTGAGCTTCTCGGTGAAGCGACCAACAGTAGTCCCCCATCATGTTGATGATCCAGTGGCCCTGGTAGCGTTTTTCCATCAATTTAATATCTTGGTGAAAACGCTCACCCTGCTCCTCACTAACATCTCCCAAATTTTCCGGGAAGTAATGAAGATGACTGTTCAAAAAATAAACTTTCAGGCACATCAACCATCCTAAATTTTTAAACTTATTTAACATGGTAGCTACAATAGTACCATATTATGGGTGTTTTGCATTTCCTAAGATCTTTGTAACGACTTGCTTGAATGCTACCCATGCTTCTTTCTCATTCATCGTCATTGTGGTTTCAAAGGTAACATCGAACATCATTTTTCGAATGTCGGGTCCTACAAAGACGCCTTCTTTAAGTTAAGCTTCTGAAAGGTTTGGACACTTTTGGCAAAGATACTTGAAACAAGGCCCATCTTTAGACAATGCTTTTACAAACTGTTTCATGAGGCCTAACTTTATATGTAGAGGTGGTAAGACGCTTTTTTCTCCTTTTTTGACCACCTTCTAAGATCATCCTGATTTGGGTCTAAGGACCCAAGATTTATCTGGATCACCAAGTTTAATTCCAAAATATGAGACATAAACCTTTTTCACAAAGTCTGTAATGTTTCTTTGGTGTTTTTTAATTACAAACTCACCACAAATATAAAAAAAACTGTCAGCAGAGTTCTTACAACCGCGATTAGACGTTTTACTGAGCATATGTACTGGAAACCAGAAAGTAAGGTTAGGTTGGCAGTAAATAAAACATCAGTTGTGAACAGAAAAATATAATCCCTGTTTTTCTGGATAGTAAATATGTTTCAGCAGTGCTGCCAACTCTTGTACAGCCAGTACAAATATTTTACAATTACATTTGAACTATATAAAAATGATAAATTCTTTAAAAAATAACAAAATTTAATAAATTTATGTGCAAATGTGAAACAAATGGTAGGTAATAGAGCTTAATAAGTGTCATATTTGGGTTTAGCACTCTAAAAAACATAAGAATAAGATGTTTTAAGAAAAAAAGCATTTTGATCGTTGGCCTGTGTTATGATTACTTAAAGTAATTAAAAGTTTCTTTACGATTTCCTTAACAGTTATTAGTTCTCCATAACATCTGAAAGTATTAAAATAATAAATCTAAAAACAAAAATATTTTTTATTAATATTATTTACTTAAAATTTATTTATTGTTTAAATATATTTACTGTTATTGTAATAACTATTTAATTTGTTTTAAGTTAATGAAAAATCTCAGAACAATTCACGATTTTACAAATAGCCTCTATGGTACTCGATTGTCTATCAGAGGTTTTTCAACGTTTATCAATCTAATATTAAACCATAATTTACAGTTTTTACATTCATAAACAATTTTTTTAACATAATTTAAATCAAACATTACATTATTTTTAATAAATATTAATAAATTGCACTTCTTGACAGGTCAAATCTTGGTCACAATTAATATAATAGTTAATGTACTACTTTAATTGTGATCAAAATATCTCTTGTCTGGTGGCGCAATTTGACTTGTAAATGTATTTACTAAGAGTAACGAAATGTTTTATTTAGATGATGGTAAAATTATAGTTTATGAATGTAAACACTGTAAAGTATGGCTTAATATTAAATTAATATACTTTTAGCTCTTTGAAAGGATTTGAGGATAGAAAATCGAAATGTAGAATATATTTGTAAAAACATGAATTGGTTTGTGATCTGTCATTAGCCTTAAGGCATTAAATAAATTGTTATTTTTTAATAATAAATTTATTTAATATTTCCTAAATATTAAAATTTAAAATATTTTTAATAACCTGTTTCACTCGTAAGTTAGAAGTTTATGGTTATAAATGTTAATTATTTTCTTTTGGATATTTCTCTTACAAATAATACAAGATGAATTCAGTTCTTCATTTTTTTTCTAAATGACAACGTTTAAATCATATCCAGGTAAAAAGAAATATTCCTCTTCAAGGCTTTGTACCACAAATGTAAAATATGTAAAAATAAAATAAATAAGCCTACATTTCAAGTAAACTAAACATTCAATAGTACCTCATAAAGGATAACCGGACTTGACGTAAAAATGTTACAAAGAAATTGAAATAATTACAGATTTTGTTTCTTCTAATCTCCTCGAATCACTTGCTCTCGCTTGTATCTATATTTATAAAAGAATATGGCCTGATTAAGTGACTCGTACCAAAGAAGGCTTTCGTTTAGTGATGTAGACGCGTGCTAAAAAGGGATTGTGCAAACTTTTAATTACGTCTTTTTAAAAACTGGTTTCTTAGAACAGCTGTTGTTATTAGCTAATGCCAGTGATCAACTGTTTTAAATTTTGTAAATTGCCACCGAATAGAACAGCTGTAGCCTTTGGATCACGTAAGCGATCAGCTGTTTCAAATTCGGTAAATTACCACCGAATAAAACAGCCGTGCCTTTGGATCACGTAAGCAATCAGCTGTTTCAAATTCGGTAAGTTGCCACCGAATAGAACAGCTGTAGCCTTTGGATTACGTAAGCGATCAGCTGTTTCAAATTCGGTAAATTGCTACCGAATAGAACAGCTGTAGCCTTTGGATTACGTAAGCGATCAGATGTTTCAAATTTGATAAATTGCCACCGAATAGAACCGCTGTAGCCTTTGGAACACGTAGCCTAAGCCATCAGATGTTTAAAATTTGGTAAATTTTCACCGTATAGAATAGCTGTAGGCTTTGAAACACGTAAGTCATCAGCTGTTTCAAATTATGTAAACTGCCACCGAATAGAACAGCTGTAGCCTTTGGAACACGTAAGCCATCAGCTGTTTCAAATTCGGTAAATTGACGCCGAATAAAACAGCTGTAGCCTTTGGAACACGTAAGCCATCAGCGGTTTCAAATTCGGTAAATTGCCACCGAATAGAACAGCTGTAGCCTTTTAATCACGTAAGCGATTAGCTGTTTCAAATTCGGTAAATTGCCACCGAATAGAACAGCTGTAGTCTTTGGAACACGTAAGCCATCAGCTGTTTCAAATTCGGTAAATTGACGCCGAATAAAACAGCTGTAGCCTTTGGAACACGTAAGCCATCAGCGGTTTCAAATTAGGTAAATTGCCACCGAATAGAAGAGCCGTAGCCTTTGGATCACGTAAGCGATCAGCTGTTCCAAATTCGGTAAACTGCCACCGAATAGAACACCTGTAGCCTTTGGAACACGTAAGCGATTAGCTGTTCCAAATTCGGTAAACTGCCACCGAATAGAACACCTGTATCCTTGGGAACACGTAAGCAATCAGCTGTTTCAAATTCGGTAAATTGCCACCGAATAGAACAGCTGTAGCTTTTGGATTACGTAAGCCATCAGCTGTTTTAAATTTGGTAAATTGCCACCGAATAGAACAGCTGTAGCCTTTTAATCACGTAAGCGATAAGCTGATACAAATTAGGTAAATTGCCACCGAATAGAACAGCCGTAGCCTTTTAATCACGTAAGCGATAAGCTGATACAAATTCGGTAAATTGCCACCAAATAGAACAGCTGTAGGCTTTTAATCACGTAAGCGATAAGCTGATACAAATTCGGTAAATTGCCACCGAATAGAACAGGTGTAGGCTTTTAATCATGTAAGCGATAAGCTGATACAAATTCGGTAAATTGCCACCGAATAGAACAGCTATAGCCTTTTAATCACGTAAGCGATTAGCTGTTTCAAATTCGGTAAATTATTGAGCTTAAGGAAATATCTATCGCTACTATCTATTAGGAATACACTGTGGTTGAATATTAATAATAGATTGTCAAAAACCTAATAATCGCAGTACCTTTTTTTTACGCTTAAGTACATTTCAGTTATGAAGTAACCATCCTCAGAAGGTAACTCCAGTGCCCGTATACTATCCCTCTGAGGATGGTTATTTGGTAAATGTACCTATGGTAAAATAAAAAAAAGTATTGTTGTTAAGAGGTTTTTGGGTATAATTTTAATAATCTATTGATATTTTAAAAATGGAAGCGAGGTTTTTGAGTATGTTTTAATAATCTATTGATAATTTAAAAATGGAAAAGTGTTTTCTTTAATATTTTTTAATAATCTATTGATGTTTTAAAAATGGAAACGTGGTTTTTGAGTATTTTTTATTAATCTATTGATATTTTAAAAATGGAAAAGACTTTTTTGAATATTTGTTAATAATCTATTGATATTTTAAAACTGGAAACGAGGTTTTTGAGTATTTTTTAATAACCTATTGATAATTTAAAAATGGAAAAGAGTTTTTTGAATATTTTTTAATAATCTATTGATGTTTTAAAAATGGAAACGAGGTTTTTGAGTATTTTTTATATTCTATTAATATTTTTAAAATGGAAAAGGGTTTTTTGAATATTTTTTAATAATAGATTGATGTTTTAAAAATGGAAACGAGGTTTTTGAGTATTTTTTATTAATCTATTAACATTTTAAGAATGGAAACGAAGTTTTTGAGTACTTTATATTAATCTATTAACATTTTAAAAATGGAAACGAGGTTTTTGAGTATTTTTTATTAATCTAATAACATTTTAAAAATGGAAACGAGGTTTTTGAGTATTTTTTATTAATCTATTAACATTTTAAAAATGGAAACGAGGTTTTTGAGTATTTTTTATTAATCTATTAATATTTTAAAAATTGAAAAGGGTTTTTTGAATATTTTTTAATAATCTATTGATGTTTTAAAAATGGAAACGAGGTTTTGGAGTATTTTTTATTAATCTATTAACATTTTAAAAATGGAAACCAAGTTTTTGAGTATTTTTTATTAATCTATTAACATTTTAAAAATGGAAACGAAGTTTTTGAGTATTTTTTATTAATCTATTAACATTTTAAAAATGGAAACGAAGTTTTTGAGTATTTTTTATTAATCTATTAACATTTTAAAAATGGAAACGAAGTTTTTGAGTATTTTTTATTAATCTATTAATATTTTAAAAGTGGAAATGGTTCCGTTAAATGTTAATGGCGAACTTATAACTCATGCTATATTTCTTAGTGTGGTTGATGAGGTCTGTCTTTTTACCGCTTGCATAATACACAAGACGAAATTATGCATGTTCGTCGTGTCATAGTGTTATACATCCTACACACTGAGATACATTTGCTGCTTTTAGTATAGATTTTCATGTTTTGTACGAGTAGAAACGTCTAGTTTTATGTTTGGAGTATAAAATGTTTTATAAATTTTAAAAAACAAACGTGTTTATTGAGCCTTTATTAATAATTGTTTTAAAATAAATGACCAAAAATAACAATAAATAAATAGCCTAAACATATATGATTTGTTACACTTGCCTATAGTAGCACTTAATAAACTAAACACTATGGGCGTCCTCAGTAAACAAAAACTTGAATGCTACTGTGTGGAAGAATAACATATCAATATATTATCAAGTGTTTTAGAATAAAAAAGTAAAAGATGAAATAAAATAATATAAATAAATGTTAAATTAAAAAAAAACAAATGACTGTATATTAGGTTAATGCTATGATTAAACTTCATAAAACTCATGCAGCGTGGTGACGTAATATATTTTTATAAATTAATAGCTTTATTTATAGTTTGTGAGTTTATAATAGTAGTAGTCTTAAATGACATTTTTAGGTGTAAAACAGATTCCTGAAAATAATTTCATATCTACATTTAAAGTTCAAAGCCAAATTTGCCATTTACATACTAGTTTATTACCAGATTGTGAATAAATAAATTAATTTTTAAAATATTTTTGTAGGTGGAGACGAGACAGAAGCGCCGTTGAGACACTGTGAGAGATGCCACGACGAGGGATGCTAGGTATGTATGTATATATGATACACAGATTACGCTTTTTTGCTTATATATTTAGTTAGTAACTAAAGTGCAAAATAATGGCTCCAAGATTTTCAGCAACTTAATACACTCTTCTTACCAAGACTTCGATCCCCAAACAACCGATAAAAGAAAACCTGTTTTGATGGGTTCAATTCAACCCCCACCCTAACCAAAACTCACCGTCAGTTACGGTCTGAGTTAACAATTAATGGAACATATCCCCCGAAACGGCATTTTACTTAAGCAAAGAACATAAAGTAACACCTACAAATTTAATGCATGTGAGAGTTGCATTTGAAACTGCAGTATAATTATAGTCACAAATACACTCTTAATAAGGACGAAAACAGCTGTTATTAGTAACCGAGTGATTACATACGCCAGGTTTTAACTTCGGAAATATACGGTAGAATCCGTTAATCTCGCGAAGTCTTAAACGGCCTAAAGGCGATGCAATTAGTTGTAAAATACGTTTCACTATAAATTGTAAACACATATCTTAGAACGTTTTGTCCATAGACTTTAAAACGTCCCAAGGGAGATCGGTTGTACAACTAGTTAAGCTAATTCTTCTTCATGACGCCTGTTGAACAAACGTAACGTTATTTTCGGATGATATAAATAGAAAAATGACAAAGAAATGAAATTTGTGTAGGAAATCACATATGAATTTACTTAATGAACTACGCAATCAGAGAACACATAGATTTAAAAAACTACCTACGAATGGACGACGATTCATTTAAAAATTTAGTAGCTTGTGAGTTATAAAATGAGTCGCATTCTATCGCTCTACTAATGTAAATAACAAACCATTCAAACATTCAAAAGTTTTCCCTATCCGTCATTATTTTTGTAAATAATAACTTACCATCTTAAACTCTCTTCAGAAACCTGTTTTCATAATATTAATTTTATTTTAGAAAAAGGCTCCAGAATTTCTGATGGGAAAATTTCTTTTATTTTTTAAAAAAAGATTTTCGTAACTAGCGTTTTATTTTTTCAAACTCATTAGATACAACATTACATAAACAAGAATTCTCTATATAGATGCATATAATTTCCGCTCAGAAAATGTCTATTATTTTTCAGTATTATTTTACTTAGGTAGGTTATAGGACAATCTTACAACACAACGCTACACTACTCACTGCGCTGAAGTCGTATAGACAAGTCGACAAAATACATACACACGCCAAACTTGTCTTACATCCAACCGAGTTGTAAGACAGATTTTTAGGCATGCTGTACTTCCATTAAACTCAACAACATTGTAGACCCAACAGTACACATTTTGCAATTATCGTTCAAATGCTCGAATCGACTTGAGTAGTACATCTTGTACGACAAATAGTAACGTTTTTGGGCGATTTTAAAGATATTACGAGAACTGGATGTATTTTCTTCATCCCGGAACGTGACAAATCGGTCTAAAGAAACTTTTTCCTAAATAAAAAAAGATTTTAATTGTGAAAAATTATTATGCTAGATGAAACCGTCATTAAATACTTAGGTATGATGGAAATATTTTATAATATTCTGTAATTATTTTTTTTTGTATTTATTTGCTTACTTATGTTAGTTGTAATTATGAAAAAGTATATTCCCATTCTATATCATTTTTCATGCTGTAAAGTAAAAACTGATTCGTAAAATATAATTTTTTTTAAAAAATGCACTTTTTTGTTCCGCACCAAATACCGCTAGCGAGTGCGTGCTGAGCCTTGTTAATGTCTCTTATGAATCCTCCATTTTAAAATTAATCCAGTTACTGCATTAGCACTCTCCGGTTTTTAAAAGTGCATTTTTACATCCGGAATCCACTGATGTTTTATAGTAAATTATTTCCGATAAAAAGCATCCAATTCATGTATGAGTGCGTTTGTTTTAAACAATGCGAAATGCATTAGGCTTTGCTTGTCTGTGTTTACGATTTATCCCATATTTAAAATGCAGTTTGTAATTTCCATGCGTGCACGGTTTTAAGCTTTGTCGCTTAAGATAAAACGTGTTTGGCCAGATGATACTAGTGAAGTTAACGAAAGCTTAGAACAAAAGTACAAAGGTACTGAACCCATGGCAAGGAATTTAACCGAAGAATATGAAAGATAAAACAAAGGAAATCATCCAAAGAAAAACAAATAAATGGGTGTCGGCGGAAGACAACAGGCCCTGACCAGAATGGAGATTCGACTTTGTGTCATCTACCTGGGTATGATTATTACTGAGGAAGGAATGTAGACAAGATTATACAAGGAAGAAACATCCGGGGAAGGGAAGGAATTACGCTTCGTAATATTATCTGAGGGATCAATCTATATTTAGTAAGAGCAAGCAGAGGCTATGCTTGTACAGCAGTAAAGTATAGCAGATGAATATAAGTATAAAGTCAAACTAAATGGATTAATGGCGATAAATTTTAAAATAGTCTAAATATAGTTTATAATATAGTCTATAAATATAATTATATAAAATACAGGTGAAATGTAGTTTAAATGTAATCTAAAATTTAAATATTATTTAAATGAAGTTTAAATTTAACTCAAAATATATTTTAAATATAGCGTAAATCTAGTCTGAATTTAGTTTCAATATAGTCTAAAATATGGTTCAAATGTTGCCTAAATATAGATCAAGTATAGTCTAAGCTAATATAGCCTAAAACAGTTTAAGAATGGTCTTATTACACTTTGAATATAGTCTTAATAGGTCAAATGTAGTGGAAGTATAGTATATAATGTATTTTAAATATACTCGTATTTCAAACTCAATTTTACAAAAATATTGTAAATAAAGTTTAAATAGATTTTAAAAATAGAAAACTATAGTCTAATATAGTTTATAATATATTTTATTAGTAAAATAATTAATTTAATTATTCCTAGAAGAGATAACAAACAATCAAAAATAAATAATAATGAAATCAATGTTCTTAAATAACTCATTTTTGTGTTCGTTATTTATGATTATTGATTGTAAATTTATCTTTAGTGGAAATAGATTATTTATGCATTATTATTAGAAACTTTTCGGAAAAATTAGACAAACATTTTGGATTATACTTCAAAATAAAAAAATATTTTCGGTTACTATATATATATATATATATATATATATATATATATATATATATATATGTGAAAAATAAGAGAGGATACAAATACAAGAAAAATTTATTGAATCATACAATTCAAAGTTTTCGTTGGCAAACGCTACAAACATCATCAGGAAAGAATGTTATAGGCCTACAATTTTTGTAAATATATATATATATATATATATATATATATATATATATATATATATATATATATATATTACAAAGGGTATATAGTTACGATTATATGAGTATTTAAAAACATTATAATTCGCAAAAGATATGTAACGCCGAGTTTGTAATAATAATATTAGAAGCAAAAAACGGCTTTGCGAACAGAAAGAGGAACAATTTGAGGTATTTATTTTGAAAGAAAAGAAATATTTATTATTTTCGAAACATAAGATTCTTTAGCATAAAACATGTTAGCAGCGTTATATGTGCAGAAAGGGTGTTCAACAGTTCAATTACCCATTGCAAGCCATAAAATCAGCGTATTTAGTCACGCATCGTCACGTGCCGTGACAGTTTCGAGCGGGCTTCCGTAACGGCATTAAATGCGTGTTTTTAGTTAGCAGTACGTTACTGTTTCCATTAGAGTAAACAGATGTATTAGCGGATGTTGAAAATGTATTGTTTGAGTTAGGCCAAATTATCTGATTGGGGTGGTTCCAACTCTCAAGCTCACATTGCTTTTTTACTGTATGTACTTCTTATCGCGCGGTATGACTATATACTTTCGCAAGGGATTACTTCGATCGCACCCGTCACGAGACGCTTGATAAATAAATAAATATCTCTCTCTCTCTCTCTCTCTCTCTCTCTCTCTATATATATATATATATATATATATATATATATATATATATATATATATTACAAAGGGTATATAGTTACGATTATATGAGTATTTAAAAACATTATAATTCGCAAAAGATATGTAACGCCGAGTTTGTAATAATAATATTAGAAGCAAAAAACGGCTTTGCGAACAGAAAGAGGAACAATTTAAGGTATTTATTTTGAAAGAAAAGAAATATTTCTTAGTTTTGAAACATAAGATTCTTTAGCATAAAACATGTTAGCAGCGTTATATGTGCAGAAAGGGTGTTCAACAGTTCAATTACCCATTGCAAGCCATAAAATCAGCGTATGTAGTCACGCATCGTCACGTGCCGTGACAGTTTCGAGCGGGCTTCCGTAACGGCATTAAATACGTGTTTTTAGTTAGCTGTACGTTACTGTTTGCATTAGAGTAAACAGATGTATTAGCGGATGTTGAAAATGTATTGTTTGAGTTAGGCCAAATTATCTGATTGGGGTGGTTCCAACTCTCAAGCTTTTTACTGTATGTACTTCTTATCGCGCGGTATGACTATATACTTTCGCAAGGGATTACTTCGATCGCACCCGTCACGAGACGCTTGATAAATAAATAAATATCTATCTATCTATCTATATATATATATGTATATATATATATATATATATATATATATATATATATATATATATATATATATATATAAAGAACAAAAGTCAAAATACAAATACAAGAATTATATTTGAATTTACAAATATATTGTAAATTCAAATATAATTCTTGTATTTGTATTTTGACTTTTGTTCTTTATTAATACACAAGAAAACATATTGCGATATTTATATATATATATATATATATATATATATATATATATAAATATCGCAATATGTATTTTTGTGTATTAATAAAGAACTAAGTCAAAATACAAATACAAAAATTATAATTAAATTTACAATTGTAAATTCAATTATAAATCTTGTATTTATATTTGATTTAGCTCTTTATATATGTATATATATATATATATATATATATATATATATATATATATACTTTAAATTGAAATCTGCCTTAGGTTATAATGATTTTAACGAAAGTCACGTCAAAAGGTTTATTTTACAATATATGTAGTTGATTACGTTTTAATTCTACAAAGATTAAAATACAATGAACCTATTCAGGTATAAAAGTAAATGAGACAATGAACACGTCAAATCAGTATGGAATAAAAGCTAAACCGATTGAATATTGAGTTAAAGAAGTTTTCTTAATAAGTACAACGTTTCGGTAACGTTTGCCCTTCTCAAGCCTGTTGTGCTATGGAATTACGGGAAGAAGAGTTAGCAGGGCTATAGCTGAAAGAAAATTTTTGGGGAAGTGTAGGGGGTTTAATGTTTTGCCTCATCAAATTACTCACTGAACTCTAAATGTAAAAACATTGTTTTTTATAGCACAACGGGCTTGTGAAGGGTAACAACTAGTTGCCGAAACGTTCCGCTAATTAACGTCTTTGACTCCATATTCAACCGATTTATTATTTATTCAATACTTATTTCGAGTGTTCAAATAAACGTCATATCATGGTTTATACTGCCCATCATTAGTTAGACATTTTGAAAGTCTCATTCATTTGTATTCTTGGAGAGCATCATTGGTTATTTAATACTTGTATGATTGAAACGTTGTAATTATAGGCATATATTGAGAGAAAACAAATTTGTCTTCCGTTTTGTTAAAAGGGTCCTAACTTCGGAAATTATTGCAAAACGATAGTTAGACACATTCTATAACAAACCCGTCTCCTTTTTAAAGTTAATTGTACCTAATATTTTGAAACATTTTTGAAAATAATTATTTTATTCAATAGATGCTCTGTGAAATAATTGTGTAACGCATCAGAACTAACACTCCATTCAAAAAATATATTAATCTCTTTAAGAAAGATAAGTCATATGAAAAAAAAATTATTCAATTCCTACTTGGATCGTCAAAGGAAAAAAACTTCAATTAAGTACTTTTTACTAAATAATTACAATGATTATAAATAAAATAACATAACATATGCGTTAAAACAGCTGTTCTAGCACGTACCCTAAAACATACAATCAGCTGTTTTATTAAATTAAATCACTTATTTTAAGCCAAATAGAACGAAATAACTAAATTGCATACCTTACCCCTTTTCTGAAAAGTTTTTCTCCCATTAAAAGCTAAAATTATTTCAATAATAAATTTAATTCATGACTTATATTAACATCAAGTGCCATCCACTACAAGTTTACAAACATGTATTTGAATTTGAGTGGATGATTGAAAAGTATTTTATTAACGCTTGAAAATTTGTACAAGATATATAAATATACATATGATGAGGGTAAACTATTGGAAGGAATTGACTAACCGTTGTATTGTAACAACTGAAAAGGTGTCTGCTTGCGATCCCGTGTGGAACAAGTTAATTCAAGCATACTAGGAAGAATTTAAGTTTATTTATTTCCACATTTATAATCACCCGTATGTTTTTTTGTTACCTCTTATACAAGAGATTAAGAATTATAACAATATTATACAAAAAGTCATATGAAATTTTTTAAAAGGTAATTTCGTAAATCAACAAGAAATTTTAGTTTCTCTTTGTTTTATAATTACAATTATTATAAATATGTGTACACATATGAGAGAATCATAATATTAAGTGGTAAGCAGTTTTCCATTTTCCTTTCTATGTATGCTCTTGGGTTATTATATTTGTTTGTTACTACTTATACGCTTTCGTTTTTTCGTCGCTTATATTGTGTTGTAGTTTCTTTTCTCTTTTTTCCCATTGTCCGTTTGTTAAGCAAGGTTTGATACCGTTAATTCAGTTTGTTTGTTTATTTTATTCTCTTCATTCATTTTTAAACTTGGAGCATTATTTATGATATTGTGTGGTAACCATGGCAACAATTTAGGTTGTACAATGGAGGTTTCAACGACAACCAGATGGGCGGCAACGGAAAAATTCATCTACACCTTGAGCAGTACTTTTATACTGTTGGCAGTACTGAAAGTTGGCTCAGTGCCAAAGAGCTAGACTTCGAACACGAAGATACTCAGTTCGGATCCTATCTAGAATTTTAAAATTTGGGTTCCCCCAAAATTTTGTGAAAAGTTTTTCTCTATGTAAAATTAAAAAGAAATAATTTGTATAATTTTATTATTGAATAGATATTTGAAAAAAACTGTATATAGGTTATAAAAAATGTATTTGAACTTGATTGGATGATTACGTATTTTATTAAAGATTGAAAATGTGTACAAGATAATATATACACACACACACACACACACACACATATATATATATAGTTTTCTCTTGAGTCGAGTTTGTTGCTTTTTTGTATGTAGTGTGGAGGTTTTAGGCGGTGTCTATGTTATTGTATGAGTGTAGTGTGTTTTATATGTGTATGGCGAAATTTGATTTGGGTTGTGTCTTTTTTATGTCTTTTATATGTCCATTGTTTCTTGTGGTCAATGTTCTCCGTTTCTCCTATGTAAAAGCTGGGAGAGTTGTCGCATGTAATCTTGTATACTCCTGCCCTGTAATGTTTTTGTAGTGTGTAGGCGTTTTTTAATTGTGTTGGATGTTTTAAATGCTACTATATGCTTTAGTTTGCGGAACGAGGTAGCTATTTTTTTCATGTGTTGTCGTTTAATGTAAGTGCTATGTATTTTTGTGTTTGTGTGTGTGTTATTGTTGTGTTATGTGTGTGTTGTTTTTGTCTGTGACAATAAAAGTGGACGAAAAGCTTTGACAGGTCAAAAATTATTAATGATATGAAGGCTTTATAATAATAAATATACATAAGTTAAACGTTTACAGTTGCTCAATATTTATACAGTATATCCATTATTATAAAATAATTTAAGAAGTATTTATTATACATAATTATTTCAGGGTCAGTGTAGTGACTGAGAAGTCCTTTATATTACTGCTTTCTAAAGGGAATTAATAAAATAACACAGCTATAATTAACAGATCAACTATTTTTCAGACATTAAAATCAGCTGTTCTTTATGATGGCAAAGTAAACACTGCAGTTAATGAAGATAAAAACAAATATTGACTTGAAGTTGTAGTTTATTTTTACTATTGTTGCTTTTTAAAATCCCAAAGGACTTTATTAAAATAACGTCACAATAGGTCACTAGCTATATTATTATTAGCTGTTTCATAAGTCGGAAAACACTAATGTTAGGAAACAGCAAAGCGAATATTGATTTAAAAGAAAAGTTTATATGGATACATGTTTAATTTTTTTTGTCCAGATCATCCATTAGCAATACTTTGATAAAATAGTTTGAAGGTGTTTTATTAAATTATAAACTGCAGGGAGTTACGGTTAAAGTGGGATTTACTTTAAGCTAAACTTAATCTAAATGTTAAATAATCCGGATTATTTAGACCCTTGTAGAGGAAGTTCAAGCCTTTACTCCCCATATCTATAACTACCCGTATGTTCTTTATGCAGTCATTCAGTTGTTGCTAATGTGTTTCCTTAGCATTAATACACCAACAAGCAAAACAATAAACACATATTTTATGCATCTATAGTTGAATATTTTCATTCAACGAGCAATTATAGACAATTCAACCTCAAATAGTTTTAAATATAATTCTCAACGTTTCGACTCACTATGTTATCTTCTTCAAGAGCCTAGTAATAAATACAATAGACAATTATTTTCATGTTTAGCATTGTTGGTAGCTTCACTCTTGGGTAGTTTGTGTAATTGACAAGTAGATATTTTAATTTGTTCGATTTGATGTGTTTTGGGTTTAAATGGTTATATTTTTTAAATATATTATTTATTTAATTTAAAATGTGTTATTGTTTTTTATTTCTTTAAATTGTATATGTGATTGGGATGCTCCCTGAAAAAGATAAAATATAGTATCGAAACGTCAATAATATTTTTAGAACTGTTTGACTTAAAATTGTCTATAATTAGTCTCGGAAACCCCTGTTATAATATACTTTATAACAACAATTAAATTTTACAAATATGTATTTCCTAGAGCGGTGTTATTCTGTTCCGTAATGAGACCTATAGACCTGTATACGAATATATTAGTATTTTTATTAGACTATTTCTGACGTTTTAAATCACTGTTATAAGTAACTGTTATATCGCAGTAATTTTAAGCTATAACATTATACCATATACTCCATAAAACATGTTCTATAGCGTTTTATTCGAACCCGTGCCAGATTCGTAACTAAATGTTCTGCCGTTGTAGCTTCTGGAAATATTATTCATCAAATATTCTAAAGAGGGACAACATATCAAACGTCGAACCCACCCTTGTCCCAGTGACGGAAGAAATATTAAATAAAAAATAAAAGCCGGTCGCTTGATCCGAGCTGTCGTGTCAGCTAAACCCACGTTCTGTCGGACTCGTATGCTTTGAGTAATGTTATTCGTACAAAACTAAGCATTATCTGTTTAAATCTATGGAGAAGGTAGATGAATAACAATGCCGGCTCGGGGTCGGAGAGGTTGTGAGGGGTGAGGTTTTCTGGTGGGAGGTAAGATCGTATAGCAACAGTGATTGGAAAGGAAGTAATGTAAATAATATTGATGGAAGTATGGGTTTCCTATAAAATAGTATCAGCATCTTCAGGAAAATAATTATCTAATAAAATATTTTTACAAAATTAAAACATATGTACTACAAAGAATCATATGTTTATAAGTATTGCACTTTATGTAAATTTTTCTATAACATCAATGACTTTATAAATAGTTTGGTGCCTTGATCTCACTTGAATTTGTTCATCAATTAATTTGTCTTTAACTTTATGCTTATAAATTTCCAATGTTTCAAATATATTCATTTTTAATCCTTTCTTTAATTCTTTTATTAATTTCATATTTTCTATTTCCGGAAACTCATGTCCATTATTAATACAATGCGTAGCTAAATTGGATTTGTATATGTTTGGTTTGATATAAGCGTTTAAATGTTCTTTGTATCTTTCTTTTAATTTCTTTTTTGTTTGTCCTACATATAATTTATTACAAGTTTGACATTTTATATTGTATACTCCATTTCTTTCGTGCATATTATTTTGATTTTTTATATTGTTTATTAAATTTTTAATTTTATTATCAGTTTTATATGTAATTTGTAAATTTGTTTCTTCAAATAATCTTGTAATTTTATTTATTTCGTTACCAGTGAATGTAAATGTTGTCCAAATATTTTCTCTCTTATTAGGTACAAAGTTATTTTCGAGTTTCTGTTTTCTTATTATATTATTATTTAATTTATCTATAGTTTTCCTTTTATATCCATTTTCTAAACCAATTTGATATATTATATTTTTCTTTTTTATTTGCTCATTTAAGTTCATTGGTATTTTGTGCATTCTATGTAGTAAATTATAAAGCGGCCATTTTTTGGTTGTATGGATGATTTGAATAATTAGGTATTATTTGATTTGTCTGCGTTGGTTTTCTATATATATTATATTCAAATGATTCTTTATTTCTAGTAATTGTAATATCTAAATAATTTAGTTTACTTTTTAATTCAAATTCATGAGTAAATTTTATATTTTCGTGTATATTATTTATACATTTTAATATTTTGTCAATATTTGAACCATTATTATTTGATATGAATAATCCATCATCTACATATCTAAACCAGTGTCCAATTTGATCATATGTTTTAATAATCCTATCTATTTCGATGTATATATTTTGTAAAAATATTTCCGATAATATGCTGGACATTGGAGAGCCCATTGTTAATCCATCCTTTTGTTTATAAATTTTTATTATTATATAAAAAATAATTTTGATTTAATATGATTTTTAATGCATTTATTATTTCTTGTGGTATTGTGTTATCTTTTTCAAATGTATCTATATTATTTTTTATTATTTCAAGTGTTTTCATTATAGGTATGTTATTATACAAGTTAGTAACATCAAATGATATTAATTTTGTATTATTATCAATTTTAATATCTTTTAATTTTTCAATAAGTTCAATCGACTTTTTTGTATTATGAGTATTATTTAATTTTACCTTATCTTTAAGTAATAAAGCCAAATATTTTGAAATTTTATAAGAAGGAGCAGTTGTAAAATTAACTAATGGCCTAATTGGTTTATCTTCTTTGTGCAACTTAATTAGTCCATCTAATCCTGGAATTTTAGGATTCTCATTTATGTAATTATTAGTATATTTTTGATTAAATAATTTAGATGATGTTTTTATTATATTTTTTATTTCATTTTGATATTTGTCTGTGGGATCTTTATTTATTTCTGTATATTGGTTTTTAGATATATAATTTTCAGTTTTATTTATATGTTCTTGTTTATCAATAATAACTACAGCATTACCTTTATCAGCTTTTATCAAAATAAGATCATTAGTTTGTAATTTTTGTTTAATTTGATGAATTTGTGAGCATTGTTTTATGTGTGTATGATTAGTTTTGTTATTTTTAATTAACTTTATTATTTCAAGTGATGTTTTTATTTGCTGTATAAAAGAAGGTAGCGTTTATAGATATTACTTGCCAAAACACCACTACTTACTGTTATTTTTCAGCAGCCAAGTATCGCAATAAATTGCATTTTTCAATGCTGTGAATCACGCACAGCACGGAGTCACGGACAACAATACTGAGTCTTGTCCGTGACTTACAGCATTGGAAAAGGCACTGATCTACTGCGAAACTCGTCTGGTGAAAAATAACACTAGATGGTGATTTTTATTGCCCAGAAAATCGAGAAAAACATTTTTAAAAGGCTCAAAATGTAACACAAAAACTGCAATAAAGGAAACACTTAAATACCCTTGAAGGGTTAAGGTTATCCAACTAAGTAATATGCTAAATAACTTGGATGTCCAACATTTCATAAATTGTCATAATAACTATTTTCGACGCGTTTCAGAGGACCTTCTTTAATAAGTATTTTCTGTTTACTACCAGAGGCTATCGCAAGGGACAAATGTATTTACCTTTTACATTATTTAAGGTGTTTTCAGATTAAACAATGGAAAAACTTTCAACCCTAAATTTCATCAAAACCTCTACAAACATTCGTATATGTCCAGCATTAAAACCTCCATGTTAAAAAGAGAAGCAAAATATATTTTAGAATTATTATTTACGCGTATCGATCGCGCAAAGTAATAAATCGAAGAGACAAACGATCTCTTTATCAGAACAATACAAGGGTATCGGATGTTCGTACCTTGCAATATATCACACATCAAGTGAGCGCGCATGCGCCGTGCGTGTTATTATTGACACTAGAGCTGTCATTTAGATATACGCCGGCCGTCAAAACTTTGGGGAAATATTAACAGCCGGGACATTATCTCGTTTTTATCGCGACCGTACAAAATAAAAGTCCATAATTTTTAACAATCCCCCCGCCCCGCGGCCCCCGTCTGTCATACGGCCAGAATTATTAGGGGGTGTAATTTCATGCATACAGGGTGGGAGGGGTGTAAAAAAATGGAATAAATGCGGAACGTATTTATTGTGAAATCCGACTTTTTATCCGGCTCTCTGGTATCGCTAGAGATGGAGTAAAGTTAGATGGCATCATTTCTAAACATCGGCGTAAGTAATACAGTAACGTTTGTAATATCTAGAGAGTTTACTGAACGTTAAAGATATATCGATTGTTGAAAGGCAGAGAGGGATACTGTGAGGTGTTAGGTCTTTCTGGATACATTGGGGAAATATTTGTGCTGGTCGTCCGTGCAGAATATCTCGATTGTTTTGTGGTGGCGAACGCCAAGATGGAAAAATTAAAAAATGTAAATGTGTAGAATGAGATAAGTCTTTACAAAGCGTCTTGAGGGAATTGTTAGGCACATGACGAAAGCAAAAATGTCAGGTAGCGTTCAGAAGTGGGGGCAAACATCTGTTGCTTTTGTAAATTGAAAATGTCCTCAGTAAAACTTTGTAAGGTTGACGTGAACATATTAAGGTGAAATTAGAAATAGTTTTACGTGTCCGTGGATAGCCAAACGTCTCTAAATATAATTAAACAAATAAAGTTAACTCTCTAGTGAACGAGTGTAGATTTTATCTTAAGAAGTGACTACTTGGTGTCCAAACTCACCAAAGAATTAAACGTGATGGGAAAAGTATTACGTATACAAAACCACAGCCGATTTGATTAGACACGTGACGAAGGCAAAAGATGTTAGGTAGCATCCTATAGTGACGACAAACACCTGTTGCTTTTGTAAACCGAAAATGTCTTCAGTAAAGATTTGTAATCTTTGATGTAAACATATGTAAGTGAAATTAGAAATACTTTTACGTGTCCGTGGCTAACCAAACGTTTGTAAATATAATTATACAAATAAAGTTAACTCTCTAGTGAATGAGTGTGGATTTTTACTTTAAGAAGTGACTACTTGGTGCCTAAACTCACCAAAGAACTAAACGTGATGGGAAAAGTATTAAACGTACAAAACCACAGCAGATTTGATTAGACACGTGACGAAGGCAAAAGATGTTAGGTAGCGTTGAATAGTGACGATAAATATCTGTTGCTTATGTAAACGAAAAACTTGTCCAGTAAGGGTTTGACTGTTGGCGTAAGCTAAACATATCTGTAAATTGAATTAGTTTTGAGCGCCTGTCCCTAGCCTATTTAGCTCAATGCTCTAGTAAATTAATGTTATCAGCGTATTAATGTTATGAAATAACAAACCGGGTCCTTAAAAGTTCCTTGAACTGTGACTCAAAGAACAAGATTCACAACCATCAAGCGATTACTTATTGTAAAACGTTCCATATGCTGCTTTTGAAGTTGTGGTGAAATAAAAAAACGTTTTCGGAATTCAAATCTAAAAACTTTGTTGTACACGTTGACGAAGGGTACTTATCGACATGACCATCGTTCGACTATCGATTGAAGTGCAACCTCATCTCAGTTAAGTATTAAAATATTCCAAGTAAGTCAGCCAATAAAAATATATCGAAAATTATAAAAAGGTTTTGAAACTTCAATTTTATTTTATTATTTTTTTTTTTGTTCCAAGAAAAGGAATATAATTAATGCATCAGAGAACATAGCAAAAATTCGAGTTGTCTTTATAATTTGAAATAAGTTTAAATTTTACAAATTACCTTTTTTATGTTTTATATTTGACTAAATAAGCCATAGTAAATCAACTAAATAATTAAATGTAACGTCATCCATTTATAAATCAGAGTATCAGATAAATAATATTGGTAACAAATTATTAATAGAAAATGAATTAGGTCTCCATAATAAATTTTAACCTAATGTATTGTAGACAATCAGAATTATAAAAACGGCTGTTGTATAAATCAAGTGTCATATAATATCAGAATATTTCTGAAATCATGTATTGTAATGGATTTTAACAACATATAAACTTGACCTTCAAACAATCTCAAAGTGAAGGTGAATACAGCTGTTGTATGAAATCATATGCTCACGTAATTTAAGACATTATTTCCGAACATTCTTTCACGTACATTAGTATGGAAAACATATTAACCGATCCCAGAAGGCGATGCAATGTAAGACAAACACTGTCTTTTGATTGGTCGTGTAGCTCCTCTGTACATGAAATATCTGTAAGTTATTTCTTCTACCTACCTTGTCATTAGTTACAAAAACAACAACACGTGTTCTGTGTTTATGTTTAACTTTATATCGTGTGCTGTGTATTATAAACTTATTATTATCTTGAACTATTTTGTGTTTTCTAACTTTTCTTCTTGTCAAAATTATTATGGATTGCCTACCACCAAATTATCATTATAAAATAACGCAGGAAGGAATTCTTCGAATATATTGTTTAAATACAAATATTATAATATTTTGGCGTGAATTAAACACTCCAATTTTTAACTATATTTATGTAAACATTTCATTTCCGGTGAGTGCAGGGCAACTGGGTATTTTAACTTAAAATGCTCCAAATTCAACGAAATTTTGTAAACAGGCGCTATATAAAGTCCTTAATCAAATTTCAAAAATTGTTTACCTCATTTCCATCATTTTTTAGTATTTAAGGCTCATTTAATTTATTTTGAGGCTTGCATGTCTGAGGTCGAAACAACTTTTTTCCAAAAGCTTTACGAATTTGATAGTTGTTGTTGGTGAAGTGGGAGAAGCAATGTGACCAATCAAAAGGCAGTTATTGTCTTGCATTGCTTCGCCTTCTGGGATCAGTTAATATGAAAATGTATTTCAAAATAAAATAAACATAACCTCAAAACAATTCAAAGTGAAAGCGACACAGCTGTTAGCATTACAGCCATTTTTGCATTCGGAAATCTTAGTAATATAATTCGTTAAATACAGATTGTTACACCCTATAGTGTGCATTCCCTTGTTTTGATATGACTTTAGTGCTACTATAGGCAAGTTTATTATTATATACAAGTGTTAGTGAAAACTAGTAGCTCAGATGAAGATGGAATAAACAAATATGCATATTGCAAGCCGAGCAATATGAGTAAGTGCTAGTATAGGCAAGTTTATTAATATTTACAAGAGTTAGTGAAACCTAGTAGCTCACGTGAAGAAGGAATCAACAAATATGCAAATTGCAAGCCGAGCAATATAAGTAAGTGCTAGTATAGGCAAGTTTATTAATATTTACAAGAGTTATTGAAACCTAGTAGCTCACGTGAAGAAGGAATCAACAAATATGCATATTGCAAGCCGAGCAATAGGAGTAAGTGCTAGTATAGGCAAGTTTATTAATATTTACAAGTGTTAGTGAAAACTAGTAGCTCACGTGAAGATGAAATCAACAAATATGAATATTGCAAGCCGAGCAATATAAGTAAGTGCTACTATAGGCAAGTTTATTAATATTTAAAAGTGTTAGTGACACCTAGTAGCTCACGTGAAGATGAAATCAACAAATATGCATATTGCAAGCCGAGCAATATGAGTAAGTGCTAGTATAGGCAAGTTTATTAATATTTACAAGTGTTAGTGAAAACTAGTAGATCACGTGAAGATGAACTCAACAAATATGAATATTGCAAGCCGAGCATTATAGGTAAATGCTACTATAGGCAAGTTTATTAATATTTACAAGAGTTAGTGAAAACTAGTAGCTCACGTGAAGATGAAATCAACAAATATGAATATTGCAAGCCGAGCAATAAAAGTAAGTGCTACTATAGGCAAGTTTATTATTATTTACAATAGTTAGTGAAAACTAGTAGCTCACGTGAAGATGAAATCAACAAATATGCATATTGCAAGCCGAGCAATATGAGTAAGTGCTAGTATAGGCAAGTTTATTAATATTTACAAGAGTTAGTGAAAACTAGTAGCTCACTTGAAGATGGAATCAACAAATATGAATATTGCAAGCCGAGCAATATAAGTAAGTGCTAGTATAGGCAAGTTTATTAACATTTACAAGTGTTAGTGAAAACTAGTAGCTCACTTGAAGATGGAATCAACAAATATGAATATTGCAAGCCGAGCAATGTAAGTAAGTGCTAGTATAGGCAAGTTTATTATATTTACAAGTGTTAGTGAAAACTAGTAGCTCACTTGAAGATGAAATCAACAAATATGAATATTGCAAGCCGAGCAATATAAGTAAGTGCTAGTATAGGCAAGTTTATTAACATTTACAAGTGTTAGTGAAAACTAGTAGCTCACTTGAAGATGGAATCAACAAATATGAATATTGCAAGCCGAACAATATGAGTAAGCGCTAGTATAGGCAAGTTTATTAATATTTACAAGAGTTAGTGAAAACTAGTAGCTCACGTGAAGATGAAATCAACAAATATGAATATTGCAAGCCGAGCAATATAAGTAAGTGCTACTATAGGCAAGTTTATTAATATTTAAAAGTGTTAGTGACACCTAGTAGCTCACGTGAAGATGAAATCAACAAATATGCATATTGCAAGCCGAGCAATATGAGTAAGTGCTAGTATAGGCAAGTTTATTAATATTTGCAAGAGTTATTGAAACCTAGTAGCTCACGTGAAGAAGGAATCAACAAATATGCATATTGCAAGCCGAGCAACATAAGTAAGTGCTAGTATAGGCACGTTTATTAATATTTACAAGTGTTAGTGAAACCTAGTAGCTCACGTGAAGATGGAATCAACAAATATGCATATTGCAAGCCGAGCAATAGGAGTAAGTGCTAGTATAGGCAAGTTTATTAATATTTACAAGTGTTAGTGAAACCTAGTAGCTCACGTGAAGATGAACTCAACAAATATGAATATTGCAAGCCGAGCATTATAGGTAAATGCTACTATAGGCAAGTTTATTAATATTTACAAGAGTTAGTGAAAACTAGTAGCTCACGTGAAGATGAAATCAACAAATATGAATATTGCAAGCCGAGCAATATAAGTAAGTGCTATTATAGGCAAGTTTATTAATATTTACAAGTGTTAGTGAAAACTAGTAGCTCACGTGAAGATGAACTCAACAAATATGAATATTGCAAGCCGAGCATTATAGGTAAATGCTACTATAGGCAAGTTTATTAATATTTACAAGAGTTAGTGAAAACTAATAGCTCACGTGAAGATGAAATCAACAAATATGAATATTGCAAGCCGAGCAATATAAGTAAGTGCTACTATAGGCAAGTTTATTAATATTTACAAGTGTTAGTGAAACCTAGTAGCTCACGTGAAGATGAACTCAACAAATATGAATATTGCAAGCCGAGCATTATAGGTAAATGCTACTATAGGCAAGTTTATTAATATTTACAAGATTTAGTGAAAACTAGTAGCTCACGTGAAGATGAAATCAACAAGTATGAATATTGCAAGCCGAGCAATATAAGTAAGTGCTATTATAGGCAAGTTTATTAATATTTACAAGAGTTATTGAAACCTAGTAGCTCACGTGAAGATGAACTCAACAAATATGAATATTGCAAGCCGAGCATTATAGGTAAATGCTACTATAGGCAAGTTTATTAATATTTACAAGAGTTAGTGAAAACTAGTAGCTCACGTGAAGATGAAATCAACAAATATGAATATTGCAAGCCGAGCAATATAAGTAAGTGCTAGTATAGGCAAGTTTATTAATATTTACAAGAGTTATTGAAACCTAGTAGCTCACGTGAAGATGAACTCAACAAATATGAATATTGCAAGCCGAGCATTATAGGTAAATGCTACTATAGGCAAGTTTATTAATATTTAAAAGTGTTAGTGACACCTAGTAGCTCACGTGAAGATGAAATCAACAAATATGCATATTGCAAGCCGAGCAATATGAGTAAGTGCTAGTATAGGCAAGTTTATTAATATTTGCAAGAGTTATTGAAACCTAGTAGCTCACGTGAAGAAGGAATCAACAAATATGCATATTGCAAGCCGAGCAACATAAGTAAGTGCTAGTATAGGCACGTTTATTAATATTTACAAGTGTTAGTGAAACCTAGTAGCTCACGTGAAGATGGAATCAACAAATATGCATATTGCAAGCCGAGCAATAGGAGTAAGTGCTAGTATAGGCAAGTTTATTAATATTTACAAGTGTTAGTGAAACCTAGTAGCTCACGTGAAGATGAACTCAACAAATATGAATATTGCAAGCCGAGCATTATAGGTAAATGCTACTATAGGCAAGTTTATTAATATTTACAAGTGTTAGTGAAACCTAGTAGCTCACGTGAAGATGAACTCAACAAATATGAATATTGCAAGCCGAGCATTATAGGTAAATGCTACTATAGGCAAGTTTATTAATATTTACAAGATTTAGTGAAAACTAGTAGCTCACGTGAAGATGAAATCAACAAGTATGAATATTGCAAGCCGAGCAATATAAGTAAGTGCTATTATAGGCAAGTTTATTAATATTTACAAGAGTTATTGAAACCTAGTAGCTCACGTGAAGATGAACTCAACAAATATGAATATTGCAAGCCGAGCATTATAGGTAAATGCTACTATAGGCAAGTTTATTAATATTTACAAGAGTTAGTGAAAACTAGTAGCTCACGTGAAGATGAAATCAACAAATATGAATATTGCAAGCCGAGCAATATAAGTAAGTGCTAGTATAGGCAAGTTTATTAATATTTACAAGAGTTATTGAAACCTAGTAGCTCACGTGAAGATGAACTCAACAAATATGAATATTGCAAGCCGAGCATTATAGGTAAATGCTACTATAGGCAAGTTTATTAATATTTACAAGAGTTAGTGAAAACTAGTAGCTCACGTGAAGATGAAATCAACAAATATGAATATTGCAAGCCGAGCAATAAAAGTAAGTGCTAGTATAGGCAAGTTTATTAATATTTACAAGAGTTATTGAAACCTAGTAGCTCACGTGAAGATGAACTCAACAAATATGAATATTGCAAGCCGAGCATTATAGGTAAATGCTACTATAGGCAAGTTTATTAATATTTACAAGAGTTAGTGAAAACTAGTAGCTCACGTGAAGATGAAATCAACAAATATGAATATTGCAAGCCGAGCAATATAAGTAAGTGCTATTATAGGCAAGTTTAATAATATTTACAAGAGTTATTGAAACCTAGTAGCTCACGTGAAGATGAACTCAACAAATATGAATATTGCAAGCCGAGCATTATAGGTAAATGCTACTATAGGCAAGTTTATTAATATTTACAAGAGTTAGTGAAAACTAGTAGCTCACGTGAAGATGAAATCAACAAATATGAATATTGCAAGCCGAGCAATATAAGTAAGTGCTAGTATAGGCAAGTTTATTAATATTTACAAGAGTTATTGAAACCTAGTAGCTCACGTGAAGATGAACTCAACAAATATGAATATTGCAAGCCGAGCATTATAGGTAAATGCTACTATAGGCAAGTTTATTAATATTTACAAGAGTTAGTGAAAACTAGTAGCTCACGTGAAGATGAAATCAACAAGTATGAATATTGCAAGCCGAGCAATATAAGTAAGTGCTACTATAGGCAAGTTTATTAATATTTACAAGTGTTAGTGAAAACTAGTAGCTCACGTGAAGATGAAATCAACAAATATGAATATTGCAAGCCGAGCAATATAAGTAAGTGCTACTATAGGCAAGTTTATAAATATTTACAAGTGTTAGTGAAAACTAGTAGCTCACGTGAAGATGAAATCAACAAATATGAATATTGCAAGCCGAGCAATATAAGTAAGTGCTATTATAGGCAAGTTTATTAATATTTACAAGTGTTAGTGAAACCTAGTAGCTCACGTGAAGATGAAATCAACAAATATGAATATTGCAAGCCGAGCAATATAAGTAAGTGCTATTATAGGCAAGTTTATTAATATTTACAAGTGTTAGTGAAACCTAGTAGCTCACGTGAAGATGAAATCAACAAATATGAATATTGCAAGCCGAGCAATATAAGTAAGTGCTATTATAGGCAAGTTTATTAATATTTACAAGTGTTAGTGAAAACTAGTAGCTCACGTGAAGATGAACTCAACAAATATGAATATTGCAAGCCGAGCATTATAGGTAAATGCTACTATAGGCAAGTTTATTAATATTTACAAGTGTTAGTGAAAACTAGTAGCTCACGTGAAGATGAAATCAACAAATATGAATATTGCAAGCCGAGCAATATAAGCAAGTGCTATTAAAGGCAAGTTTATTAATATTTACAAGTGTTAGTGAAACCTAGTAGCTCACGTGAAGATGAAATCAACAAATATGCATATTGCAAGCCGAGCAATATAAGTATGTGCTACTATAGGCAAGTTTATTAATATTTACAAGAGTTAGTGAAAACTAGTAGCTCACGTGAAGATGCAATCAACAAATATGCATATTGCAAGCCGAGCAATATAAGTAAGTGCTACTATAGGCAAGTTTATTAATATTTACAAGAGTTAGTGAAAACTAGTAGCTCACGTGAAGATGAAATCAACAAATATGAATATTGCAAGCCGAGCAATATAAGTAAGTGCTATTATAGGCAAGTTTAATAATATTTACAAGAGTTATTGAAACCTAGTAGCTCACGTGAAGATGAACTCAACAAATATGAATATTGCAAGCCGAGCATTATAGGTAAATGCTACTATAGGCCAGTTTATTAATATTTACAAGAGTTAGTGAAAACTAGTAGCTCACATGAAGATGAAATCAACAAATATGAATATTGCAAGCCGAGCAATATAAGTAAGTGCTAGTATAGGCAAGTTTATTAATATTTACAAGAGTTATTGAAACCTAGTAGCTCACGTGAAGATGAACTCAACAAATATGAATATTGCAAGCCGAGCATTATAGGTAAATGCTACTATAGGCAAGTTTATTAATATTTACAAGAGTTAGTGAAAACTAGTAGCTCACGTGAAGATGAAATCAACAAGTATGAATATTGCAAGCCGAGCAATATAAGTAAGTGCTACTATAGGCAAGTTTATTATTATTTACAAGAGTTAGTGAAAACTAGTAGCTCACGTGAAGAAGAAATCAACAAATATGAATATTGCAAGCCGAGCAATATAAGTAAGTGCTACTATATTCAAGTTTATTAATATTTACAAGTGTTAGTGAAAACTAGTAGCTCACGTGAAGATGAAATCAACAAATATGAATATTGCAAGCCGAGCAATATAAGTAAGTGCTACTATAGGCAAGTTTATTAATATTTACAAGTGTTAGTGAAAACTAGTAGCTCACGTGAAGATGAAATCAACAAATATGAATATTGCAAGCCGAGCAATATAAGTAAGTGCTATTATAGGCAAGTTTATTACTATTTACAAGTGTTAGTGAAACCTAGTAGCTCACGTGAAGATGAAATCAACAAATATGAATATTGCAAGCCGAGCAATATAAGTAAGTGCTATTATAGGCAAGTTTATTAATATTTACAAGTGTTAGTGAAAACTAGTAGCTCACGTGAAGATGAACTCAACAAATATGAATATTGCAAGCCGAGCATTATAGGTAAATGCTACTATAGGCAAGTTTATTAATATTTACAAGTGTTAGTGAAAACTAGTAGCTCACGTGAAGATGAAATCAACAAATATGAATATTGCAAGCCGAGCAATATAAGTAAGTGCTATTATAGGCAAGTTTATTAATATTTACAAGTGTTAGTGAAACCTAGTAGCTCACGTGAAGATGAAATCAACAAATATGCATATTGCAAGCCGAGCAATATAAGTATGTGCTACTATAGGCAAGTTTATTAATATTTACAAGAGTTAGTGAAAACTAGTAGCTCACGTGAAGATGCAATCAACAAATATGCATATTGCAAGCCGAGCAATATAAGTAAGTGCTACTATAGGCAAGTTTATTAATATTTACAAGAGTTAGTGAAAACTAGTAGCTCACGTGAAGATGAAATCAACAAATATGCATATTGCAAGCCGAGCAATATAAGTAAGTGCTACTATAGGCAAGTTTATTAATATTTACAAGAGTTAGTGAAAACTAGTAGCTCACGTGAAGATGAAATCAACAAATATGCATATTGCAAGCCGAGCAATATAAGTAAGTGCTACTATAGGCAAGTTTATTAATATTTACAAGTGTTAGTGAAACCTAGTAGCTCACGTGAAGATGAAATCAACAAATATGAATATTGCAAGCCGAGCATTATAGGTAAGTGCTAGTATAGGCAAGTTTATTAATATTTACAAGAGTTAGTGAAACCTAGTAGCTCACATGAAGAAGGAATCAACAAATATGAATATTGCAAGCCGAGCAATATAAGTAAGTGCTACTATAGGCAAGTTTATTATTATTTACAAGAGTTAGTGAAACCTAGTAGCTCACATGAAGAAGGAATCAACAAATATGCATATTGCAAGCCGAGCAATATAAGTAAGTGCTACTATAGGCAAGTTTATTAATATTTACAAGTGTTAGTGAAACCTAGTAGCTCACGTGAAGAAGGAATCAACAAATATGCATATTGCAAGCCGAGCAATATAGGTAAATGCTACTATAGGCAAGTTTATTATTATTTACAAGAGTTAGTGAAACCTAGTAGCTCACGTGAAGAAGGAATCAACAAATATGCATATTGCAAGCCGAGCAATATAAGTAAGTGCTCCTATAGGCAAGTTTATTAATATTTACAAGTGTTAGTGAAACCTAGTAGCTCACGTGAAGATGAAATCAACAAATATGAATATTGCAAGCCGAGCATTATTGGAAAGTGCTAGTATAGGCAAGTTTATTAATATTTACAAGAGTTAGTGAAACCTAGTAGCTCACATGAAGAAGGAATCAACAAATATGAATATTGCAAGCCGAGCAATATAAGTAAGTGCTACTATAGGCAAGTTTATTATTATTTACAAGAGTTAGTGAAACCTAGTAGCTCACATGAAGAAGGAATCAACAAATTTGAATATTGCAAGCCGAGCAATATAGGTAAGTGCTACTATAGGCAAGTTTATTATTATTTACAAGAGTTAGTGAAACCTAGTAGCTCACATGAAGAAGAAATCAACAAATATGAATATTGCAAGCCGAGCAATATAGGTAAGTGCTACTATAGGCAAGTTTATTATTATTTACAAGAGTTAGTGAAACCTAGTAGCTCACATGAAGAAGGAATCAACAAATATGAATATTGCAAGCCGAGCAATATAAGTAAGTGCTACTATAGGCAAGTTTATTATTATTTACAAGAGTTAGTGAAACCTAGTAGCTCACGTGAAGAAGGAATCAACAAATATGCATATTGCAAGCCGAGCAATATAGGTAAGTGCTACTATAGGCAAGTTTATTATTATTTACAAGAGTTAGTGAAACCTAGTAGCTCACATGAAGAAGGAATCAACAAATATGAATATTGCAAGCCGAGCAATATAGGTAAGTGCTACTATAGACAAGTTTATTATTATTTACAAGAGTTAGTGAAACCTAGTAGCTCACATGAAGAAGGAATCAACAAATATGAATATTGCAAGCCGAGCAATATAGGTAAGTGCTACTATAGGCAAGTTTATTATTATTTACAAGAGTTAGTGAAACCTAGTAGCTCACATGAAGAAGGAATCAACAAATATGAATATTGCAAGCCGAGCAATATAAGTAAGTGCTACTATAGGCAAGTTTATTATTATTTACAAGAGTTAGTGAAACCTAGTAGCTCACATGAAGAAGGAATCAACAAATATGAATATTGCAAGCCGAGCAATATAGGTAAGTGCTACTATAGGCAAGTTTATTATTATTTACAAGAGTTAGTGAAACCTAGTAGCTCACATGAAGAAGGAATCAACAAATATGAATATTGCAAGCCGAGCAATATAAGTAAGTGCTACTATAGGCAAGTTTATTATTATTTACAAGAGTTAGTGAAACCTAGTAGCTCACATGAAGAAGGAATCAACAAATATGAATATTGCAAGCCGAGCAATATAGGTAAGTGCTACTATAGGCAAGTTTATTATTATTTACAAGAGTTAGTGAAACCTAGTAGCTCACGTGAAGAAGGAATCAACAAATATGCATATTGCAAGCCGAGCAATATAGGTAAGTGCTACTATAGGCAAGTTTATTATTATTTACAAGAGTTAGTGAAACCTAGTAGCTCACGTGAAGAAGGAATCAACAAATATGCATATTGCAAGCCGAGCAATATAGGTAAGTGCTACTATAGGCAAGTTTATTAATATTTACAAGAGTTAGTGAAACCTAGTAGCTCACGTGAAGAAGGAATCAACAAATATGCATATTGCAAGCCGAGCAATATAGGTAAGTGCTACTATAGGCAAGTTTATTATTATTTACAAGAGTTAGTGAAACCTAGTAGCTCACGTGAAGAAGGAATCAACAAATATGCATATTGCAAGCCGAGCAATATAGGTAAGTGCTACTATAGGCAAGTTTATTATTATTTACAAGAGTTAGTGAAACCTAGTAGCTCACGTGAAGAAGGAATCAACAAATATGCATATTGCAAGCCGAGCAATATAGGTAAGTGCTACTATAGGCAAGTTTATTATTATTTACAAGAGTTAGTGAAACCTAGTAGCTCACGTGAAGAAGGAATCAACAAATATGCATATTGCAAGCCGAGCAATATAGGTAAGTGCTACTATAGGCAAGTTTATTATTATTTACAAGAGTTAGTGAAAACTAGTAGCTCACATGAAGAAGGAATCAACAAATATGAATATTGCAAGCCGAGCAATATAAGTAAGTGCTACTATAGGCAAGTTTATTATTATTTACAAGAGTTAGTGAAACCTAGTAGCTCACGTGAAGAAGGAATCAACAAATATGCATATTGCAAGCCGAGCAATATAGGTAAGTGCTACTATAGGCAAGTTTATTATTATTTACAAGAGTTAGTGAAACCTAGTAGCTCACGTGAAGAAGGAATCAACAAATATGCATATTGCAAGCCGAGCAATATAGGTAAGTGCTACTATAGGCAAGTTTATTATTATTTACAAGAGTTAGTGAAAACTAGTAGCTCACATGAAGAAGGAATCAACAAATATGAATATTGCAAGCCGAGCAATATAAGTAAGTGCTACTATAGGCAAGTTTATTATTATTTACAAGAGTTAGTGAAACCTAGTAGCTCACGTGAAGAAGGAATCAACAAATATGCATATTGCAAGCCGAGAATATAGGTAAGTGCTACTATAGGCAAGTTTATTAATATTTACAAGAGTTATTGAAACCTAGTAGCTCACGTGAAGAAGGAATCAACAAATATGAATATTGCAAGCCGAGTAATATAAGTAAGTGCTACTGTAGGCAAGTTTATTATTATTTACAAGAGTTAGTGAAACCTAGTAGCTCACGTGAAGAAGGAATCAACAAATATGCATATTGCAAGCCGAGAATATAGGTAAGTGCTACTATAGGCAAGTTTATTAATATTTACAAGAGTTATTGAAACCTAGTAGCTCACGTGAAGAAGGAATCAACAAATATGAATATTGCAAGCCGAGTAATATAAGTAAGTGCTAGTATAGGCAAGTTTATTAATATTTACAAGTATTAGGGAAAACTAGTAGCTCACGTGAAGATGAAATCAACAAATATGAATATTGCAAGCCGAGCAATATAAGTAAGTGCTACTATAGGCAAGTTTATTAATATTTACAAGAGTTAGTGAAAACTAGTAGCTCACGTGAAGATGAAATCAACAAATATGAATATTGCAAGCCGAGCAATATAAGTAAGTGCTAGTATAGGCAAGTTTATTAATATTTACAAGAGTTATTGAAACCTAGTAGCTCACGTGAAGAAGGAATCAACGAATATGTATATTGCAAGCCTAGTAATATAAGTAAGTGCTAGTATAGGCAAGTTTATTAATATTTACAAGTATTAGGGAAAACTAGTAGCTCACGTGAAGATGAAATCAACAAATATGAATATTGCAAGCCGAGCAATATAAGTAAGTGCTACTATAGGCAAGTTTATTAATATTTACAAGAGTTAGTGAAACCTAGTAGCTCACGTGAAGAAGGAATCAACAAATATGAATATTGCAAGCCGAGTAATATAAGTAAGTGCTAGTATAGGCAAGTTTATTAATATTTACAAGTATTAGGGAAAACTAGTAGCTCACGTGAAGATGAAATCAACAAATATGAATATTGCAAGCCGAGCAATATAAGTAAGTGCTACTATAGGCAAGTTTATTATTATTTACAAGAGTTAGTGAAACCTAGTAGCTCACGTGAAGATGAAATCAACAAATATGAATATTGCAAGCCGAGCAACATAAGTAAGTGCTACTATAGGCAAGTTTATTATTATTTACAAGAGTTAGTGAGAACTAGTAGCTCACGTGAAGATGAAATCAACAAATATGAATATTGCAAGCCGAGCAATATAAGTAAGTGCTACTATAGGCAAGTTTATTAATATTTACAAGAGTTAGTGAAAACTAGTAGCTCACGTGAAGATGCAATCAACAAATATGCATATTGCAAGCCGAGCAATATAAGTAAGTGCTACTATAGGCAAGTTTATTAATATTTACAAGAGTTAGTGAAAACTAGTAGCTCACGTGAAGATGAAATCAACAAATATGCATATTGCAAGCCGAGCAATATAAGTAAGTGCTACTATAGGCAAGTTTATTAATATTTACAAGAGTTAGTGAAAACTAGTAGCTCACGTGAAGATGAAATCAACAAATATGCATATTGCAAGCCGAGCAATATAAGTAAGTGCTAGTATAGGCAAGTTTATTAATATTTACAAGAGTTATTGAAACCTAGTAGCTCACGTGAAGAAGGAATCAACAAATATGTATATTGCAAGCCGAGTAATATAAGTAAGTGCTAGTATAGGCAAGTTTATTAATATTTACAAGTATTAGGGAAAACTACTAGCTCACGTGAAGATGAAATCAACAAATATGAATATTGCAAGCCGAGCATTATAGGTAAATGCTACTATAGGCAAGTTTATTAATATTTACAAGTATTAGTGAAACCTAGTAGCTCACGTGAAGATGAACTCAACAAATATGAATATTGCAAGCCGAGCAACATAAGTAAGTGCTAGTATAGGCAAGTTTATTAATATTTACAAGACTTAGTGAAACTAGTAGCTAACGTGAAGATGGAATCAACAAATATGAATATTGCAAGTCGAGTAATATAAGTAAGTGCTACTATAGGCAAGTTTATTAATATTTACAAGACTAAGTGAAACTAGTAGCTAACGTGAAGATGGAATCAACAAATATGAATATTGCAAGCCGAGCAATATAAGTAAGTGCTACTATAGGCAAGTTTATTATTATTTACAAGAGTTAGTGAAACTAGTAGCTAACGTGAAGATGGAATCAACAAATATGAATATTGCAAGCCGAGCAATATAAGTAAGTGCTACTATAGGCAAGTTTATTAATATTTACAAGACTTAGTGAAACTAGTAGCTAACGTGAAGATGGAATCAACAAATATGAATATTGCAAGCCGAGCAATATAAGTAAGTGCTACTATAGGCAAGTTTATTAATATTTACAAGACTTAGTGAAACTAGTAGCTAACGTGAAGATGGAATCAACAAATATGAATATTGCAAGTCGAGTAATATAAGTAAGTGCTACTATAGGCAAGTTTATTAATATTTACAAGACTTAGTGAAACTAGTAGCTAACGTGAAGATGGAATCAACAAATATGAATATTGCAAGCCGAGCAATATAAGTAAGTGCTACTATAGGCAAGTTTATTAATATTTACAAGACTTAGTGAAACTAGTAGCTAACGTGAAGATGGAATCAACAAATATGAATATTGCAAGCCGAGCAATATAAGTAAGTGCTACTATAGGCAAGTTTATTAATATTTACAAGACTTAGTGAAACTAGTAGCTAACGTGAAGATGGAATCAACAAATATGAATATTGCAAGTCGAGTAATATAAGTAAGTGCTACTATAGGCAAGTTTATTAATATTTACAAGACTTAGTGAAACTAGTAGCTAACGTGAAGATGGAATCAACAAATATGAATATTGCAAGCCGAGCAATATAAGTAAGTGCTACTATAGGCAAGTTTATTAATATTTACAAGAGTTAGTGAAACCTAGTAGCTCACGTGAAGAAGGAATCAACAAGTATGAATATTGCAAGCCGAGCAATATAGGTAAGTGCTACTATAGGCAAGTTTATTAATATTTACAAGAGTTAGTGAAACCTAGTAGCTCACGTGAAGATGAACTCAACAAATATGAATATTGCAAGCCGAGCATTATAAGTAAGTGCTAATATAGGCAAGTTTATTAATATTTACAAGACTTAGTGAAACTAGTAGCTAACGTGAAGATGGAATCAACAAATATGAATATTGCAAGCCGAGCAATATAGGTAAGTGCTACTATAGGCAAGTTTATTATTATTTACAAGAGTTAGTGAAAACTAGTAGCTCACGTGAAGATTGTATCAACAAATATGAATATTGCAAGCCGAGCAATATAGGTAAGTGCTACTATAGGCAAGTTTATTATTATTTACAAGAGTTAGTGAAAACTAGTAGCTCACGTGAAGATGAACTCAACAAATATGCATATTGCAAGCCGAGCAATATAGGTAAGTGCTACTATAGGCAAGTTTATTATTATTTACAAGAGTTAGTGAAACCTAGTAGCTCACGTGAAGATGAACTCAACAAATATGAATATTGCAAGCCGAGCAATATAGGTAAGTGCTACTATAGGCAAGTTTATTATTATTTACAAGAGTTAGTGAAACCTAGTAGCTCACGTGAAGATGAACTCAACAAATATGAATATTGCAAGCCGAGCAATATAGGTAAGTGCTACTATAGGCAAGTTTATTAATATTTACAAGAGTTAGTGAAACCTAGTAGCTCACGTGAAGAAGGAATCAACAAATATGCATATTGCAAGCCGAGCAATATAGGTAAGTGCTACTATAGGCAAGTTTATTATTATTTACAAGAGTTAGTGAAACCTAGTAGCTCACATGAAGAAGGAATCAACAAATATGAATATTGCAAGCCGAGCAATATAAGTAAGTGCTACTATAGGCAAGTTTATTATTATTTACAAGAGTTAGTGAAACCTAGTAGCTCACGTGAAGAAGGAATCAACAAATATGCATATTGCAAGCCGAGCAATATAGGTAAGTGCTACTATAGGCAAGTTTATTATTATTTACAAGAGTTAGTGAAACCTAGTAGCTCACATGAAGAAGGAATCAACAAATATGAATATTGCAAGCCGAGCAATATAGGTAAGTGCTACTATAGACAAGTTTATTATTATTTACAAGAGTTAGTGAAACCTAGTAGCTCACATGAAGAAGGAATCAACAAATATGAATATTGCAAGCCGAGCAATATAGGTAAGTGCTACTATAGGCAAGTTTATTATTATTTACAAGAGTTAGTGAAACCTAGTAGCTCACATGAAGAAGGAATCAACAAATATGAATATTGCAAGCCGAGCAATATAAGTAAGTGCTACTATAGGCAAGTTTATTATTATTTACAAGAGTTAGTGAAACCTAGTAGCTCACATGAAGAAGGAATCAACAAATATGAATATTGCAAGCCGAGCAATATAGGTAAGTGCTACTATAGGCAAGTTTATTATTATTTACAAGAGTTAGTGAAACCTAGTAGCTCACATGAAGAAGGAATCAACAAATATGAATATTGCAAGCCGAGCAATATAAGTAAGTGCTACTATAGGCAAGTTTATTATTATTTACAAGAGTTAGTGAAACCTAGTAGCTCACATGAAGAAGGAATCAACAAATATGAATATTGCAAGCCGAGCAATATAGGTAAGTGCTACTATAGGCAAGTTTATTATTATTTACAAGAGTTAGTGAAACCTAGTAGCTCACGTGAAGAAGGAATCAACAAATATGCATATTGCAAGCCGAGCAATATAGGTAAGTGCTACTATAGGCAAGTTTATTATTATTTACAAGAGTTAGTGAAACCTAGTAGCTCACGTGAAGAAGGAATCAACAAATATGCATATTGCAAGCCGAGCAATATAGGTAAGTGCTACTATAGGCAAGTTTATTAATATTTACAAGAGTTAGTGAAACCTAGTAGCTCACGTGAAGAAGGAATCAACAAATATGCATATTGCAAGCCGAGCAATATAGGTAAGTGCTACTATAGGCAAGTTTATTATTATTTACAAGAGTTAGTGAAACCTAGTAGCTCACGTGAAGAAGGAATCAACAAATATGCATATTGCAAGCCGAGCAATATAGGTAAGTGCTACTATAGGCAAGTTTATTATTATTTACAAGAGTTAGTGAAACCTAGTAGCTCACGTGAAGAAGGAATCAACAAATATGCATATTGCAAGCCGAGCAATATAGGTAAGTGCTACTATAGGCAAGTTTATTATTATTTACAAGAGTTAGTGAAACCTAGTAGCTCACGTGAAGAAGGAATCAACAAATATGCATATTGCAAGCCGAGCAATATAGGTAAGTGCTACTATAGGCAAGTTTATTATTATTTACAAGAGTTAGTGAAAACTAGTAGCTCACATGAAGAAGGAATCAACAAATATGAATATTGCAAGCCGAGCAATATAAGTAAGTGCTACTATAGGCAAGTTTATTATTATTTACAAGAGTTAGTGAAACCTAGTAGCTCACGTGAAGAAGGAATCAACAAATATGCATATTGCAAGCCGAGCAATATAGGTAAGTGCTACTATAGGCAAGTTTATTATTATTTACAAGAGTTAGTGAAACCTAGTAGCTCACGTGAAGAAGGAATCAACAAATATGCATATTGCAAGCCGAGCAATATAGGTAAGTGCTACTATAGGCAAGTTTATTATTATTTACAAGAGTTAGTGAAAACTAGTAGCTCACATGAAGAAGGAATCAACAAATATGAATATTGCAAGCCGAGCAATATAAGTAAGTGCTACTATAGGCAAGTTTATTATTATTTACAAGAGTTAGTGAAACCTAGTAGCTCACGTGAAAAAGGAATCAACAAATATGCATATTGCAAGCCGAGCAATATAGGTAAGTGCTACTATAGGCAAGTTTATTAATATTTACAAGAGTTATTGAAACCTAGTAGCTCACGTGAAGAAGGAATCAACAAATATGAATATTGCAAGCCGAGTAATATAAGTAAGTGCTAGTATAGGCAAGTTTATTAATATTTACAAGTATTAGGGAAAACTAGTAGCTCACGTGAAGATGAAATCAACAAATATGAATATTGCAAGCCGAGCAAAATAAGTAAGTGCTACTATAGGCAAGTTTATTAATATTTACAAGAGTTAGTGAAAACTAGTAGCTCACGTGAAGATGAAATCAACAAATATGAATATTGCAAGCCGAGCAATATAAGTAAGTGCTAGTATAGGCAAGTTTATTAATATTTACAAGAGTTATTGAAACCTAGTAGCTCACGTGAAGAAGGAATCAACAAATATGTATATTGCAAGCCTAGTAATATAAGTAAGTGCTAGTATAGGCAAGTTTATTAATATTTACAAGTATTAGGGAAAACTAGTAGCTCACGTGAAGATGAAATCAACAAATATGAATATTGCAAGCCGAGCAATATAAGTAAGTGCTACTATAGGCAAGTTTATTAATATTTACAAGAGTTAGTGAAACCTAGTAGCTCACGTGAAGAAGGAATCAACAAATATGAATATTGCAAGCCGAGTAATATAAGTAAGTGCTACTATAGGCAAGTTTATTATTATTTACAAGAGTTAGTGAAACCTAGTAGCTCACGTGAAGATGAAATCAACAAATATGAATATTGCAAGCCGAGCAACATAAGTAAGTGCTACTATAGGCAAGTTTATTATTATTTACAAGAGTTAGTGAGAACTAGTAGCTCACGTGAAGATGAAATCAACAAATATGAATATTGCAAGCCGAGCAATATAAGTAAGTGCTACTATAGGCAAGTTTATTAATATTTACAAGAGTTAGTGAAAACTAGTAGCTCACGTGAAGATGCAATCAACAAATATGCATATTGCAAGCCGAGCAATATAAGTAAGTGCTACTATAGGCAAGTTTATTAATATTTACAAGAGTTAGTGAAAACTAGTAGCTCACGTGAAGATGAAATCAACAAATATGCATATTGCAAGCCGAGCAATATAAGTAAGTGCTACTATAGGCAAGTTTATTAATATTTACAAGAGTTATTGAAAACTAGTAGCTCACGTGAAGATGAAATCAACAAATATGCATATTGCAAGCCGAGCAATATAAGTAAGTGCTAGTATAGGCAAGTTTATTAATATTTACAAGAGTTATTGAAACCTAGTAGCTCACGTGAAGAAGGAATCAACAAATATGTATATTGCAAGCCGAGTAATATAAGTAAGTGCTAGTATAGGCAAGTTTATTAATATTTACAAGTATTAGGGAAAACTAGTAGCTCACGTGAAGATGAAATCAACAAATATGAATATTGCAAGCCGAGCATTATAGGTAAATGCTACTATAGGCAAGTTTATTAATATTTACAAGTATTAGTGAAACCTAGTAGCTCACGTGAAGATGAACTCAACAAATATGAATATTGCAAGCCGAGCAACATAAGTAAGTGCTAGTATAGGCAAGTTTATTAATATTTACAAGACTTAGTGAAACTAGTAGCTAACGTGAAGATGGAATCAACAAATATGAATATTGCAAGTCGAGTAATATAAGTAAGTGCTACTATAGGCAAGTTTATTAATATTTACAAGACTAAGTGAAACTAGTAGCTAACGTGAAGATGGAATCAACAAATATGAATATTGCAAGCCGAGCAATATAAGTAAGTGCTACTATAGGCAAGTTTATTATTATTTACAAGAGTTAGTGAAACTAGTAGCTAACGTGAAGATGGAATCAACAAATATGAATATTGCAAGCCGAGCAATATAAGTAAGTGCTACTATAGGCAAGTTTATTAATATTTACAAGACTTAGTGAAACTAGTAGCTAACGTGAAGATGGAATCAACAAATATGAATATTGCAAGCCGAGCAATATAAGTAAGTGCTACTATAGGCAAGTTTATTAATATTTACAAGACTTAGTGAAACTAGTAGCTAACGTGAAGATGGAATCAACAAATATGAATATTGCAAGTCGAGTAATATAAGTAAGTGCTACTATAGGCAAGTTTATTAATATTTACAAGACTTAGTGAAACTAGTAGCTAACGTGAAGATGGAATCAACAAATATGAATATTGCAAGCCGAGCAATATAAGTAAGTGCTACTATAGGCAAGTTTATTAATATTTACAAGACTTAGTGAAACTAGTAGCTAACGTGAAGATGGAATCAACAAATATGAATATTGCAAGCCGAGCAATATAAGTAAGTGCTACTATAGGCAAGTTTATTAATATTTACAAGACTTAGTGAAACTAGTAGCTAACGTGAAGATGGAATCAACAAATATGAATATTGCAAGTCGAGTAATATAAGTAAGTGCTACTATAGGCAAGTTTATTAATATTTACAAGACTTAGTGAAACTAGTAGCTAACGTGAAGATGGAATCAACAAATATGAATATTGCAAGCCGAGCAATATAAGTAAGTGCTACTATAGGCAAGTTTATTAATATTTACAAGAGTTAGTGAAACCTAGTAGCTCACGTGAAGAAGGAATCAACAAGTATGAATATTGCAAGCCGAGCAATATAGGTAAGTGCTACTATAGGCAAGTTTATTAATATTTACAAGAGTTAGTGAAACCTAGTAGCTCACGTGAAGATGAACTCAACAAATATGAATATTGCAAGCCGAGCATTATAGGTAAGTGCTACTATAGGCAAGTTTATTAATATTTACAAGACTTAGTGAAACTAGTAGCTAACGTGAAGATGGAATCAACAAATATGAATATTGCAAGCCGAGCAATATAGGTAAGTGCTACTATAGGCAAGTTTATTATTATTTACAAGAGTTAGTGAAAACTAGTAGCTCACGTGAAGATGGTATCAACAAATATGAATATTGCAAGCCGAGCAATATAGGTAAGTGCTACTATAGGCAAGTTTATTATTATTTACAAGAGTTAGTGAAAACTAGTAGCTCACGTGAAGATGAACTCAACAAATATGCATATTGCAAGCCGAGCAATATAGGTAAGTGCTACTATAGGCAAGTTTATTATTATTTACAAGAGTTAGTGAAACCTAGTAGCTCACGTGAAGATGAACTCAACAAATATGAATATTGCAAGCCGAGCAATATAGGTAGGTGCTACTATAGGCAAGTTTATTATTATTTACAAGAGTTAGTGAAACCTAGTAGCTCACGTGAAGATGAACTCAACAAATATGAATATTGCAAGCCGAGCAATATAGGTAAGTGCTACTATAGGCAAGTTTATTATTATTTACAAGAGTTAGTGAAACCTAGTAGCTCACGTGAAGATGAACTCAACAAATATGAATATTGCAAGCCGAGCAATATAGGTAAGTGCTACTATAGGCAAGTTTATTATTATTTACAAGAGTTAGTGAAACCTAGTAGCTCACGTGAAGATGGAATCAACAAATATGAATATTGCAAACCGAGCAATATAAGTAAGTGCTACTATAGGCAAGTTTATTATTATTTACAAGAGTTAGTGAAACTAGTAGCTAACGTGAAGATGGAATCAACAAATATGAATATTGCAAGCCGAGCAATATAAGTAAGTGCTACTATAGGCAAGTTTATTAATATTTACAAGAGTTAGTGAAACCTAGTAGCTCACGTGAAGATGAACTCAACAAATATGAATATTGCAAGCCGAGCAATATAAGTAAGTGCTACTATAGGCAAGTTTATTATTATTTACAAGAGTTAGTGAAAACTAGTAGCTCACGTGAAGATGAACTCAACAAATATGCATATTGCAAGCCGAGCAATATAAGTAAGTGCTACTATAGGCAAGTTTAATAATATTTACAAGAGTTAGTGAAAACTAGTAGCTCACGTGAAGATGAAATCAACAAATATGAATATTGCAAGCCGAGCAATATACGTAAGTGCTACTATAGGCAAGTTTATTAATATTTACAAGTGTTAGTGAAAACTAGTAGCTCACGTGAAGATGGAATCAACAAATATGAATATTGCAAGCCGAGCAATATAAGTAAGTGCTACTATAGGCAAGTTTATTAATATTTACAAGAGTTATTGAAACCTAGTAGCTCACGTGAAGAAGGAATCAACAAATATGAATATTGCAAGCCGAGCAATATAGGTAAGTGCTACTATAGGCAAGCTTATTATTATTTACAAGAGTTAGTGAAACTAGTAGCTAACGTGAAGATGGAATCAACAAATATGAATATTGCAAGCCGAGCAATATAAGTAAGTGCTACTATAGGCAAGTTTATTAATATTTACAAGAGTTAGTGAAACCTAGTAGCTCACGTGAAGATGAACTCAACAAATATGAATATTGCAAGCCGAGCAATATAGGTAAGTGCTACTATAGGCAAGTTTATTATTATTTACAAGAGTTAGTGAAACTAGTAGCTAACGTGAAGATGGAATCAACAAATATGAATATTGCAAGCCGAGCAATATAAGTAAGTGCTACTATAGGCAAGTTTATTAATATTTACAAGAGTTAGTGAAACCTAGTAGCTCACGTGAAGATGAACTCAACAAATATGAATATTGCAAGCCGAGCAATATAAGTAAGTGCTACTATAGGCAAGTTTATTATTATTTACAAGAGTTAGTGAAAACTAGTAGCTCACGGTAAGATGAACTCAACAAATATGCATATTGCAAGCCGAGCAATATAGGTAAGTGCTACTATAGGCAAGTTTATTATTATTTACAAGAGTTAGTGAAACTAGTAGCTAACGTGAAGATGGAATCAACAAATATGAATATTGCAAGCCGAGCAATATAAGTAAGTGCTACTATAGGCAAGTTTATTAATATTTACAAGAGTTAGTGAAACCTAGTAGCTCACGTGAAGATGAACTCAACAAATATGAATATTGCAAGCCGAGCAATATAAGTAAGTGCTACTATAGGCAAGTTTATTATTATTTACAAGAGTTAGTGAAAACTAGTAGCTCACGTGAAGATGAACTCAACAAATATGCATATTGCAAGCCGAGCAATATAAGTAAGTGCTACTATAGGCAAGTTTAATAATATTTACAAGAGTTAGTGAAAACTAGTAGCTCACGTGAAGATGAAATCAACAAATATGAATATTGCAAGCCGAGCAATATACGTAAGTGCTAGTATAGGCAAGTTTATTAATATTTACAAGAGTTAGTGAAACTAGTAGCTAACGTGAAGATGGAATCAACAAATATGAATATTGCAAGCCGAGCAATATAAGTAAGTGCTACTATAGGCAAGTTTATTATTATTTACAAGAGTTAGTGAAAACTAGTAGCTCACGTGAAGATGAACTCAACAAATATGCATATTGCAAGCCGAGCAATATAAGTAAGTGCTACTATAGGCAAGTTTAATAATATTTACAAGAGTTAGTGAAAACTAGTAGCTCACGTGAAGATGAAATCAACAAATATGAATATTGCAAGCCGAGCAATATACGTAAGTGCTACTATAGGCAAGTTTATTAATATTTACAAGTGTTAGTGAAAACTAGTAGCTCACGTGAAGATGAAATCAACAAATATGAATATTGCAAGCCGAGCAATATAAGTAAGTGCTATTATAGGCAAGTTTATTAATATTTACAAGTGTTAGTGAAAACTAGTAGCTCACGTGAAGATGAACTCAACAAATATGAATATTGCAAGCCGAGCATTATAGGTAAATGCTACTATAGGCAAGTTTATTAATATTTACAAGAGTTAGTGAAAACTAGTAGCTCACGTGAAGATGAAATCAACAAATATGAATATTGCAAGCCGAGTAATATAAGTAAGTGCTACTATAGGCAAGTTTATTATTATTTACAAGAGTTAGTGAAAACTAGTAGCTCACGTGAAGATGAACTCAACAAATATGAATATTGCAAGCCGAGCATTATAGGTAAATGCTACTATAGGCAAGTTTATTAATATTTACAAGAGTTAGTGAAAACTAGTAGCTCACGTGAAGATGAAATTAACAAATATGAATATTGCAAGCCGAGCAATATAAGTAAGTGCTACTATAGGCAAGTTTATTAATATTTACAAGAGTTAGTGAAAACTAGTAGCTCATGTGAAGATGAAATCAACAAATATGCATATTGCAAGCCGAGCAATATAAGTAAGTGCTACTATAGGCAAGTTTATTATTATTTACAAGAGTTAGTGAAAACTAGTAGCTCACGTGAAGATGAAATCAACAAATATGCATATTGCAAGCCGAGCATTATAGGTAAATGCTACTATAGGCAAGTTTATTAATATTTACAAGAGTTAGTGAAAACTAGTAGCTCACGTGAAGATGAAATTAACAAATATGAATATTGCAAGCCGAGCAATATAAGTAAGTGCTACTATAGGCAAGTTTATTAATATTTACAAGAGTTAGTGAAAACTAGTAGCTCATGTGAAGATGAAATCAACAAATATGCATATTGCAAGCCGAGCAATATAAGTAAGTGCTACTATAGGCAAGTTTATTATTATTTACAAGAGTTAGTGAAAACTAGTAGCTCACGTGAAGATGAACTCAACAAATATGCATATTGCAAGCCGAGCAATATAAGTAAGTGCTAGTATAGGCAAGTTTATTAATATTTACAAGAGTTATTGAAACCTAGTAGCTCACATGAAGAAGGAATCAACAAATATGAATATTGCAAGCCGAGCAATATAAGTAAGTGCTAGTATAGGCAAGTTTATTAATATTTACAAGTGTTAGTGACACCTAGTAGCTCACGTGAAGATGAAATCAACAAATATGAATATTGCAAGCCGAGTAATATAAGTAAGTGCTAGTATAGGCAAGTTTATTAATATTTACAAGTATTAGGGAAAACTAGTAGCTCACGTGAAGATGAAATCAACAAATATGAATATTGCAAGCCGAGCATTATAGGTAAATGCTACTATAGGCAAGTTTATTAATATTTACAAGTAATAGTGAAACCTAGTAGCTCACGTGAAGATGAACTCAACAAATATGAATATTGCAAGCCGAGCAACATAAGTAAGTGCTAGTATAGGTAAGTTTATTAATATTTACAAGACTTAGTGAAACTAGTAGCTAACGTGAAGATGGAATCAACAAATATGAATATTGCAAGTCGAGTAATATAAGTAAGTGCTACTATAGGCAAGTTTATTAATATTTACAAGACTAAGTGAAACTAGTAGCTAACGTGAAGATGGAATCAACAAATATGAATATTGCAAGCCGAGCAATATAAGTAAGTGCTACTATAGGCAAGTTTAGTATTATTTACAAGAGTTAGTGAAACTAGTAGCTAACGTGAAGATGGAATCAACAAATATGAATATTGCAAGCCGAGCAATATAAGTAAGTGCTACTATAGGCAAGTTTATTAATATTTACAAGACTTAGTGAAACTAGTAGCTAACGTGAAGATGGAATCAACAAATATGAATATTGCAAGCCGAGCAATATAAGTAAGTGCTACTATAGGCAAGTTTATTAATATTTACAAGACTTAGTGAAACTAGTAGCTAACGTGAAGATGGAATCAACAAATATGAATATTGCAAGTCGAGTAATATAAGTAAGTGCTACTATAGGCAAGTTTATTAATATTTACAAGACTTAGTGAAACTAGTAGCTAACGTGAAGATGGAATCAACAAATATGAATATTGCAAGCCGAGCAATATAAGTAAGTGCTACTATAGGCAAGTTTATTAATATTTACAAGACTTAGTGAAACTAGTAGCTAACGTGAAGATGGAATCAACAAATATGAATATTGCAAGCCGAGCAATATAAGTAAGTGCTACTATAGGCAAGTGTATTAATATTTACAAGACTTAGTGAAACTAGTAGCTAACGTGAAGATGGAATCAACAAATATGAATATTGCAAGTCGAGTAATATAAGTAAGTGCTACTATAGGCAAGTTTATTAATATTTACAAGACTTAGTGAAACTAGTAGCTAACGTGAAGATGGAATCAACAAATATGAATATTGCAAGCCGAGCAATATAAGTAAGTGCTACTATAGGCAAGTTTATTAATATTTACAAGAGTTAGTGAAACCTAGTAGCTCACGTGAAGAAGGAATCAACAAGTATGAATATTGCAAGCCGAGCAATATAGGTAAGTGCTACTATAGGCAAGTTTATTAATATTTACAAGAGTTAGTGAAACCTAGTAGCTCACGTGAAGATGAACTCAACAAATATGAATATTGCAAGCCGAGCATTATAGGTAAGTGCTACTATAGGCAAGTTTATTAATATTTACAAGACTTAGTGAAACTAGTAGCTAACGTGAAGATGGAATCAACAAATATGAATATTGCAAGCCGAGCAATATAGGTAAGTGCTACTATAGGCAAGTTTATTATTATTTACAAGAGTTAGTGAAAACTAGTAGCTCACGTGAAGATGGTATCAACAAATATGAATATTGCAAGCCGAGCAATATAGGTAAGTGCTACTATAGGCAAGTTTATTATTATTTACAAGAGTTAGTGAAAACTAGTAGCTCACGTGAAGATGAACTCAACAAATATGCATATTGCAAGCCGAGCAATATAGGTAAGTGCTACTATAGGCAAGTTTATTATTATTTACAAGAGTTAGTGAAACCTAGTAGCTCACGTGAAGATGAACTCAACAAATATGAATATTGCAAGCCGAGCAATATAGGTAAGTGCTACTATAGGCAAGTTTATTATTATTTACAAGAGTTAGTGAAACCTAGTAGCTCACGTGAAGATGAACTCAACAAATATGAATATTGCAAGCCGAGCAATATAGGTAAGTGCTACTATAGGCAAGTTTATTATTATTTACAAGAGTTAGTGAAACCTAGTAGCTCACGTGAAGATGAACTCAACAAATATGAATATTGCAAGCCGAGCAATATAGGTAAGTGCTACTATAGGCAAGTTTATTATTATTTACAAGAGTTAGTGAAACCTAGTAGCTCACGTGAAGATGGAATCAACAAATATGAATATTGCAAGCCGAGCAATATAAGTAAGTGCTACTATAGGCAAGTTTATTATTATTTACAAGAGTTAGTGAAACTAGTAGCTAACGTGAAGATGGAATCAACAAATATGAATATTGCAAGCCGAGCAATATAAGTAAGTGCTACTATAGGCAAGTTTATTAATATTTACAAGAGTTAGTGAAACCTAGTAGCTCACGTGAAGATGAACTCAACAAATATGAATATTGCAAGCCGAGCAATATAAGTAAGTGCTACTATAGGCAAGTTTATTATTATTTACAAGAGTTAGTGAAAACTAGTAGCTCACGTGAAGATGAACTCAACAAATATGCATATTGCAATCCGAGCAATATAAGTAAGTGCTACTATAGGCAAGTTTAATAATATTTACAAGAGTTAGTGAAAACTAGTAGCTCACGTGAAGATGAAATCAACAAATATGAATATTGCAAGCCGAGCAATATACGTAAGTGCTACTATAGGCAAGTTTATTAATATTTACAAGTGTTAGTGAAAACTAGTAGCTCACGTGAAGATGGAATCAACAAATATGAATATTGCAAGCCGAGCAATATAAGTAAGTGCTACTATAGGCAAGTTTATTAATATTTACAAGAGTTATTGAAACCTAGTAGCTCACGTGAAGAAGGAATCAACAAATATGAATATTGCAAGCCGAGCAAAATAGGTAAGTGCTACTATAGGCAAGTTTATTATTATTTACAAGAGTTAATGAAACTAGTAGCTAACGTGAAGATGGAATCAACAAATATGAATATTGCAAGCCGAGCAATATAAGTAAGTGCTACTATAGGCAAGTTTATTAATATTTACAAGAGTTAGTGAAACCTAGTAGCTCACGTGAAGATGAACTCAACAAATATGAATATTGCAAGCCGAGCAATATAGGTAAGTGCTACTATAGGCAAGTTTATTATTATTTACAAGAGTTAGTGAAACTAGTAGCTAACGTGAAGATGGAATCAACAAATATGAATATTGCAAGCCGAGCAATATAAGTAAGTGCTACTATAGGCAAGTTTATTAATATTTACAAGAGTTAGTGAAACCTAGTAGCTCACGTGAAGATGGAATCAACAAATATGAATATTGCAAGCCGAGCAATATAGGTAAGTGCTACTATAGGCAAGTTTATTATTATTTACAAGAGTTAGTGAAACTAGTAGCTAACGTGAAGATGGAATCAACAAATATGAATATTGCAAGCCGAGCAATATAAGTAAGTGCTACTATAGGCAAGTTTATTAATATTTACAAGAGTTAGTGAAACCTAGTAGCTCACGTGAAGATGAACTCAACAAATATGAATATTGCAAGCCGAGCAATATAAGTAAGTGCTACTATAGGCAAGTTTATTATTATTTACAAGAGTTAGTGAAAACTAGTAGCTCACGTGAAGATGAACTCAACAAATATGCATATTGCAAGCCGAGCAATATAAGTAAGTGCTACTATAGGCAAGTTTAATAATATTTACAAGAGTTAGTGAAAACTAGTAGCTCACGTGAAGATGAAATCAACAAATATGAATATTGCAAGCCGAGCAATATACGTAAGTGCTACTATAGGCAAGTTTATTAATATTTACAAGTGTTAGTGAAAACTAGTAGCTCACGTGAAGATGGAATCAACAAATATGAATATTGCAAGCCGAGCAATATAAGTAAGTGCTACTATAGGCAAGTTTATTAATATTTACAAGAGTTATTGAAACCTAGTAGCTCACGTGAAGAAGGAATCAACAAATATGAATATTGCAAGCCGAGCAATATAGGTAAGTGCTACTATAGGCAAGTTTATTATTATTTACAAGAGTTAATGAAACTAGTAGCTAACGTGAAGATGGAATCAACAAATATGAATATTGCAAGCCGAGCAATATAAGTAAGTGCTACTATAGGCAAGTTTATTAATATTTACAAGAGTTAGTGAAACCTAGTAGCTCACGTGAAGATGAACTCAACAAATATGAATATTGCAAGCCGAGCAATATAGGTAAGTGCTACTATAGGCAAGTTTATTATTATTTACAAGAGTTAGTGAAACTAGTAGCTAACGTGAAGATGGAATCAACAAATATGAATATTGCAAGCCGAGCAATATAAGTAAGTGCTACTATAGGCAAGTTTATTAATATTTACAAGAGTTAGTGAAACCTAGTAGCTCACGTGAAGATGGAATCAACAAATATGAATATTGCAAGCCGAGCAATATAGGTAAGTGCTACTATAGGCAAGTTTATTATTATTTACAAGAGTTAGTGAAACTAGTAGCTAACGTGAAGATGGAATCAACAAATATGAATATTGCAAGCCGAGCAATATAAGTAAGTGCTACTATAGGCAAGTTTATTAATATTTACAAGAGTTAGTGAAACCTAGTAGCTCACGTGAAGATGAACTCAACAAATATGAATATTGCAAGCCGAGCAATATAAGTAAGTGCTACTATAGGCAAGTTTATTATTATTTACAAGAGTTAGTGAAAACTAGTAGCTCACGTGAAGATGAACTCAACAAATATGCATATTGCAAGCCGAGCAATATAAGTAAGTGCTACTATAGGCAAGTTTAATAATATTTACAAGAGTTAGTGAAAACTAGTAGCTCACGTGAAGATGAAATCAACAAATATGAATATTGCAAGCCGAGCAATATACGTAAGTGCTAGTATAGGCAAGTTTATTAATATTTACAAGAGTTAGTGAAACTAGTAGCTAACGTGAAGATGGAATCAACAAATATGAATATTGCAAGCCGAGCAATATAAGTAAGTGCTACTATAGGCAAGTTTATTATTATTTACAAGAGTTAGTGAAAACTAGTAGCTCACGTGAAGATGAACTCAACAAATATGCATATTGCAAGCCGAGCAATATAAGTAAGTGCTACTATAGGCAAGTTTAATAATATTTACAAGAGTTAGTGAAAACTAGTAGCTCACGTGAAGATGAAATCAACAAATATGAATATTGCAAGCCGAGCAATATACGTAAGTGCTACTATAGGCAAGTTTATTAATATTTACAAGTGTTAGTGAAAACTAGTAGCTCACGTGAAGATGAAATCAACAAATATGAATATTGCAAGCCGAGCAATATAAGTAAGTGCTATTATAGGCAAGTTTATTAATATTTACAAGTGTTAGTGAAAACTAGTAGCTCACGTGAAGATGAACTCAACAAATATGCATATTGCAAGCCGAGCAATATAAGTAAGTGCTACTATAGGCAAGTTTAATAATATTTACAAGAGTTAGTGAAAACTAGTAGCTCACGTGAAGATGAAATCAACAAATATGAATATTGCAAGCCGAGTAATATAAGTAAGTGCTACTATAGGCAAGTTTATTATTATTTACAAGAGTTAGTGAAAACTAGTAGCTCACGTGAAGATGAACTCAACAAATATGAATATTGCAAGCCGAGCATTATAGGTAAATGCTACTATAGGCAAGTTTATTAATATTTACAAGAGTTAGTGAAAACTAGTAGCTCACGTGAAGATGAAATTAACAAATATGAATATTGCAAGCCGAGCAATATAAGTAAGTGCTACTATATTCAAGTTTATTAATATTTACAAGAGTTAGTGAAAACTAGTAGCTCATGGGAAGATGAAATCAACAAATATGCATATTGCAAGCCGAGCAATATAAGTAAGTGCTACTATAGGCAAGTTTATTATTATTTACAAGAGTTAGTGAAAACTAGTAGCTCACGTGAAGATGAAATCAACAAATATGCATATTGCAAGCCGAGCATTATAGGTAAATGCTACTATAGGCAAGTTTATTAATATTTACAAGAGTTAGTGAAAACTAGTAGCTCACGTGAAGATGAAATTAACAAATATGAATATTGCAAGCCGAGCAATATAAGTAAGTGCTACTATAGGCAAGTTTATTAATATTTACAAGAGTTAGTGAAAACTAGTAGCTCATGTGAAGATGAAATCAACAAATATGCATATTGCAAGCCGAGCAATATAAGTAAGTGCTACTATAGGCAAGTTTATTATTATTTACAAGAGTTAGTGAAAACTAGTAGCTCACGTGAAGATGAACTCAACAAATATGCATATTGCAAGCCGAGCAATATAAGTAAGTGCTAGTATAGGCAAGTTTATTAATATTTACAAGAGTTATTGAAACCTAGTAGCTCACATGAAGAAGGAATCAACAAATATGAATATTGCAAGCCGAGCAATATAAGTAAGTGCTAGTATAGGCAAGTTTATTAATATTTACAAGTGTTAGTGACACCTAGTAGCTCACGTGAAGATGAAATCAACAAATATGAATATTGCAAGCCGAGTAATATAAGTAAGTGCTAGTATAGGCAAGTTTATTAATATTTACAAGTATTAGGGAAAACTAGTAGCTCACGTGAAGGTGGAATCAACAAATATATTTATACATTTGTTCTGTATTGGAAATATAACGCATAAAGAAGAAGTAATACAATTACGTTTGGAAGTTACCAATGACGAAAAATACAACATCAAGAAAAATCAACGCAAATCAAGTTGATATGAGATTCTGCAATGACACTTTACGCTAGTATCTTACAGGCAGGTGGGGGTTAAGGAGTCGTTCAGAAGTATTGTTGGTACAGAATTATAAGCTTTCATTCGAATGTTTTAAGCCCTTGTGTTGTGAAACAAATGTATAATTACAACTAGATACTAATTCTGATTTGATGAGGCTATAAAACGCAAACAAGAAACTGTGTTCATTATGAGGTCTTCCATCTGCAACACATGTTTCTTATCAACAACGACGAAGCACACGTCATAGAATAGTTGCAGACAGAAAAGTTCTTTTATTCAGTTGCAAATAGGAGTTGTAGAAAGAAAGTAGTTGAAAGTCTCTAACATTGCCTTGACATTCTGATTTTATCTATGTTATTTGAAATTTCAGTTTGATGAAGGAAATATGCGCTTTCGATTTAATCATCACTGGTAACTCCTAACGGGTGAAAATACAGTAAATACAAATTTACTTAAACATAATTAGATTCCATCTTAAACATGAGCTACTAGCTTTACACTAAAACACTTGAACATTTGAAACGTTATACTTGCCTTTACAAGAACATGTTTTTATTTATTTTTTTTTAATTATGAGGACGGCTTTTTCGAGAGATGTAACCAATCGTTTAAAACAAACAAGGTCAGTTACGGTCTGAGTTTACAATGACACATCTCCTGAGTAGATACGCTTTTCGAAACTTCCTAATAAATGGAAGTGGAGAATTTTCCGGAAGAAAGATGTGAATTTTATCCTGGAAAAGTTTCGTGAGAATCTGGGATAGATTTTGAAAAATCGGGATAAACCGGGATAGATTTAGGATGAATAAATTGAGGTTTGATATTGTTTGAAAAATTTTGGATAAACTGGGATAGATTCTGGTTGAATAATCTGAAGCTTGTGTTAGGCAAGAGGATGTTAGTTTGTTTTTATGGTTCTAGTGTGTTGGAAGTAATATTTAATAATCGATGTTGAAGATCGAGTACTGTAAGACGTGTACAGCTGTTTCAATGTCGGGTACAAGTTTGTTTTGTATTTATAATATTTGCAAGGCAGGTCAGGGAACCTTGTCGAACCGTTAAAGGTGGGACATAAAACGTCTTTCTTTAAGTATGTCAAGACCGTTCAAAAAAACCAAAAACAAAAACCCCTTGAGATTAGGATAAGCCTAATCCCAAGGAGGTTTTTATTTTTGGGGCAGCAATAGGAAATGATGGGATTATTTTCGAAGCTCCCAGTAAAGAGCTTTCTTTGCTCTGATTTTCCTTGGTTTCTTTTTCCCTTTGATGCCTTTGACTCTCAAAGTTCAACCTTCCTTAGGATCTTTCCTCTCAAAATTATTTCCTGGAAGCTTCAAGAGCATAGTTCCGTATCCCCAGTGAATAACAGCTGTGTTGTCCTCAACATAGTCAACGGTCGTCCTCAGTAATCGAGTACGTGCTACCATAGGCAAGGGTAACTTGGCAATATATGGTCAAGTGTTTCAGAATAAAATGATGTTTATCTACTTTCCAAAGCTATTGACATTTTCAAGACAAGTATTTAAAAAATCACGTTATATGACCTCGTATTTCACTTTTAAATGTTTTTTTTTCAAATTTCATAAATATTTTTCAATTTGTTTTATCTTGTAGACATAAAATATATTGTATTTTTGTCCTCATATTTTATTATTATATGTTATAATTTTTGTTTTTTAAAAACAAATATAGTCTGTTCTAACGGGTTACCTTGTAACCATATTCCAATATAGCATTGTGCTCTGTGGTTTGACAACCTTTCTATGCTTTGTGAAGTTATTTTTTAGTAATATAAAACAATCTTGAATCATTGTTGCAACACATCACCAAGTGTTTATATTGTTTCTGTGTTTCTAAAGACTTTCTGCAACGTCAGGCATATTTTTGTCCAATATCAATTATGTGCAGAAATTCAGCAATTACTATTTGATTTTAAGCAGCTTTAAATTTGTTTATGATTTTCATCATGGTAATGTTTTGTTCTTATTAGTAATGCTATTGTCACATAAAAGTGTCTGACGGAACTGTCACAAACATAGAGCGAAACTCCCTTATTACGAGCTTCGCACATTTAAACAGTCCGGCTTCGTCGCTTGCTAATTTACCCCAATATGAGAGCATATTGACAGTATTTGCGATGTCCAACTAAAACACGTGTTTATGTCAATTATGAAAGAGCGGGAAAATAAATGACCCCCCTGTCACGTGACAAAACGTGACTTTACACGCAGCCACTGATTTTATTGGTTGTAATGGCTAATGTACTGTGAATACGCCTTTTGTGCCCCTAATGCTACTATCACACGATTAGCCCAACGTTTAAATCATTCACATTTGTGATATCTTTCAAGCACTTTTTTCTGGAGAAATGTAAATAGGAAAGGAAAGGTTTCCGATTTAGAGGATTTCCTAAAACTCTGTAAACAAGTTTTATGTTCAACTTACATCATAGTACAACTATTCTTTGAGCTTAGTTTGTGAGGTTATGTTAGAAAAATGAAAGACATACACAAAACTCACAAATTATTAATTTATTTATTCATACGCGTTTCAATGACAAAGTCATCATCATCAGTGAGTGTTACTACTACAAATTCTAATTTACACCTGTTGTACTAAGAGTTGTAAGTTAGAGTTTGTAGTAACAACACACACTGATGATGATGACTTTGTCTTTTATTTGTTTTTGGATCAAAATACTAATTGAACACGCCAAATTGCTAATACTCGTACATTTCGACTCACAAGATCTTTTCTTAGGACGGGGTTTCAAATATCGCCTTCATTTCCTTTAAGTTTCTTTTTAACATTTTAAATTTAAACAGTGTCATAATTATTAATATGAGAAAATAAGGATCGTAAATTAACAAGTTCTTTGATTTATTTAAATACACAGGTAGCGTTTGGACACATCTATTAGCCATGCTTAAAAGCAGATCTCCTTGAAGTGATCGAACCTACCCACATGGTACTATTCCCTGTTCCGGTACAAGAGTGATAATTGATCCGTTCCTAGTTCCATTTATCTTTCTGTTAGCGTTTGGACACATTTATTAGCCATGCTTAAAAGCAGATCTCCTTGAAGTGATCGAACCTGCCCACATGGTGCTATTCCCTGTTCCGGTACAAGAGTGATAGTTGATCCGTTCCTAGTTCCATTTATCTTTCTGTTAGCGTTTGGACACATCTCCTAGCCATGCTTAAAAGCAGATCTCCTTGAAGTGATCGAACCTGCCCACATGGTGCTATTCCCTGTTCCGGTACAAGAGTGATAGTTGATCCGTTCCTAGTTCCATTTATCTTTCTGTTAGCGTTTGGACACATTTATTAGCCATGCTTAAAAGCAGATCTCCTTGAAGTGATCGAACCTGCCCACATGGTGCTATTCCCTGTTCCGGTACAAGAGTGATAGTTGATCCGTTCCTAGTTCCATTTATCTTTCTGTTAGCGTTTGGACACATCTCTTAGCCATGCTTAAAAACAGATCTCCTTGAAGTGATCGAACCTGCCCACATGGTGCTATTCCCTGTTCCGGTACAAGAGTGATAGTTGATCCGTTCCTAGTTCCATTTATCTTTCTGTTAGCGTTTGGACACATCTCCTAGCCATGCTTAAAAGCAGATCTCCTTGAAGTGATCGAACCTGCCCACATGGTGCTATTCCCTGTTCCGGTACAAGAGTGATAGTTGATCCGTTTCTAGTTCCATTTATCTTTCTGTTAGCGTTTGGACACATCTCTTAGCCATGCTTAAAAGCAGATCTCCTTGAAGTGATCGAACCTGCCCACATGGTGCTATTCCCTGTTCCGGTACAAGAGTGATAATTGATCCGTTCCTAGTTCCATTTATCTTTCTGTTAGCGTTTGGACACATCTCTTAGCCATGCTTAAAAACAGATCTCCTTGAAGTGATCGAACCTACCCACATAGTGCTATTCCCTGTTACAAGAGTGATAGTTGATCCGTTCCTAGTTCCATTTATCTTTCTGTTAGCGTTTGGACACATCTCTTAGCCATGCTTAAAAACAGATCTCCTTGAAGTGATCGAACCTGCCCACATAGTGCTATTCCCTGTTACAAGAGTGATAGTTGCTCCGTTCCTAGTTCCATTTATCTTTCTGTTAGCGTTTGGACACAGCTCTTAGCCATGCTTAAAAGCAGATCTCCTTGAAGTGATCGAACCTGCCCACATGGTGCTATTCTCTGTTACAAGAGTGAAGTTGATCCGTTCCTAGTTCCATTTATCTCTCTGTTAGCGTTTGGACACATCTCTTAGCCATGCTTAAAAACAGATCTCCTTGAAGTGATCGAACCTGCCCACATGGTGCTATTCTCTGTTACAAGAGTGATAGTTGATCCGTTCCTAGTTCCATTTATCTCTCTGTTAGCGTTTGGACACATCTCTTAGCCATGCTTAAAAACAGATCTCCTTGAAGTGATCGAACCTGCCCACATGGTGCTATTCCCTGTTACAAGAGTGATAGTTGATCCGTTCCTAGTTCCATTTATCTCTCTGTTAGCGTTTGGACACATCTCTTAGCCATGCTTAAAAACAGATCTCCTTGAAGTGATCGAACCTGCCTACATGGTGCTATTCCCTGTTACAAGAGTGATAGTTGATCCGTTCCCAGTTCCATTTATTTTTCTGTTAGCGATTGGACACATCCCTTAGCCATGCTTAAAAACAGATCTCCTTGAAGTGATCGAACCTGCCCACTTGGTGCTATTCCCTGTTACAAGAGTTATAGTTGATCCGTTCCTAGTTCCATTTATCTTTCTGTTAGCGTTTGGACACATCTCTTAGCCATGCTTAAAAGCAGGTCTCCTTGAAGTGATCGAACCTACCCACATGGAACTATTCCCTGTTACAAGAGTTATAGTTGATCCGTTCCTAGTTCCATTTATCTTTCTGTTAGCGTTTGGACACATCTTTTAGCCATGCTTAAAAGCAGATCTCCTTGACGTGATCGAACCTACCCGTATGGTGCTATCCCCTGTTACAAGAGTGATAGTTGATCCGTTTCTAGTTCCATTTATCTTTCTGTTAGCGTTTGGACACATCTCTTAGCCATGCTTAAAAGCAGGTCTCCTTGAAGTGATCGAACCTACCCACATGGTGCTATCCCCTGTTACAAGAGTGATAGTTGATCCGTTTCTAGTTCCATTTATCTTTCTGTTAGCGTTTGGACACATCTCTTAGCCATGCTTAAAAGCAGGTCTCCTTGAAGTGATCGAACCTACCCACATGGAACTATTCCCTGTTACAAGAGTTATAGTTGATCCGTTCCTAGTTCCATTTATCTTTCTGTTAGCGTTTGGACACATCTTTTAGCCATGCTTAAAAGCAGATCTCCTTGACGTGATCGAACCTACCCGTATGGTGCTATCCCCTGTTACAAGAGTGATAGTTGATCCGTTTCTAGTTCCATTTATCTTTCTGTTAGCGTTTGGACACATCTCTTAGCCATGCTTAAAAGCAGATCTACTTGAAGTGATCGAACCTACCCACATGGTGCTATTCCCTGTTACAAGAGTTATAGTTGATCCGTTCCTAGTTCCATTTATCTTTCTGGTAGCGTTTGGACACATCTCTTAGCCATGCTTAAAAGCAGATCTACTTGAAGTGATCGAACCTACCCACATGGTGCTATTCCCTGTTACAAGAGTTATAGTTGATCCGTTCCTAGTTCCATTTATCTTTCTGGTAGCGTTTGGACACATCTCTTAGCCATGCTTAAAATCAGGTCTCCTTGAAGTGATCGTACCTACCCACATGGAACTATTCCCTGTTACAAGAGTTATAGTTGATCCGTTCCTAGTTCCATTTATCTTTCTGGTAGCGTTTGGACACATCTGTTAGCCATGCTTAAAAGCAGATCTCCTTGAAGTGATCGAACCTACCCACATGGTGCTATTCCCTGTTACAAGAGTGATAGTTGATCCGTTCCTAGTTCCATTTATCTTTCTGTTAGCGTTTGGACACATCTCGTAGTCATGCTTAAAAGCAGATCTCCTTGAAGTGATCGAACCTACCCACATGGTGCTATTCCCTGTTACAAGAGTGATAGTTGATCCGTTCCTAGTTCCATTTATCTTTCTGTTAGCGTTTGGACAAATCTCTTATCCATGCTTAAAAACAGATCTCCTTGAAGTGATCAAATCTGCCCACATGGTGCTATTCCCTGTTACAAGAGTGATAGTTGATCCGTTCCTAGTTCCATTAATCTTTCTGTTAGCGTTTGGACACATCTCTTATCCATGCTTAAAAACAGATCTCCTTGAAGTGATCGAATCTGCTCACATGGTGCTATTCCCTGTTACAAGAGTGATAGTTGATCCGTTCCTAGTTCCATTAATCTTTCTGTTAGCGTTTGGACACATCTCTTATCCATGCTTAAAAACAGATCTCCTTGAAGTGATCGAATCTGCTCACATGGTGCTATTCCCTGTTACAAGAGTGATAGTTGATCCGTTCCTAGTTCCATTTATCTTTCTGTTAGCGTTTGGACACATCTCTTATCCATGCTTAAAAACAGATCTCCTTGAAGTGATCGAATCTGCCCACATGGTGCTATTCCCTGTTACAAGAGTGATAGTTGATCCGTTCCTAGTTCCATTTATCTTTCTGTTAGCGTTTGGACACATCTCTTATCCATGCTTAAAAACAGATCTCCTTGAAGTGATCGAATCTGCCCACATGGTGCTATTCCCTGTTACAAGAGTGATAGTTGATCCGTTCCTAGTTTCATTTATCTTTCTTTATACTTATTCTAAGAGACGTATGAAGAAAGTAGGTCTATGTATTTCAGCACATGTGACGTCATTCCACTTTTACAACTTCTAACCAGAGTCGATTTCTAACCTAGATTAATGCTAGATTAATGCTCCAAACAGTTTCCTATCCTTTATAAGGTCACTAGTTTAGTGATATTTTATAAATTCAAGGGTTCAATGAATAAATTTCAAATATAAACAAATATTTGTCAAAACCTGTATTTTATATTGTAAAATGTTTATTTGGATTTTTGAGTAGGTTTTGATTTTTAATAGCTCAAACAATGGTTTATAATTTTTAAAATTATTTAATTTCATTGGTGTTTGATATATACAGGACAACTGCAGCTCATCAAATAGCATTAGGTCATCGCTAACTTATGTTCTAAAAACTAAATATTTATTTAAATATGTGTGTATATATATTTATGTGTGTGTGTATTTATTTATACAATGTGCATATATATATATATATATATATATATGAGTGTGTGTGTGTGTGTGTGTGAATGTGTGTTTTTGTATATGTGTCTTCTGTGTCTGAATTTGTTTGTGCACACAGGTGTGTGTGAGTGAGTGTATCTGTTTGTGTGTGTTTGTGTGTCTGTGTGTGTGTTTGTGTGTGTGTGTGTGTGTGTGTGTGTTTGTGTGTGTGTGTGTGTGTGTGTGTGTGTGAATGAGTGTGTGAGTGATGAAAAAAAGCCAATGAACGTACACCACGTGTTTTTCAGCTGCCCTGAATTTCGCTGCAAGGCGTAAATAGGTATTTCCAATAAGGCGGCGGCGGTCTGTTTATAATCACGATACAAATTACGGCGCTAATGAACGACAAACATGGAACGGAGGTGAGGGGGGGACGTCCAAAGTTGAATAATTTGACGGACAACGAACGTGCAACGATCGACGGATATTACAAGTAAACCGCACAATTTCCTCTGTTAATGCGGGTTTGATGAATAGCGAAGTCTGGTGGCGGAAAACTGAAACCTCCTTTTAGCTACGTGCACTCTACACTTTCCGTAGCGTAACAATAGCGTTAAACCTTACGTGTATCTAATCAATGCGGAAGCGATAGATAGGCTTTCGGATACACTCGTGTTTAGTCGAATCAAACATATAAAGCCATAATGAGACTATTAGTGGCTGCGTTTGCTGTATAGAGTGAAGAATAGACCCCCAAAATTGGATTTATTCTATGATTTAACAAAATTATATACTGCTATAAACGATAATTTTAATTATTTTTGTGTATACGTTTTAGAGAACATGTTCAAAAAGACGTCTCCTACTCTATAAAGAAAACAATTTTGTGGGTCGGCCAGTTTGCTTATATTGCCAATTGCTTTAGGTTGTAATACTTTATTGCTTTATTATTTCAAATGAAGTTTCATTCCATTAAAAGCCTGTCATAATCGTTATATAAAGAGGTATTTATAGCATTGCTAGCACCCAACCACACGTTGCTGAAACTCGAAACAGAAAAACACACACTAAAAACCATCTAAATTTTTAAACCCTTCTTTTACTTTACACTCTCCTTATTTAATTTTCCTGGAAATATTTATGCTTGACCTTCAATTTCTCCTAACAGTTCACACTCTCCCTATATATTTTTATTCGTTAATGCGGTAAGTTCAAGTAAATTTCTTAAAACTTGTAGCGGATGACACTTGATGTTAATACAGTTTTTCTTTTAACAATTGTTCAATAATTAAATTTATTGAATTAATTTTAGTTTTATATGGGCGAAAACGTTTCACAAAAGGGGCAAGTTATGTAATATAGTTATTTCGTCCCATTTGACATTAGATAAGTGATAACATATGATTTCATAAAACAGCTGTTTTTATGTCGTAGGTTATGTGGTAGAACAGCTGTTTTAACGCTTAGGTTATGTTACTTTATTTATATTTATTGTAATTATTTAATAAAAAGTACCTATAATAAAATTTTTCTTTGTTGACCTAAGTAGAAATTGACTTTAAAATTTGTTTTATTTATCCAATCAAGTTCAATTACATTTTATAAAATTGAATTTAATAATGAATTAGTTTTATCTATACATGGAAGAAAACTTTTCACAAAAGGGCAAGGTATGCAATAATCCTATAATTATTTCGTCTCATTTGGTTTAAAATAAATGATAAAATATGATATCATAAAACAACTGCTTTTAACTTACAGGGGTTGTGGTAGAACAGGTGTTTTAACGCGTAGGTTATGTTACTTTATGTATTTTAATGGTAATTAATAAATGAAAAGTAACTAAAATTAATTTTTACTTTGTTGACCTTGAACATGTTAATGTTCAGTTCAATGGCGTGAAATTGCTAGCTATATGGTGCAATATCCAGCGTGAGTACGTGTTTGCAGAGCCCTCTGTGTTTTGTAATCATTGGTGCTGGTCAAGTCAGATCATGGCTAATGCGAATATAATTCGGACGGTGTTGACATTATTCAAAATGGATGGACAATGTTTAATCTAGGAAGGTTAAACATTGCTGTTATAAGTTTAAGTGGATCATGACGACATCATCCATTAGTTGCGGGATAATGTCATACAGGGTCGAGACGCGCTGTACTAAGTTACTTGGCCTAGTTTAACTACTTACCTGACCACGCCAGACATTTTGTTTGTTTTTAAATGAGTAACTCTTTTACGCACCTAAATGTAACGGGGTAATATAAACAATAAAAATTTTAAAGTCAATTCCTACTTAGGTCAACAAAGAAAAAATTTATTTGAGTTACTTTGTATTAAATAATTACAACTATTTAAAAGAAAATAACATGACCTATGCATTAAAACAGCTGTTCTACAACATAACCTATAGCATAAAATCAGCTGTTTTATGAAATCATATGTTATCACTTATTTTAAGTCAAATGAGACGAAATAACTATATTACATACCTTGCGCCTTTTGTGAAAGGTTTTCTCCAATATAAAACTAGAATGAATTATCTAAAATTAGTTAATGAGTTATTATTTGAAAAACTCTAATAACATCAAGTGTCATCTACTGCAAGTTTATGAAAATGTATTTGAACTGGAGTGGATGAATAAAAAGTATTTTTAAGAGAAATTTTAAATACATTCTGTATATAGATTTCTTAATTCAACAAACATTTTACTATCTATCAAAGGTTCTAAATTAAATACATTTTTTATTATTAGCTACGAAAAATAACAAACAATTTGTATTAAGACCCTGATTAACTACATTTTATATATATATATATATATATATATATATATATATATATATATATATATATATATACATATATATATAGTGCTCTTCTGCCGGGCAGCCCTTGTGACTACTACAAAGATACTTTTTTCTATATTTCTGGTTTTTCTATATTTCGATAAGTTTACTAATATTTTAAGTTATATTTTTAAGTTTATGTCTCAATAAATAACTTCAAAAGATTAACTGGTGCCGGCTTTTCTGATATCAATTTAGTAAAAACATACAACTAATGGAGTTAAAGGGAAATTATTTTCCCGAGATATCTTATGTACCTTTAATAATGCTGCACAATGTTATTTTCCATTTAACTAAAACTTAGTTTGATCAGGAATATAATCCAAAAAATAGATAGAATATAGTCATTAAGTAAATGCGGGTTTTTCTACTTTTTGCGGAGGTATGCATTATTAGGTTTATCAGGGAATAAATAAAACTATAAATAAAATCCAATAACCACAATAACAATAATTCATAACATAATAATGTTATGATAAAATAACCTAATTTTATTGTGGCAATTGGGTTTTTATTTATTGTGTTTAGTTAATTCATATTCCTCAGACACTCAAAAGAATAATTATGTATTAGCCTGGTGATTGATAATACAACTTACATACCAGCTGATATATATATATATATATATATATATACCAGCCATCCAAGTACTAACCACGCCCAATGTTGCTTGATTTCGGCTATTGGACGAGAACCGGTATATCCAACATGGTAGAGCCGTTGATATATATATATATATATATATACCAGCCATCCAAGTACTAACCACGCCAAATGTGGCTTGATTTCGGCTATTGGACGAGAACCGGTATATCCAACATGGTAGAGCCGTTGATATATATATATATATATATATATATATATATATATATATATATATAAAACAGCCATCCAAGTACTAACCACGCCAAATGTGGCTTGATTTCGGCTATTGGACGAGAACAGGTATATCCAACATGGTAGAGCCGTTGATATATATATATATATATATATATATATATATATACCAGCCATCCAAGTACTAACCACGCCAAATGTGGCTTGATTTCGGCTATTGGACGAGAACCGGTATATCCAACATGGTAGAGCCGTTGATATATATATATATATATATATATATATATATATATATATATATATATATATATATATACCAGCCATCCAAGTACTAACCACGCCAAATGTGGCTTGATTTCGGCTATTGGACGAGAACCGGTATATCCAACATGGTAGAGCCGTTGATATATATATATATATATATATATATACCAGCCATCCAAGTACTAACCACGCCAAATGTGGCTTGATTTCGGCTATTGGACGAGAACCGGTATATCCAACATGGTAGAGCCGTTGATATATATATATATATATATATATACCAGCCATCCAAGTACTAACCACGCCAAATGTGGCTTGATTTCGGCTATTGGACGAGAACCGGTATATCCAACATGGTAGAGCCGTTGATATATATATATATATATATATATATATATATATATATATATATATACCAGCCATCCAAGTACTAACCACGCCAAATGTGGCTTGATTTCGGCTATTGGACGAGAACCGGTATATCCAACATGGTAGAGCCGTTGATATATATATATATATATACCAGCCATCCAAGTACTAACCACGCCAAATGTGGCTTGATTTCGGCTATTGGACGAGAACCGGTATATCCAACATGGTAGAGCCGTTGATATATATATATATATATATATATATATATATATATATATATATATATATATATATACCAGCCATCCAAGTACTAACCACGCCAAATGTGGCTTGATTTCGGCTATTGGACGAGAACCGGTATATCCAACATGGTAGAGCCGTTGATATATATATATATATATATATATATATATATATATATATATACCAGCCATCCAAGTACTAACCACGCCAAATGTGGCTTGATTTCGGCTATTGGACGAGAACCGGTATATCCAACATGGTAGAGCCGTTGATATATATATATATATATATATATATATATATATATATATATATATATATATATATATATATACCAGCCATCCAAGTACTAACCACGCCAAATGTGGCTTGATTTCGGCTATTGGACGAGAACCGGTATATCCAACATGGTAGAGCCGTTGATATATATATATATATATATATATATATATATATACCAGCCATCCAAGTACTAACCACGCCAAATGTGGCTTGATTTCGGCTATTGGACGAGAACCGGTATATCCAACATGGTAGAGCCGTTGATATATATATATATATATATATATATATATATATATATATATATATATATATATATCACTTTCACTATATGTACTTAAACAAGAATCTTACTTGGTATTTATGCGAGTTAACTTTCAAAGATTGGCAGTATCTCCATCATCGGGCATCACTGACCGGGTGTTATAGTAGACTGTCTACTACAACCCCCAATCAGTGATGCCTGATGATGGAGATACTGCCAATATTTGAAAGTTAACTTGCATGAATACCAAGTAAGATTCTTGTTTATATAGTGAAAGTGATAAGTGAATACAAGAAAACAGTATTGCAAAACCTAGAAATATATATATATATATATATATATATATATATATATATATATATATTTATTTATTTATTTATGTTAATTGTAAACCATTATTTCACCATTAAGTTCAAATAATTTTTTCCTCGTGATGAGGCACCTTTCGGTCACTTGGCCATTGTCGAATCACTCAATTATATTGCTCTTTTAGCCCATACATATATTATATGTTTATATATTTTAAAGATTAAACAATATACACCAATACAGGAATATTTAATTTATTGAATAATATACTCAAAGCTTTTCGTTGGTTGACATTACCAACATCCTCAGGAATTACAATACTAAGAATGATCATTCTTAGTTTTGTAACTCCTGAGGATGTTGGTAATGTCAACCAACGAAAAGCTTTGAGTGTATTATTCAATAAATTCAATATTCCTGTATTAGTGTATATTATTTAATCTTAAAAATATTCTAACAGGAAAACACATTTGACATTCTACATACTTATATATATATATATATATATATATATATATATATTTACATTATTAATCCGTTTTACTGTGTTTTTAATGTTATTATATATATGATTATTGTAAGCCATTATTTCACCTTTAAGAGCAAATAATTTTTAGTTTGTGATGAGGAACGTTTCGGACACTCGACCATTGCAAATTATATTGCAGATTTATATATATATATATATATAGTTTCACATAAATTAGTGTCATTTTGCCTGCTTAGACTCTTGTGAAAATTTATCTCAGATTAAAATTTATGTGTTTCGAATGTCGCTCATTGCTTTTACTGAAACAAATTGGTAATCTATAATTTCTCAAATACATGCCACTATTTAGGTTCATACATTCATCTTTACGTTATGGGGTTGGTTGTACAAATCATTAAAGGTATTTCCACCTGAGGGAGGTTTTTTCACCTTTTTCCCACTACACATAACTTCTTGCTTCAGCATATCTGGTATAAATTAATTTCTCATTTACTTGTAATTTTATTTCTTTATCTTTTTTTATCATCTTGTAAATACAATTTTTTTTTGTTTTGATTCTAGTACCTAATTAATATTTGTATGGTATGTTAGTAGTATTATTTCTTTTCTAATTTCTTTTTATTTTTATTTCGTCATTTGTTATTATGATATGATAGCTATTTCGAGTTTATGATGAAAACGTTCATAAAGGCTACCCACCATTTGCGATAAATTTCTTTTGTGCTTCTATCCATAAATAACCCTTGGATGCTGAATTACCATGAAACAATCTGGATGAATGTCTTTGAACTTGTGAAAACTTCGAACGATTTCTTGTCCTTTGCTTAAGAAACTGCTTTGTGCCATACATCTGAGACGTAGAGTGTAATGCTCTGAACAATAATTTTATATGTTTCTTTCGTGGTTGCCTTTTGCCAGAGAAGAGAGTTTAAGGTTCGTGTCACTGCTCTGCCTTCGTTGATTCGTTCCCAGATTTCATCCCCCCTATCGCCTTTCTTATTAAAGATTCCCCCCTCCAGACATTTTCACGTTTGTACCCCCTGGATTTTACTGTTTTCTAAGCTAACACCGCAAATCTCATCTTTCACATTTTGGAATGCAGTTTGTTAGGCCTGCTGCTTCAAATTGAACTTGAAAATAGATTAAACTTAGAATTAATATTAAACTCTAATGTTTTAATGGTATAGCTAAAACTACATTACCAGAGATTAGCCTATCTCTATTTAGGGGACCATAAACAACTGAGCATTTTTTTGGAAAAGGTTTGAGATTTGAACAATTACCTGTTATTATTATTTACAAATAATTTATTTCAAAGTAGTGTATATTAAATTTAAAACAAGATTTAATGTATTCGTACAAGCGCGCTCGAGCACGCGTTATTAAATATAAGTAATTACCTATTTTGTAATTTTATAACAATTAATATTTTTTTTAAAACGTATAATTAAAGCCCATCATAAGTATATATGAAGTTTTTTTAAAAAATAATTTCAAAGTTGATGCGAAACCCTTATTCTATTTGGTGACATGCGACTTTAAAAATCAAAATGGCGTCCAGGCCAACTGAATCGCCGAGATTACGTCCAAAGTGGGATTTCAACGTTTGTTTTCAAGTCAGGAGTAGCGGCGAGGGCTTACAGCATGTCGCAGATTGACAGCTATGTTAGTGTTCTTGTTTCAATAGGTTTTAAGCAGCGGGATGTAGAGGGTGTGCCGAAAGTAAGGGTGACAACGTATTTGTCAGTGAGTTTCTGCGGTGTGTTAAATGATTTAGTGATCTGTTAGCAGTGTACAACAATCCTTTATGCGCCAAACGTAAGAAGTGATAGTTCACGTAAAGAGCTGGTCTCTACATTCTGGAAACTTAGTGCCTATAGCGCAAACAAGTCTCTATCATACCAAGAGTGTGTTCAGACAATTAAGTTAGTTCGGACTTCCAACTCCTTGCTGCAAATTCACACATGCGTGTAAGAATGTTTTAAAAATTTAGAAGCTGGAGGACAGTTGCTTTAGAAATTGTTTCATTACTTCTTTCTTAGTTTATTGGCAATAAAATGGTAGCTATAAAAGCTTTAAACTGAGTTGTTTTTTCTAGAGCTAACCGTGCCTAACCCTATTCTTATACGGTTTAAGAAAAATCTAACTTTATTAGAACTAATAGTGGAAATAAAATAAATTTGCCAATCTCCTCCTATGAATCTACATTCCTACATTCACATCTACTCCCCCCGCCCAGTAACTTTCAACGAAACATATTGTATCAAATATAGCTCGTCCACATTTGCGAGGACATCTCGACTAGTCCAGTTCACAAGCTTATTAGTGCTTGTAGCAAACTGATGTAATTAGAGACCTGCTATCAGCTTTGAGCGAGATCCTGCGCCCTAAGTAGTGAGTGCAGCAACTCTACACTAGCAGTAAGTAAACAGAGTCCCACCTCCGACATAAATAACCTGAATGATATTAAGGTATGAAGTACAAGAAATAAATAGAAATGAAATAATACAAACATGACTGCGTGGATAAGTGAGTATAAACTTTTGGTTACGATACTAATGATTTTAGCTTAGATTCTCGGTAGAACCAGAGAATTTGTGTGGGATTTTTCAGTTTCTAGGTCGATACAGGTTGTAGGAATGAGTACCTAAGGTCAAACACAAAGTTATAATGGGTGGTAGGAGTGTAGCGCTGGTCACATTATATTCGTTGGATACCTCTTGTCCAAGTAATAGAGATTTTCCTTGTTTCCCTAAGTATAACATAGAACCAATGACCACAGAAAACATAATCAAAGAATTACACATCATTAAATACTCAGCATATATAAAAGGGTACACCACAATTATAGACAAACTAAGTCATAATATACAGAACAATACCAAAAACAACACTACTAGGAGGGAATAGACATTTATCACAATACCACACAAAAACAGAACATCAGATAAATACCTGAAAAGTTCCAAAAAACAGGTTACGAAATAGCTTTTAAAACTAATAACAAACTACAAAATACAACACAACGCCAACAAGAAAAATACAATACAAGCACCAGGCATATACAAATTAAACTGTACAGACTGCAACCAATTCTACATAGGGTAAACAGTAGCAGCTCCCAACAAAGAGTGAAAAAGCAGATACAGTCACTCAAACATAGCACCGAGTCAGTATTCGCCAATCTCCTAAAAGAAACAAGACAAAAATACACAGACATTTACCATAACCTAGAAATCTTACACATCAACAAAAAAGAACCACATCTCAGCGCACCAGAACAGTAGGAAATTTACAAACACACTTAAAACCCAATATAGAAACATAATAGACGAACAGCCCTAAAACAAATCTCATACACTCTTAGACACTATTGAAAATCCAGCCTTCAAAACTGTTACCACTTAACCCAACAACTGCAAGCGGATGAAAATCGCCACTGAGTGGTTGAAAACGTAAGTAAGATTTTACAAATTTACACAAAATTAAAGTTCGGATAGTCGTAAAATAATATAAAGTTATTAATTAAGTCCCACCGAACGTAATGGACTACAAAATTTTATTTATAATAGAAATGTTTCATTGTTCATATACTAAAAATGTACGAAAATATTTTTTTAAACATACGTTTCTTTTCCATTATTTTTCTTCGCCTTGCTGACCAACATAGTGAGTAATTTGGTTGTGATACCGGCAAATAGAAACAGCTAGCATCGAATACATTGCTCTTTCCAACGTGAATAAACACTTGCAGTTTTTGTGTGATACATCTTGAGGTTTTTTTATAAATTATTTTTTGGCATCATTTGCCGAAAAATCACTATTTATAGGTATTTTTCAGCAGACGCGTTTCGCACTAGGCCAGTGCATTGTTAAATGCTGTGAGTCACGGACAAGACTCACTGAGCTGACTCTAACCAATACAACACATCTCGGGAACATTCTTATCTGTGACTCACAGCATTGAACAATTTACTGACCTAGGGCGAAATAGGTCTGCTACAAAATATGAATAAGTGGTTTTTCACCAAGTGATGCCAAAAGTGTAATTGTAAATAAAACACTAGTTCAGCTCCTACATTAAAGAAGGAAAACGTACCGTTTTATCACGACCACTTTGAAAGTTTATTGAAAATCGAATGTTTAATTCCTAATTTGTTTTTTTCTGCCTGTGGGGTTTCCTAAAATTACCCTCATTTTTTTATTTTTGCTTAAATATAAAATACCAACTGAAAATTCGTTAAAGTCTCTGTCTCTAATTAATTACTGTAGTAAAGTATGAGACAAAATTTATTAGCATGATTTCCTATCCGGTTGTTTTCAATAATTACCTTAATTCAAGGTTATGTTTATAGCACTGCTAATAATGCATGCGCGAAACGGCTGCGCAGTGAAGAAATTACACGTATTAACGTGGTAATGAATAGTTAGCCGGACTATTAACAATGTAAGCGTATGCCTAATAACACGTTCTTTGTTATTTTGGCAATATAACCAAGGCCAACGACCATCGTAGCTTTGTACTAACAACTGTTTATTTCGGTTCTGCCCTTCTTCCAGTTATCTTTCTTACTCTCGGTCATGGTACTCTAAGTGTTTAGAAATATCTTTCATTCTATTTGCAATATTTCTTGTAATGTTTATGTAGAGCTGTATAGGGTAAGTCCGGGATAGATGGCCATACGGGAGAGATGGCCAACGCCTGTAGTTTTTAAACTATTTGTTGTAGAGCGCTGCCGGTCAGTTAAAAGGTGATTAGTAATGTGGTTGAGTGTTGCTGCTACGGAGGATTCTTTATTTGAATTAAAGTAAGTAAAATCCGTGATTTTAGTTTCCAATATACCAATAAATTATATAGTAGGCCTATCTCGTAACATTTCGATTAAAACATGACTTAGATTGCGAATAGCGAGGGCACCTTTAGTTTTAGAGTAGTATAGATCTAACTCCACACCGGTACGTAGGTTTTGTTTACGTTTGCTGACGCGTTATGGCGTCTCTCCCAGCCGATCGGGATAGATGGCCATCCCATAAACGTGCTATATATATATATATATTAATTTTGACAGTATCGTTATGTTTTTAGATGCCAAATAAGTACATTCTAAAGGATGGTTCTTCTAGAGGATCATGGAAAGAAGAAGATCTTAAAAATGATATAAATTAATTAAATAATAATGGTTAGTCTGTGGGAAGAGCTTCTATGGAAAACTCCAAAGAAAAATTCCAAGGAAAACTCTTGAAAGAAAATTAAAAACTGGCTGTGACTCCAAAACGAGAGACTGTGTTCGAAGCCTAGCTTATGATTTTGCTGTGAACCTTGGTATGAAACATAAATTTAATAACGAAAAAGATAAAGCAGGTTAGGATTGGCTACAACTGCTCTTGTTTCGACATCCAGATCTAAGTGTGCGGTAATCTGAAGGCGTATCTTTGGCCAGAGTGCAGGGAATGAATCGTGATGAAGTGAAGGAATAGGTCCGGACCAAGAAGGTTGAAGTTATGTCAGACAGTTCAGACGAATCAGATGTAGTTTAGTACAAAGACGACTCAAGTGACGGACTTCTTGAAGAAGAAGAAGAAGAAAAAGAGTGCGTTGGATGTGGGGTAGACTATTCAGAAACAAACAAAATCTGTGATTGGATTCATTGTGTTAGGTTCAAGCGTTGGTTACACGAATCCTGCACATCATATGTTGATGTGTGTCATCGATGTGGAAACGCAATTTTGAAAAAAATGAATCTAAGGTTAAAGTAACCAACTGAATAATTTAAGATATTTTATTATTTTCTATATAAAACCAGCAGGCCTATGTCCTAACAAGTTAATAAAAAATTAAGTACTGAAGAATAATTTTTACAAATGAGGTTTTGTTTAATTTATAATTTAACTACAATTGTTATCTTTATAATATCATTTTACATTAATTTATTGCATTAAACATGTTTAAAGTGTTAAAGGTTTGTTATTATAATTTTCTCCTTTATTTTTAAGTGTTTTTACCGATGGCCATCTATTCCTTACATGTATGGCCATCTAACCCTGATCCTCGGGTGAGATGGCCAAGTGCTACACATTTTAAAAATATTTTTAGCTGGTATGACCTTTGGTATATCTTTGTAAAATACATGGACTTTCGATTTTTATGGACTGAAGAGGCAATTCAATGAAGATTTCAGGATGTTCTTATATATTTAGGTTGTGAAAATGGGTTTTGAAAAAATCATGGCCATCTATCCCGGACTTACCCTACAGAAAAAATGTAAACCTGAAATTTTGTATATTACAGTAATTCTTTAATAAGACTCTGCTTTTAATGCAGGGTGTGAATGAAGTCGTAGCACTTTGTGAGTTGGTTAATTGTAGATGAGAGTAGTAACGTATAAGACATATATGCTACTGTAATAGCCCTTACATTGTAAAATTCTAGGTTTCACATGTATTGGTAAATATAAGGATTTTTATAAATATGAAATTATTTTTCAGGGTTTCACTACTAGAATTTGAGGGACGCTAGGTGACGGTTGGAAATAGTTGGTTTTGGGAATAAAACAATGGGTATTTCTCACATATTAATCGCTAGCCATTGAGGATAGCTTAGGTAACATGGACTCGGTCTCTGAGGGAAAGCACACGATTTACCCAGCGTATGATGGTAACCATTCGAAATGAACAATAATCACAGAAGTTAGGGCTTTTACCATTAAGGATCGATAAATCTTAGCTTTGACTGAAATATTGTTAGATTTGTCAATACACGGGCTTTTACTGCGATATATATATATATATATATATATATATATATATATATATATATATATATCGCCATATGTATTCTTGTGTATTAATAAAGAAATAAGTTAAATACAAATGCAAGAATTATAAATTATAAATTCAATTATAATTCTTGTATTTGTATTTTGACTTAGTTCTTTATATATATATATATATATATATATATATATATATATATATATATATATATGTATATATAAATATCGCAATATTTATTCTTGTGTATTAATAAAGAACTAAATCAAAATACAAATACAAGAATTATAAATTATAAATTCAATTATAATTCTTGTATTTGTATTTAGACTTAGTTCTCAATATATATATATATATATATATATATATATATATATATATATATATATATATATATATATATATATATATATTAAAACAACACAGGTTATTCAAATACAAGAATATTTATTATTTTATATCCAAAGCTTTTCGTTGGCAAACAGTACCAACATCATCAGGAATGAAAATTACTGTACTAAATTATTGTAATTTTCATTCCTGATGATGTTGGTACTGTTTGCCAACGAAAAGCTTTGGATATAAAATAATAAATATTCTTGTATTTGAATAACCTGTGTTGTTTTAAATTATTAAACAAGAAAACGTATTTTATATTTATATATATATATATATATATATATATATATATATATATATATATATAAATAAATATCGCAATATGTATTCTTGTGTATTAATAAAGAACTAAGTCAAAATACAAATACAATAATTATAAATTATAAATTCAATTATAGTTCTTGTATTTGTATTTTGACTTAGTTCTTTATATATATATACATATATATATATATATATATATATATATATATATATATATTTGTAATCGTAGATCTGTAATATAACTTATAGCTACGAGATGACAATATAATGTCATACATTAGGACATTGTACATTATTAATAATTAACTATTTTGAATAATTAACGTTACTATCGGATATTGTTTTACTTATTTATTAAAATTTATTAATAAATAAGCTCTTATGACGTTACAAGAAGTTGATTCCGCTAGTGAAAATTATCGTAAAAGAAAGTTGTATTGAATATTGCAATACGCTTCTTTATAATGGCATATTTATGAATAAACTACCAGTTTTGTATGAACAACGCCGAGTACAAAAACAGATTTTATAAAATTCTAATAACTCATTATTTACTATGTTTAACAAACTTTCTTTAGGGTTTCCACAAATGTTTAATCTTTCTTCTGCACATATCTTACTCTATTTATCCAACTCTCACGCGTGTTCTTCAACCATCTGGCGTCGTGTCTTCCATTAGCGATAGGTGATATCGTTGTATGGATGCGCTAGTGCCTGACAGTCCCGCAGATGCTCACTGGCCATTCCAGGATTGCACAGTGGGTAATGGGCATTTGTCGTTTGGAGGGAATCAAATACGGTTGAGATGGACTCGCAGGTAGCCATCCCCTGTGGCTAAGCGGAAGCTTCATTTCATTCCGGATTTCCTGAGATTGCCCCCACGGCAGCTTCAGAGTACTATGCGTGTCATTGGTGACGGACTCTTAGAGTAAGCGGAATGTCTGGTGGAACCGTCTCCAAGGTTGGCCTTGACGTCGGCTCTTTCCTTGCCAGGAATTCCTGCTTGGCTTGGTAGCGATTGTAGGATTACTATCCTGACAGATACGTGTTCTGCCAGTTTAATAGGGTACTGGATTGTTCTCAAGCAGTGCATAAGGGCGTTGTTGGTAACTGCAGCAATTGCTACCTGTGTGTCGATCAAGAAGACCAATGTCCTCAGGTATAGGCTGCTGGCTAGCAGTTGTCCAGGAGCTTCGTAGCTCGCACACCTCACAACTACTAGCACTCCCTCCAGCCTCGATGTGTTTCCAAATAGATGGCGGCACCACTCCGCACCTGCTCTTCTTACTTCAGGCAAGTATGAGCCATCAGTATAGGTTTGAAGACATTCGTTGCCCAGATATTTGACTACTTACAAATCGTACATGAACATGTACAAGGGGTACGTTAATAATAAAAATACTACAGTAAGCACTAGAAGCAACTGAGGCGTAATATAAATCCTTCTGTACATATCAATTGGTAAAAAATTGAGGGGAGATAAAAAGGATTTAAATAAATGATATGTGGGGTTAAATTTAAAAATACTACGTTTATTCCGCGTATAATTAGAAAAAAATATATACAGTTTCAGACAAAAAGTGGCCGCATTAGGATTAGTCAACAATTGTGTTCACTTGGTAAAATATATATTTAATTGATTTATAAGGAAATTTCAAATTAATTTATCCCTATAGGCCATCCCTTAACTAAATGTATGTATCAAAACAGTGGAGGATATTCAAATAGAAGACATATTTAATAATTTCTTATTACTATCAACATAGCTTTTCGTTTGTAGATAGTACCAACATCATCAGCAATTAAAAATGCAATTACTGATGATTTGTGTACTGTTATTTGTTAATGTTATTAATAGTATTATAGCATAGTACTGTTTTATATATACATATATATACATACATAGATAGATAGATAGATAGATAGATAGATAGATAGATAGATAGATAGATAGATAGATAGATAGATAGATAGAGAGAGAGAGAGAGAGAGAGAGAGAGAGAGAGAGAGAGAGAGAGAGAGAGAGAGGGAGAAAGAGAGAGCAATAATGTGAAAGGTGTTTGTACTTAATATGATATTTTGTTCTTACAAAAAATGTGTTTAAAATTCTGTACATAAGAGATTAACTAAATATTTATCTAGGAGCTTTGCTTTAGTATATTTCATTTAAATCATGATATATATATATATATATATATATATATATATATATATATATATATTAAATATGGTGATATGTTTTCTTGTAATATAGTTAATAAATTAAAAATATTTCAAAAACAAGAATACTTTTAATGAATATATTTATTCAAAGCTTTTCGCCGATAAAATAGTACCAGCATCTTCAGGAAAAATTATGTAATAAAAAATCTTAGATAATTATCTTATTTTTTTCCTGAAGATGCTGGTACTATTTTATCGGCGAAAAGCTTTGAATAAATATATTCATTAAAAGTATTCTTGTTTTTGAAATATTTTTAATTTATTATATATATATATATATATATATATATATATATATATATATATATATATGTATATATATATAACAAAATGAATATTCCTGATGATGTTGGTATTGTTTGCCAACGAAAAGCTTTGAATTGTACATTCAATAATTATTCTTGTGTTTGTATTTTGACTTAGTTCTTTATTAATACACAAGAACACATATTGCAAACTTATATATATATATATATATATATATATATATATATATATATATATATATATATATATATATATATAATATTAATAGGTTATTTAACAGAGGCGGATAAGATGTAACCTATTAGCCCTCTCTCGCTCTTCCCCCCCTCTCTCTCTCTCAACTCATTCTCGGCTTGTCCACCTCCTTCCCATATGATTGTACTAGTATCCTTGTGTTTTCTTACATTCTCTCACCACCTACTGAAGCTGCACTCGTTCTCGCCTTGACGGTTTTTAATTGTATTTAAATGCAGTTCAATATACGATGGCGCGCCCACGTTATAGCGACAAACTGGTCAGCAATAACTCGCTCAGGTCCACCTTCGCCTGACGTTAATAACGGATGAGTTATGTGTTATTAAACGCGGCCGCGTTTTGTTTATGGACCCGTCACCGGGATATTTTATTTCGTTAAGTTGCTGCAACCGGCGTCCGATAACTATTTACTCTAATGAACTATTTGGCACGGCAATGTTTTTTCCAATTACGCGGGCGGGAAAGTTGTGCTCGCGATGACGTATATTTGGCTTCAAATGTTTAATGGAGATTTAAATATTTTGAAATATATTTTGCAGATTTAATTATTTTACGGGCGATTAACATTTGGTGCTATTTAAATGAAAACGGGTAATTTCTCATTATTTTTAAAAAAACGTTTCATCTGAGCTTACATAAAATGTTAAATTTTGCCCTTTCAGTAGTTTATTCTGCCTGCTGATATTGACAAATTCACTTAACATCTGTTCTCCTCTCTCTTAGAGGTTACCATGTCAAATAAATCATTCGATTCATTTAAATATAAATCACCATCAAGTTAATAATAACAATAAGAAAAACAAATACGATTTAGGCTTAAAATTGAAAATTAAAAAAAATAAGTATTAAAATTACTTAATAAGGAGTGTTATCTTTAAAAATACGTAAGGGTTGCTGTTAAGTGTTTGTCTCAATTATTAAATTCCTTCTATTCGCTCACACTCTACACACATACACACACACACACACACACACACACACACACACACACACACACACACACACACACACACACACACACACATATATACATATATACATTGTACAAATTTTCAATCATCGTTATAATACGTTTTTATTAATCCAACCAATGCGTTTCGACTAACCAATACTGGATAACAATTGATGTTAATAATTTTTTCAAATATTAATTCAATAAATTAATTAAATTATATTAATTAAATAATTTAATAAATTAAATAAATTATAAAAATTCGGGTGGTCCGGAATCAAATTGAGAATCTTCATGTTCGAAGTCTAGCACGTCTTGGCACTGCGCCAACTTTTCAATTCCTAAAAATAAATTGCTCAAAAATGTATACGAATTTTCCCCCCATCTGGTTGTTTTCGGAACCTCCATTGTACAACCTTAAACTATTGCCATGCATATCACACAACATTTAAAATAATGCTCTTGGTTTAAAAATGAATGAAAAGAATAAAATGAAGAAACAAAATGGAAATAAACAAACGATGATAAAAAATTTTTAGTAGGATTTTACCTTAAAAAAAAATTATATTACTTGTCTAAAGATTTTAGTATTTAAATTAGAAAATAAGGTAATAAAAATAAATATTTTTCATTTACAAAAAAGTGTTTCAAACAAAACTATAGATGTTTTGCATGATCTTTGCTTTATGTATTTCGCCTATTAAAATTGATTTAGTGATTAAATGTTTTTGATTATTTGATCAATTCCTACTATTGCTTTACACTCTCCAGTATATATATATATATATATATATATATATATATATATATATATATAACTTATATATATATATATTTATTTATTTATTTAATTATTTATATAACGTATATGAATTCATCACGCTATTGTAAGTTTATATTCAACATTAAATTGATTCAGTACTTTTTTGTGTACAGATACGCTTGATTATGGATTCAAATTTGATGGAACATAGTGAAGCCACACTTTGGTAAGTGATTTACCATTTAATAGTTTAGCTCCATTAACTATACGAAAAACCCCATAACAATTTTTCAAGTGATTTTCTATTTCAAGCCCTTTAATTAGTTTACACTCTCCTTATATACATATATACATTATATATATATATATATATATATATATATATATATATATATATATAAGTATATATATATATATATATATATATATATATATATATATATATATATATATATATATATATATACTTATATATATACTTATATATATTTACTTTTTATTCATACATATGTTAAAATACAATTCTTTAAACTTGTAATGGATAAAACTGATTGTTTATGTACTTTATCAAATATTATTTCATTATATATTGAATTAAATTTAGTTTTAAAGAAGAAAACCCTTTCACAATTGAGGCAAGGCCTGCACTATAGCTATTTCGTCCCATTTGGCACAAAATAAGTGATAAGGATAAGATTTCATTACACAGCTGATTTTGTTTTATAGGATATGTGTTAGAACAGCTGTTTTACGCATAGGTTATAGTACTTTATTTTTATTAATTGTAATTATTTAATAAAAAATATTTAAAACAATTATTTTTATTGACCTATGTAGGAATACTCCCTTCGAATACTCTTTTTGGAAAGTCTGATATTAGATGTAACAACCTTAGATACAAATTGTAAGTTTTCATTAAATAACTTGTCCCTAAAGACAAGAAATGTAAACAGATTTGTTTAAATAATTTGCTCTCTCTTTTTCTCCCTATTCCTCTCTTTTCAACGCTCACAATATTTTCAATTGATAATAAATTTGGATTAACAAATGAAAAAAGAAAGAATTCTCTGTTGTTGTAGAAGTAAATGAAGTATACGGCCTCTATCATCAAAGCAATATGCTTAATAACTACTAAGACGTTGCAACGATGCAAGTGCAAAATGTTAACACCAGTCCACTTAATCTATTATTGAGCAAAATGAAATAAAAATATGGTTTATTTTTACAGTTTTATTAGAATCGTAAATACATTTCAAATATATACTCAAACACCCATACAAAATACGTTTGACATCCCTCTTAAAAATTAAAAAAAAATTATTTAATTTTTAGGATAGTGGGTAATATCTTTTAATTTAAGATAATTCTGTAACATTGATGCTCGTGTGTCTGTGTTCGCTTGCCCGTGCCAAGTAAAAACAATTGAGGTATAAGTACAATGAAGATATCCCGAGACATAAACAAGTAATATGGAGAACGATATTTTTAAAGTCAATTCCTAAGGTCGACAAATGAAACTGTTATTTTAAATAATATTTTTATTTAATATCTGTTAATAACTATTAATTTTTTATATTGGCTAGTGACAGATAACAGACAATTTTGCTTTTTTAAACACTCAACGTTTCAAATTTAATAGGTTGACTCCGTTATTAATAGTAGATGTGTTAGTATATGTATCTGTGGTTTGTCTGTTTTATTGTGATAGAAAATATTTTTACTTGTAAACAGATATTTGTTAGAAGTTTTGTAATTTGTTGATTTTTATTATGTTTTATATAATGTTATGTATTTTATAAATCGTAAGTTATGTTGTATAGTTGTTTAATTAAAATTGACCTCTTTGAAAGGAATTTCGGAAAGAAATTCGATTCATTGAGTGTTTAAAAAAGCAAAATTGTCTGTGATCTGTCGTTAGCCTGTATAAGAAATGTTATTTTAGTTACTTTTTATTTTATAATTACAATTATTATAAATATGGAAATATCATTCTATCCATGTCTTGTAATACTTCACTATTGCAAAAAACCTTTTTCTTATAGTTACATATAGTAGAACTTTAAACACTCTTTAGCTCTGGGAAAGGTAGCAGAGTGGTAAAAGTGCTGTTTTTTAAATATGTAAATCCACACTTCATATCCGACCAGGACATAAAATTTTTAAATTTACATAAATATATAAATATTTGAAAAAACATCAATCATAATCCACCATGGATTTTAAAAAAATGTATTTGAACTTGATTGGATGAATAAAAACTTATTTTTATTAACAATGTAAAATGTTTACTATATATATATATATATATATATATATATATCAGGAAAGTGTGAGTTAATAGATGGAATTTAAAAATAAAGTAATCTAATTTTTCCCTCGTTTAATTCTCCGTACATTCACATTCAGAATTAAATAAACTACAAGAAGATTTAAAACTATTCATATCTCGTTTCGTTCTTTTTGCTAAATGCTCCGTTGGGTAAAATTTATCCGATAAAATTTACAAATTCAACATGGCGCCTTCGCAGCGAGGTTCTTCGATCTCACAATTCCACAACATTTAAAAATTAATATACTTAATTATAACTTGGCATCTTAATGTAATTGTAAAGGGAATCAGTAGAATTAATTTCATGTTTTATTCATTTGTAAGATGTAAAGTTGGAGGGAGGGTGAAGCGTCCGCTTTAATCCGATAAAACGCGTTTGTCGCTTTAGTTGCATTGGGTAACCGGTCGACGAAATATTATGGATAGTGTGTTAAATAAAAGCAAATTACTTGCCACTGAACCGACATTCTCAAGCGAATTTCTTATTTTAATAACCTATTACAAATGATAATTTGTTTAGAAACGTAACCTCTCTGACATTCATCATCGGCCTTTCTGGATCAGTTGTAGACATATGTTTCCTAAATATAGCTTTTTAAAATTCTAAGCACTAGAAGAACTACTTTAACGCCCGATCATTAAAGTCATTTTCGCTATGGCTACAGCAATTTGTATCATCGTTGTTTAGTTCGTATGATTTTTATTTGTTCTTGAAGGAAGATTTGAAAATATTCTCGAGAACACCTTTATCTGTATAATAAGTATCCTTGATAAATGATATTATAATTTAATGTACTTTCCATTACAAAAATTTCTTTTAAATTAGTAATCTCTTTATAACGCCTACGCAATTACCGTTTGGGCTGCTCAGGGAATAAAACTTATTCCAATCATTTGTATGCGACTTTTAAAGCGTAATTTTCTATAGTTCAGCATATACGACTATTTTATATGGGGGTGAATGAATAGAACGTGACGTCATCATTTGGGAAATCTTACTACAATGCCTAACACTTTACGCATTACGCCTTATCGGTTTATACAAGCTTTCTCTCTTTACATAAATATACCAAGGATGTCCAAAAAGCCAAACATTGCAGTAAGTCAAGTTTACAGCTAATTTCGTATCACTTAGAGTTTATTTGGAGGTTATGTTTAAATCATTTACCAAAGTATTCAGCTTTATTGTATATTTGATTAAACTTTGCGATGACGTACAAGCGCGTATAGCAAGTCGAAGCTGTTTTTTTAATCGAAGGTTCTGTGACTTTCTATTTTACACTAGAAGGACGTTATTTAACATAAGACATCCTCTATTTATCTACAGTTTAGATGCAACTCCTACTGCCAAGATGCTGCAACAGGATAGTTTACAGATAGTTTATAGGAAATTCAAGAAAAACCGTGATAGCACACTAGAATTGAGTGACTTGTAAACCTATTTGAACTTGTTCTTTATTCCCTGATTATGCATTTAGCTAAAGCATAATCTAAGCTTTATTGGCTCCTACGTCTGAGTAGGCGGGGATAAACTCTGAACATCTCAGGAACAGATGAATAAAAGTAATTTCTTTTTTTACGAAAATCGCGTTTTGTATATCCCTCAGTGGCTTACAGTTAAGAAACTCCAGTGGAGATATCTATTTACACCTTGCAGCCAAATACGTTTCTCTCTAGGTCTAGAAATTTTATTTTGCACATTTGTATTTAGGATATTTTCTTTCTATTTTTGTGCGACCCAGTAATTTTAGTTTGAAGAAAACAACCCCTTAGTTCTTTAATAAGTGTGACGTATTTATTTTACCACGCAAATGCAAATATCTGATAATATTAACGTTGTCTTATGTAGAGTAACGTAATTACCTGCTATTTCCAGCATAGTTACACTACTCCTTGACGCGTTTCGGAGCGCCTCCATCTGTCAGAAAGTTTTATGACGGATAGACGTTTTATGATGAACAGTTAATAAAACGTTCTGACAGATGGAGGCACTCCGAAACGCGTCAACGAGTAGTGTAACTATGCTGGAAATGGCAGGTAATTATGTTATTATAAATAAGAATATAAATCCTAGCGGAAAAGTAGAAACTTATAAAAAAAATATTATTTTATATTTAGGCTTATAGTTGATCGTAAAACCTACTACTTATAGTAATTGTAAATATAAGCTAAAGAAGATTAGGGCAGGGATATAAAACCTTTGAGGGATAATAACAGGACCATGTAGTTCACGGTGTTCAATTTTAGTGAAGTGTTAGATCGGTGTAAGGTTCATCAACTTATCCTATGTCCTACGATTTGCCACAGGAAAATACGCACATTCGTAGTTGTAGACGTACGAGCCTATTTTACTGCCAGTACAATGGCGCAATCTAGCGGGGATGAACCGTGAACACTCATTAAACGGAATATATAAAACTGTTTTTTGAAGTAAATATGTCTGTTGCTGATTATGATTGTATGTTTTGCACGGGAGAAAAACTTTCACATCAGTCACGTCACGGGACTCACTTAATATTTTAGCTTAAATTTAGCTATTAACATTGGTCTCACGAAAAAAGAAACCAGTGTAATAAGCGGCCAGTGAAATGAGTGAATTTTACGGATTTTCTACCTGCGCCTAGAGTCTTTAACTTAAGTGAAATGAGCGATAAGCGAAATAAGCGACCTTCACAGAATTATACCTGCCCTGGATATTCCACACTCTTCTTAAGAAAGTTTAAAGTATTGGATTTTTTTATATGGTTTTTTAATTTCCATCACACTTTACCTAAGTTTTGGACTGGCTAATTGTTAATAAATCAATTCTATCATTTAGACGTGTTTAAAATCAGCCTTAACAAAGCTTCATCGACGTTTTTTTTTAAAATTTACGTTTTATAATTTTTAGTAACGCTTTATAGCCCGGCAAGCTGGCCTGAGCAACCGGGCGGGTCCACAGGTGGCGGATAGTGGGACGGCCTACAGAAATGTAGGTTACCTGTGAATAAGGATTCCGGAAGGTTTCTGAATATGCAGGCCTGGACCAAGGCTATGGTTCAAAGGTGAGGAATTATCCCTCCTCGTCAGTCAACCGGTTGGGCTTGGTAGAAATAACCGAGTGCTCTGACCGGGGAGACTGGGGTAGTTGGGAATTAAGTCCTCACAATGCTACTCTCACCTCCCGGGTGAACCAAGGGCAATGCGACAGTGAAGTAGGGGCGGGAAACTGCCCAAACGACACAGTTGTAAAAAAGAGAGTAAAGCAGGCTGTTCATCTGAGCAGTTAATAATGTCCTGAACTTGGGGTGTGCTTCAAGGTCAGTGACTGAATACCCAATCCAAGGTGGAAGGCATCGTGCCGAAGGATGAATGGCTGCAGGGTATAAAATGCAGTCCCAAACGATCCCCTTGAGGAACCAGACAAAACCTCATTGTATGTTGTCTTGCCAGGGCAGTGGGGGCTCTGCTCTGGTCGACCGTTATTTCCCCCATACTCGTGGGACTTTAATGGACCAAGTAAGTATAAGAATTAATTTCGAGACTGCACAGACAGTGGGAGCCAATGAGACGGCAAACCGTGAGTCTGTAGCAGATGTGTCAACGGCAACCATCACTGGGGGTGCGGGGGCGGCTGTCAAGCTGCCGACTGCAGAAACCGGTGAAGTGGCTGTAGAGTTGAGCTCAATGTCTAGTCCTGGGGCTGCTCTGCGGACCCAGGCGACTGCAAATTAAGCAGAACAATGATCAAGATCCTCCAAGTGAACCTACAGCATAGCAGGGCGGCGAGTGCTGTCGCGTGTAGGATGCTGGACAGGGGAGAGGTGGACTTGGTGCTCATCCAGGAACCATGGATTTCTGGAGGAAAAATATGCGGGCTGGCGACATCTGGAGGTAAGTTGTTGTATGATAAGGACTCCGGTGTTCCCAGGACGTGTATCCTGGTTAGGAGGGGGTTGTGTGCTTTTGTACTAACGAACTTCTGTTGCAGGGATTTGTTAGCAGTGACGGTGGAGCTGCGGGCGGAGGGGGGGATGAAGAGGCTGAACCTGGCCACGGCATATCTCCCCTTTGACTGCGCGGGGGCTCTGCCAACACAAGAGCTGAGGAGCCTGGTCGAGCACTGCGAGGCTGTGGATGAGGAGCTGCTGGTGGGTATGGATGCTAACTCCCATCACACTTCGTGGGGTAGTACAGGTACAAACACTAGAGGTGAGGAACTTTTAGCTTATCTTAGCTCTAAGAATCTACTAGTCCTAAATCAGGGGGAAGAGCCGACGTTTGTCACTAGGGCCAGACAGGAGGTCCTGGACATTACGGTGGCATCGAACCAGATGGCTAGGTATGTACTAAATTGGCATGTGTCGGATGAACCATCTTCTTCTGATCACAGACATATTAGGTATGATATCTCTCTAAATCCAGCCATGCTTCGTCCAACCAGGGATCCAAGAAGAACAGACTGGGACTCCTACAGGAGGGACCTGGGTGTTCGGATTGAGGAGGCTGGATTGGAGTATGGTGGGAGGAGAGAGCTAGAAGACTCTGCCACATTGGTTGGCGAGGCTATAATAGAATCCTTTACCGATAACTGCCCTCTCAGTGAGGGGAGGAAAGTAGGGGATCCGTCATGGTGGAACAAGAAGCTAGCCAAACTTCGGAAGACCACCAGGAGACTCTTTAATAGAGCAAAAAAGAACGGGGAGTGGGACCTGTATAGGAAAACACTAACCGAATACAACAGGGCAATTAGAGAAGCGCGCAGGAAGTCCTGGAAGGAGTTTTGTCATGAGATTGACAAAACTCGGGAAGGGGCACGACTGTATAAAGTGCTCTCTAAGGACCCAGTGAACCCGGTGGGGATGCTAAGAACTCCACTGGGAAATATAACAAAAACGGCAGGGGAAACTGTGGAAGAATTAATCAGGACACATTTCCCTTCCAGTACCCTGAGGAAACTTGGGGGAGTAGACACTGAACCGGTTACCAAACTCTCCACAAGACGTGGTAAGAGGGAGGACTGGGAAGTGGCAAGGAGGATAGTAACTCCACAAAGGGTAAGATGGGCTATTGGCACTTTTAAACCCTACAAATCTCCAGGTCCAGATGGGATCTATCCTGTGCTGCTGCAGCAGGGAATGGATATGCTGGTGCTGGTACTTACTAAATTATACAGGCTAAGCATTGCTCTAGGGCATGTGCCGGCAGCCTGGAAATCTAGTAAGGTGGTCTTTATACCTAAGCCCACCGGTAACCAATCGGAAGGGAAAGGATACAGACCTATCACACTCATGTCCTTTGTTCTCAAGGGACTTGAAAAACTGGTTGATAGGCATATTAGGGGGGGTGCTTTGGCTATCAAACCACTGCATTGGAACCAGTATGCCTACCAACCGGGGAAATCTTGCGAGGGAGCTCTCCATCAAGTGGTTGGTAGGATTGAGCAAATGATCGCTAAGAAAGGTTGTGCCATAGGTGCCTTCCTCGACATTGAAGGGGCTTTCAATAACCCCTCAGTGGAGACGATGGTAAGTGGTGCAAGACGTCATGGAGTGGATGCGACCACGTGTGGTTGGATAAGTTCCATGTTAACAAACAGAAGCATTTCTGTAGAGGTGGCAGGGGAGGTCAGAAGGGCGGAGACAAGTCTGGGCTGTGCACAGGGGGGGGTTCTCTCTCCTCTGTTGTGGTGCCTAGTGGTTGACAACCTTATTGAACTCCTGAATGAACAGGGGTACTTCTGTCTAGGATATGCGGACGACATAGTTGTCCTGATCCTGGGCAGATTCCCTGATACAGTCCTTGAGGTAATCAGAAATCCTCTACGACTGATTGAAGAGTGGTGTAAAAAGGAGAACCTTAGGGTAAATCCAAAAAAGACTGCTCTCATTAACTTCACCAGACAGCGAAAAGATCTGACGACCAGGATGCCCCGCTTGTTTGGTGAATACCTTGAGTTTGTGGGGGAGGTGAAGTACCTGGGAGTTACTCTGGACAGGAAACTCACCTGGAATCCACATCTTGAGAGGACAGTTAACAGGGCTAAAAGGGCACTGATGACTGTGAGAAGAATGGTGGGTAAGAAATGGGGACTGAAGCCATCAATGATGCACTGGATGTATCTGAGGGTGATAAGACCTATGGTTACCTATGGAGCTCTGGTGTGGTGGACAAAGGCCAACCAGGCACAGACAAGAGCTAAACTGAGCTCTATCCAGAGATTGGCCTGTCTGTGCACACTGGGAGCGATGTCAACTACACCAGGTGCAGCAATGGAAGTAATGCTTAACCTCCCTCCCCTTGAGCTTGTCCTTAGGGGAGAGGCGAGGCTAGCGGCATGGAGATTGCGCAACTCGAGCAACTGGGCTAACCTCCCAGATGTCTCGGGACATATGAGTATCGAGTGCGTGGTCAAAGAACCCGTCTTGGAAATGGGCAGCGACCACATTACTCGAATGTTTGCACCTGACCAGGTCCACCAAACTGTGATGGAATGGTCAGGGACATTAACATCGGGAGCTCAGATCTGGTACACAGATGGCTCCAAGATGGACTTCGGCACTGGAGCGGGGGTGTATTGTAAAAACCCAAGGGTAGAACTAGTTTTTTCCTTGGGGAGGCATACCTCTGTCTTTCAGGCCGAAGTATATGCTATAAATGCCTGTCTGGGAGAGATAGCGAGAAGGGAAACACATGGGTCCCGGATTGCTATTTTCTCCGACAGTCAGGCAGCAATTAAGGCACTAAACGGACACGTGGTCACCTCGGCCATAGTCAGGGAGTGCCTAATTAACCTACAAGCTCTGGCAAGGCACAATCAAGTCAAGATTGGTTGGGTGCCAGGGCATAGGGGAATACTTGGAAATGAAGCCGCAGATGCGCTGGCCAGGGAGGGGTCCTCGACTCCCCTGATTGGACCGGAACCTGCGGTGGGTATTTCCAAATCCATGGTCAGGATGACAGTGCGAAGGTGGATGGCTGAAAGACACTGTGAGCACTGGATCAGGGCCGAAGGGATGAGGCACAGTAAGCTAACCCTTAGGAGACCTTCCTTGGGGCTGCAGAAGAGTCTCATCTATCTGTCTAGGCAGGAATTAAGGATAGCCACAGGACTACTCACGGGACACTGTGGACTAAGGAAACATTTGCATAAAATGGGTATCTACAAGGATGAACCAGTGTGCAGATTGTGCGGGCAGGAACAGGAGACTGCCACACACATTATTTACAGATGTGGAGTACTTGCTGAGAGGCGCTTCAACCTCTTTGGTGATGGAACGGCTTTGGTGGATGCTGAAGGTAAAACTCTAGTCAGGAAACTCCTAAACCTGGTAAGAGGGAAGGGGTTATTTGACTAGATCAGGGAGGTAAGTACAATATACCTTAAGGTAGCAGTGCTTCGGGCAATTCAAACCCGCTCCCAAGTTATAAAAAAAAAAAAAAAAAAAAAAAAACGCTTTATAGTGTTTAATATTTTTTTAAATATTTACATAAGTTTATATTTATCTCTATATTTTTGTATCTTTCTCTTCTCTATGACCATCAACTAAATCCAGGTTTTGAAGGTAGGACAAAGACAAGCCTTTATGTCACCATTTTCTTCATATTTTTCCATTGCTTTTACAATAGCTGTATCCACTTCCTTTTACTTCAGCTTTTTCGTTTCCCTTCCAAGTTTAACTGTAATGGACTGTGGAAGTGTAGCTTGGTCGCTTATTTCCCGCATTCCAGATTCGGTATCCCTTAGTTGAATGTCCTTGGCGATGGCAGGGGTAGTTTGGCAGCTTAACATATGCATAACATGCGACTTAAAGTCACGTGACTTAGTGTACGATAGTTAAATAAGGAAGAGCTGTAGATCAGTTAACGCTATCCAGAGATCCATTGCCACTCTAGTCAGATATATATCGACGAAATATTAATAGAGCGGTTCAAGCTGCTAATTGTTTGTAATGGTTTCACCCTTAAATGTCAGAGTTGTTAATGGTAAGAAATGTCTATTGACAGATCCTGGATCCAAAAGAAAAACGTCGACGTTTTTAAAGTAAAAAACTAGAGCAACCCACCTGTAGGCAAGGCAAAGGAGGAACAGCTGGATCTTGGAGAAATGCAATTCTCATACGAACTAAATCAAGTTGGCACTGATCCGTGGCATTTGCATCAACTCTGTACTACAACTTCGAGCCCATTAACCACTGCCTTGAAACAAAAGCAACGTGCACCAGTAGCTCATTCCACGCAACTTTAAAGTGTTCATTCAGCCGCGTTCATTTGACTTTCAGTTCAGATTAATCAATGCCAATAGATCCGTGTATTCCTTGCAAGCTGTTGATTATTTAATGCCGCGTCAGTCGCCTCAGTTACAAACGGGCCTTCGTGCAAATCTCTACTCATCATCGTCGCTTTCAACTTGTTTTTATTTAATCAGCGTATATTCTTCAAACTTCATTATTTAATTTGTTTTATTATCGCCTTTCATTAGCTGTATAACTGATTCGTTAGCGGAATGTTTGATTATTGCTAAAGAAAATAAAACTTCATTTGGCGCATGAAAAACCGAAAGTCGTTATGACACTGCACGGGACACCAGAGCGATTTGGTTTATTAAGGTCTAAATACAGCTGGCTGCAATTAAGACTACGGGATAAACAGAGCGTTACGCCAAATCATAGGAAATATAAAGCTACTTTTATAATAAAATGTAAATGTGAAAGTTAAGCAAAATATATTACATTTTGTTAATGTTACATTTAATTTTTTAAGCATTAGTTTGAATATATCTCATGTAAATAATCTATGTATTGTATTACATTAATAATAAACTTTCAAATTATTCCTTAAGAATTGATAAATATTTACAACAAATTGAACAATTGTATAAATGCGCCTTCAGAAATTTTTAATTGAGAAAATCATTTAATTTTGCGTAATGAGAAATCATGGTAACATTTCTTGTCAGACGCGTCTAGAAAAGTTTGCATTTATAAAAAATGGTTAAAACATACGTAACCTATACCTGTCGTCATGTTGAACTATTTGTATTGAGAACTGTCACAATTTAAGTAAATTAATATGTTTTTAACTGATCAAAACTATTTAATAATATTCTTCCTCTTTAACAATGTTCAATAAAAAATTTCTTTTAAGAATTGAAAAATATTTGTGAAATTTGTAAGAAAACAGAAGTGAATTTTTTATAGCCACACCTATAAAAATTTTGATTTGAGAAAACATTTAATTTGAGTTAATGAAAAAATATCTAAACATTGGTTTTATCAGACAAATGATAGCCTAACAATATTTTCATTTAAAAAATTGAACTAAAAATACATAACTTACTATTATCGTTATATTAAATTATTTGATTTGAGATTTATGAATATTTAAATAAATTAGTGTATACTTTAATTGACCAAAACTATCTAATAATAACCTTTTCCTTTAACAATGTTTAATAAATAATGTAACATAAACTACGTAATAAAATAGCTGTTTTACAACATAGTGTATAACACGAAATCAGCTGTTGCATGAAAACATATGTTATCATTTAATTCAATTTAAGGTGACTGATAGCGTAACCCGAAGTTGAACTGACGTGAAATTGTATGTTTATGTCCATTCCATAAGGTTTTGTAGGCGTCGCTATAGAAGTTTCCTTAGTAAACAATAATGTATTACTTCTTATGATTTATAGCTGGGGATCTCAATCTTTCAAACTCTGCGCCCCTCCGTCTTTATAGCACCGACATAAGGTAGCGCCTCCTTGAACTTATATTTGATCAACAATTACAGTAATTGAAAGAAATTTAAACTGATTTAGGTCAATAAACATCACATAATTTTAATTAACTTTTAATATAAATATTTATATAACATATTAACCCTCGGGTAGGCGCGCGGGCTACAGGTGTAGCCCAGTGTTTTTGTTTAGTCTGCAACGTATCTTCTAAGACTAGTGGAGGGAAGCCTACGTCATTAGCTGTTGTCTGTCATCTACTCTACTCACTGAGTCGGTGATTGTCACTCAAAGTGTGTGCGTTTTGTAATTGTTTACGACTAAAGTTGTCTGGGCTACGCCTGTAGCCCGTGCGACCTTTTGTGTTATGAGTGAAGCAAAGCGCGCCCGGTTATCACGTGCAGGTAGTTTTTATGAACTTATGGGTGATTGTTTGTCAGATGAAGAGAAAACCCTCGTATCTTACTTCACCAAGAAGTCAGTAGTACTTCTGTCTACGATGCATGAATGCATTACGACCACAGGATTGACGAGGATTCAGGGTATTTACAGAAGCCCGAAATAATATAACAAGACAAAAATTGAAGTTGACGTATTAGAATAAATGTGTGCCAAATACGATGTAGTATGAAATATGAAACGATGGTTCTATTGTTTTATTCTCTAAATATAGCAGCCATAATTGCGTCCAGAATTTACATTACCAACAAAGCTGGAGGGTCACCATTGTCAAGCAGTGAGATTATTACAAACATTGCTTGGGATCTAATTGTACCTAAAGTAAGCGAAAGGGTTAATGTTACTATGCTACATGTAGAACTAAAGAGGCGAAAGAAACCTTCTTGGAACCGATGAACTATGCTACCTGTAGAACTAAAGAGGCGAAAGAAACCTTCTTGGAACCGATGAACTATGCTACCTGTAGAACTAAAGAGGCGAAAGAAACCTTCTTGGAACCGATGAACTATGCTACCTGTAGAACTAAAGAGGCGAAAGGAACCTTCTTGGAACCGATGAACTATGCTACCTGTAGAACTAAAGAGGCGAAAGAAACCTTCTTGGAACCGATGAACTATGCTACCTGTAGAACTAAAGAGGCGAAAGAAACCTTCTTGGAACCGATGAACTATGCTACCTGTAGAACTAAAGAGGCGAAAGGAACCTTCTTGGAACCGATGAACTATGCTACCTGTAGAACTAAAGAGGCGAAAGAAACCTTCTTGGAACCGATGAACTATGCTACCTGTAGAACTAAAGAGGCGAAAGAAACCTTCTTGGAACCGATGAACTATGCTACCTGTAGAACTAAAGAGGCGAAAGAAACCTTCTTGGAACCGATGAACTATGCTACCTGTAGAACTAAAGAGGCGAAAGAAACCTTCTTGGAACCGATGAACTATGCTACCTGTAGAACTAAAGAGGCGAAAGAAACCTTCTTGGAACCGATGAACTATGCTACCTGTAGAACTAAAGAGGCGAAAGAAACCTTCTGGAACCGATGAACTATGCTACCTGTAGAACTAAAGAGGCGAAAGAAACCTTCTTGGAACCGATGAACTATGCTACCTGTAGAACTAAAGAGGCGAAAGAAACCTTCTTGGAACCGATGAACTATGCTACCTGTAGAACTAAAGAGGCGAAAGAAACCTTCTTGGAACCGATGAACTATGCTACCTGTAGAACTAAAGAGGCGAAAGAAACCTTCTTGGAACCGATGAACTATGCTACCTGTAGAACTAAAGAGGCGAAAGAAACCTTCTTGGAACCGATGAACCCCGGACTGAACATTAACCTATTGACACGGTTGGGAGCTGCTAAAGGCGCGGTAGAGGGATAGATCAACCTGGAAGTGCTACAACCAATGTGGAGATATGCCCTGACCACATCCTGCTAATACGTTCAACCCTATGAAAACTACACACCGATAAAACATTGGAAAGAACAATAACATTTTTGTTTGTCAGTGCATAGTCCTACCCAATTAACATAAAATGTATTTTTTTGGTAAAGAACACTCTTTTACATATAACAATGTATTTTTAATGTTTTCTAAAATCTGTATACTATATCTGATAAATTATATTTGAAAATAAATAAGTTTCCTGATATCATTATCTTAATTTAAAAAAATTTTTTTTTTGCTCCTAAAGTTAAGAGTATTTTGTGACGTAAAATTAATATAATCTGATTACAATGTTTAAAACCCATTTATAATCGAAATCTTACATTTAATTTCTTACAAATATGTTAAAAAGTATAATAGGAAACAGTCACGGTAGTAACACATTTAAAAAAATATTTTTTAATAGTAAATTTTAAATAAAAAGAGAGTGGTCTACAGTGGTAGCCCATGCGCCTAAATGTGTACTTTTAACCACGCGTCTACGGAAGGGTTAATATATTTCGCCCTATAACTGATCATAGGGATATAATCCGACAAACTGATTCAGTCCTTGCATATCATAAATCTTAAGAAATGTATAACATAGGTAAATATATAATGCTAAATCATCATTGCTATATATATAACAATGCTATATACCATTGTTTTCGCATGGAGAAAACGATTATATAGTAAATTAAAACTCTTTGAACTAAAACCTGTGCTCCAGAGATGTTATGCTTGGAGTTCATAACTCATAAACACTAAATGACTAAAATTTCTACTAGAAACAATGATGTAGTTCAGTACGTACATGTGACGTCAGTATACCCGTTGGTACACCTAATTGAACACGCACATCTCTTGCCTGTAGGCAGTTTCATTGCACTTATCCACGCCCCCCTAAAACCCTTCTACGCCGCACCAGGAAGCACCCCGCTTAGTTTAAGAACCCCTGATATATAATAAGATAATATCTCTAATAGATCAATTTAATTGAATCTATTTGGAAAATCGAAATATAATCAACAGCCCTAAAATTCTGCAACTATTTATTCTATTTTTATTCTGCAACTGTTTATTCATCGACCAATCACAAGAGAGGTTTATATATTTTTAAAACTGAGCATTAAGCAGAAACGTGATGACACTAAAACCAGCGCCATTTTGAAACGGATATGCGATAAGCCGGGCTAATCTAAAAACTGTGGATATTTGTTTTTACAAACAGCTGTTATATTTTACGTTCAGCACTGGACACTGGTGAAAAAAAAACCATGACCAGTTTCCGTTGTTGTGCGCCAAATCAAATGGTTAACACTTCCTGGGGTGGATAAAAATGTAATTTACCCCCTTCCCGGCTTGTTGCATCCGTGCTGTTAAGGAACATTGTGCGCTTCTCATAAAAGTAAGCATTGTGTTTGGCGATTGTGTTAGAGTTGACCTGTGTTTCTGTTTTGGTAACTTGTGAGGACACACAGGAATGTTTGCCTACATTTTGGTTTATATAAATGGGAAAAAAAACAATTTTCAATATCGAAAAATATTATTTTTAAAATTCCATTCATTAAAAAAAATATTTTTACAACTATACCCGGGCATTTTACAAAAGCGTTTTTATGTATTATGTTGTTCAGAAACGATTAAGGGGTTGTTAGCTTACAGTACTCTTATAAGTCAGATTCGAGACGATATGAGGGTATAGGAGAAGTGGTAATACGATTAACATTAATTAGGCCTATCTAGGTTAGTAAATATAGTATAATACAATGTATTAGATAACTATATTTACATTTACCTTATGAGAAAATAAGATTCGGAAAGTGTTGAGACTTCGTGCCAGCCGACTCAGAGGCAGTAGCCTCTAACGAGACGTTGTTCACGCAATGATTGCTTAGACTACGCTTTAGCTAAATGCAAAGTCAGGTAGTAAATAACGATCTACGAGAAGTCACTCATCTCCAGGGTGTTCTCGCTGTTTCCTAGAGTAAACTATCTGTAAACTAGCCGGTTGCAGCATCTTGGCAGTAGGAGTTCGATCTAAACTCTAAACTCTAGATGAATAGACCATGACCTATGTTAAATAACGTCCTTCTAGTGTACAATAAAAAGTCACAGAGCCTTCGACTAAAAAACAACTTCGACTTACTATATGCGCTTGTATGTCATCACAAAGTTTAATGAAATATACAATAAAGCTGAATACTTTGGTAAATGGTTTAAACGTAACCTCCAAATAAACTCTAAGTTTGAATAGCTGTCAACTTAACCTACTGTAATGTTTGGCTTTTTGGACAGCCTTGGTACATTTATGTAGAGAGAGAAAGCTTGTATAAACCGATAAGCCGTGATGCGTAAATTGTTAGGCATTGTAGTAAAAATTCCCAAATGATGACGCCACGTCTATTAGTTCACTCCCATATAAAATTGTCTTATATGCTGCACTATAAGACGCTACGCTTCAAAAGTCTCATAAAAATGATTGGAATTACTTTTATTCCCGAGTAGCCCAAACAGAAATTGCGTAGGAGTTTTGAAGGGTTTACTAATTGAAAAGGAATAATGGAAAGTATATCACATTATAATATCATTTATCACGCATACTTATTATACAGATAAAAGCGTTCTAGAAAATATTTTCAAATCTTCCCAGAAAGAAAAAGGGACTACACCTGTATCATTTTGATGCAAACTTTCACAAATGTTTGTCTAAAAGTTTCTACATTTTTACTTTAAAACTACAAACAGTTACTAAACCCCTCTCATTACTTTCACATCAAAGCAAACTTAAAAATATGCTTCTAACGAAGCTCAAGACCGACACTTTCCAACCCCTGAATGTAATTAATTACATTTCGTCATACAAGGGTTAAAACCCCTAAAACCTTCTTTAGACATAAAAATAAACGAGAAATTCTTAACGTCAACTACTTATAGGCTATGGGTAATATGCCATTACTTACATGTCATTATGCATTACATATACAGCACATTATATCACTACACATACAGGAAGCACATTACGCATTACACATACAGCAAGCATAATACACATTACACATACAGCAAGCATATTATATCACTACACACATAGGAATCACGTTATGTATTTCACATACAGCCCATTATGCATCACACATACAGAAACAACATTATGCGTTACACATACAGCAAGCATATTATATCACTACACACATAGGAAGCACGTTATGTATTTCACATACAGCCCATTATGCATCACACAAAAGGCAGGCACATTATGAATTACTCATACAGAAATAGCAGTGCGCATTACACATACAGTAGCCACAATATGCATTGTATATGCAGCAAGAACATTATGTATTACACATACAGAAACAACATTATGCGTTACACATACAGAAAGAAAGAGCATTGTGCATTACACATACAGTAGCCACAATATGCATTCTTTATACAGCAAGATTATGCATTACACATACAGAAACAACATTATGCGTTACACATACAGAAAGAAAGAGCATTATGCATTACATATACAGTAGCCACAATATGCATTGTATATACAGCAAGAACATTATGCATTGCACATACAGAAACAACATTATGCGTTACACATACAGAAAGAAAGAGCATTATGCATTACACATACAGAAACAACATTATGCGTTACACATACAGTAAGAAAGAGCATTATGCATTACACATACAGTAGCCACAATATGCATTGTATATACAGCAAGAACATTATGCATTGCACATACAGAAACAACATTATGCGTTACACATACAGAAAGAAAGAGCATTATGCATTACACATACAGAAACAACATTATGCGTTACACATACAGTAAGAAAGAGCATTATGCATTACACATACAGTAGCCACAATATGCATTGTATATACAGCAAGAACATTATGCATTGCACATACAGAAACAACATTATGCGTTACACATACAGAAAGAAAGAGCATTATGCATTACACATACAGAAACAACATTATGCGTTACACATACAGTAAGAAAGAGCATTATGCATTACACATACAGTAGCCACAATATGCATTGTATATACAGCAAGAACATTATGCATTGCACATACAGAAACAACATTATGCGTTACACATACAGAAAGAAATAGCAGTGCGCATTACACATACAGTAGCCACAATATGCATTGTATATGCAGCAAGAACATTATGTATTACACATACAGAAACAACATTATGCGTTACACATACAGAAAGAAAGAGCATTATGCATTACACATACAGAAACAACATTATGCGTTACACATACAGTAAGAAAGAGCATTATGCATTACACATACAGTAGCCACAATATGCATTGTATATACAGCAAGAACATTATGCATTGCACATACAGAAACAACATTATGCGTTACACATACAGAAAGAAAGAGCATTATGCATTACACATACAGAAACAACATTATGCGTTACACATACAGAAAGAAAGAGCATTATGCATTACACATACAGAAACAACATTATGCGTTACACATACAGTAAGAAAGAGCATTATGCATTACACATACAGTAGCCAAAATATGCATTGTATATACAGCAAGAACATTATGCATTGCACATACAGAAACAACATTATGCGTTACACATACAGAAAGAAATAGCAGTGCGCATTACACATACAGTAGCCACAATATGCATTGTATATGCAGCAAGAACATTATGTATTACACATACAGAAACAACATTATGCGTTACACATACAGAAAGAAAGAGCATTATGCATTACACATACAGAAACAACATTATGCGTTACACATACAGTAAGAAAGAGCATTATGCATTACACATACAGTAGCCACAATATGCATTGTATATACAGCAAGAACATTATGCATTGCACATACAGAAACAACATTATGCGTTACACATACAGAAAGAAAGAGCATTATGCATTACACATACAGAAACAACATTATGCGTTACACATACAGTAAGAAAGAGCATTATGCATTACACATACAGTAGCCACAATATGCATTGTATATACAGCAAGAACATTATGCATTGCACATACAGAAACAACATTATGCGTTACACATACAGAAAGAAATAGCAGTGCGCATTACACATACAGTAGCCACAATATGCATTGTATATGCAGCAAGAACATTATGTATTACACATACAGAAACAACATTATGCGTTACACATACAGAAAGAAAGAGCATTATGCATTACACATACAGAAACAACATTATGCGTTACACATACAGTAAGAAAGAGCATTATGCATTACACATACAGTAGCCACAATATGCATTGTATATACAGCAAGAACATTATGCATTGCACATACAGAAACAACATTATGCGTTACACATACAGAAAGAAAGAGCATTATGCATTACACATACAGAAACAACATTATGCGTTACACATACAGTAAGAAAGAGCATTATGCATTACACATACAGTAGCCACAATATGCATTGTATATACAGCAAGAACATTATGCATTGCACATACAGAAACAACATTATGCGTTACACATACAGAAAGAAATAGCAGTGCGCATTACACATACAGTAGCCACAATATGCATTGTATATGCAGCAAGAACATTATGTATTACACATACAGAAACAACATTATGCGTTACACATACAGAAAGAAAGAGCATTATGCATTACACATACAGAAACAACATTATGCGTTACACATACAGTAAGAAAGAGCATTATGCATTACACATACAGTAGCCACAATATGCATTGTATATACAGCAAGAACATTATGCATTGCACATACAGAAACAACATTATGCGTTACACATACAGAAAGAAAGAGCATTATGCATTACACATACAGAAACAACATTATGCGTTACACATACAGTAAGAAAGAGCATTATGCATTACACATACAGTAGCCACAATATGCATTGTATATACAGCAAGAACATTATGCATTGCACATACAGAAACAACATTATGCGTTACACATACAGAAAGAAATAGCAGTGCGCATTACACATACAGTAGCCACAATATGCATTGTATATGCAGCAAGAACATTATGTATTACACATACAGAAACAACATTATGCGTTACACATACAGAAAGAAAGAGCATTATGCATTACACATACAGAAACAACATTATGCGTTACACATACAGTAAGAAAGAGCATTATGCATTACACATACAGTAGCCACAATATGCATTGTATATACAGCAAGAACATTATGCATTGCACATACAGAAACAACATTATGCGTTACACATACAGAAAGAAAGAGCATTATGCATTACACATACAGAAACAACATTATGCGTTACACATACAGTAAGAAAGAGCATTATGCATTACACATACAGTAGCCACAATATGCATTGTATATACAGCAAGAACATTATGCATTGCACATACAGAAACAACATTATGCGTTACACATACAGAAAGAAATAGCAGTGCGCATTACACATACAGTAGCCACAATATGCATTGTATATGCAGCAAGAACATTATGTATTACACATACAGAAACAACATTATGCGTTACACATACAGAAAGAAAGAGCATTGTGCATTACACATACAGTAGCCACAATATGCATTCTTTATACAGCAAGATTATGCATTACACATACAGAAACAACATTATGCGTTACACATACAGAAAGAAAGAGCATTATGCATTACATATACAGTAGCCACAATATGCATTGTATATACAGCAAGAACATTATGTATTACACATACAGAAACAACATTATGCGTTACACATACAGAAAGAAATAGCAGTGCGCATTACACATACAGTAGCCACAATATGCATTGTATATGCAGCAAGAACATTATGTATTACACATACAGCAAGCATAATATACATTACACATACAGCAAGCATATTATATCACTACACACATAGGAAGCACGTTATGTATTTCACATACAGCCCATTATGCATCACACAAAAGGCAGGCACATTATGAATTACTCATACAGAAATAGCAGTGCGCATTACACATACAGTAGCCACAATATGCATTGTATATGCAGCAAGAACATTATGTATTACACATACAGAAACAACATTATGAGTTACACATACAGAAAGAAAGAGCATTGTGCATTACACATACAGTAGCCACAATATGCATTCTTTATACAGCAAGATTATGCATTACACATACAGAAACAACATTATGCGTTACACATACAGAAAGAAAGAGCATTATGCATTACACATACAGAAACAACATTATGCGTTACACATACAGAAAGAAAGAGCATTGTGCATTACACATACAGTAGCCACAATATGCATTCTTTATACAGCAAGATTATGCATTACACATACAGAAACAACATTATGCGTTACACATACAGTAAGAAAGAGCATTATGCATTACACATACAGTAGCCACAATATGCATTGTATATGCAGCAAGAACATTATGTATTACACATACAGAAACAACATTATGCGTTACACATACAGAAAGAAAGAGCATTGTGCATTACACATACAGTAGCCACAATATGCATTCTTTATACAGCAAGATTATGCATTACACATACAGAAACAACATTATGCGTTACACATACAGAAAGAAAGAGCATTATGCATTACATATACAGTAGCCACAATATGCATTGTATATACAGCAAGAACATTATGCATTGCACATACAGAAACAACATTATGCGTTACACATACAGAAAGAAAGAGCATTATGCATTACACATACAGAAACAACATTATGCGTTACACATACAGTAAGAAAGAGCATTATGCATTACACATACAGTAGCCACAATATGCATTGTATATACAGCAAGAACATTATGCATTGCACATACAGAAACAACATTATGCGTTACACATACAGAAAGAAATAGCAGTGCGCATTACACATACAGTAGCCACAATATGCATTGTATATGCAGCAAGAACATTATGTATTACACATACAGAAACAACATTATGCGTTACACATACAGAAAGAAAGAGCATTGTGCATTACACATACAGTAGCCACAATATGCATTCTTTATACAGCAAGATTATGCATTACACATACAGAAACAACATTATGCGTTACACATACAGAAAGAAAGAGCATTATGCATTACATATACAGTAGCCACAATATGCATTGTATATACAGCAAGAACATTATGTATTACACATACAGAAACAACATTATGCGTTACACATACAGAAAGAAATAGCAGTGCGCATTACACATACAGTAGCCACAATATGCATTGTATATGCAGCAAGAACATTATGTATTACACATACAGAAACAACATTATGCGTTACACATACAGAAAGAAAGAGCATTATGCATTACACATACAGTAGCCACTTTATGTATTGTATATACAGCAAGAACATTATGTATTACACATACAGAAACAACATTATGCGTTACACATACAGAAAGAAAGAGCATTATGCATTACACATACAGTAGCCACAATATGCATTGTATATACAGCAAGAACATTATGTATTACACATACAGAAACAACATTATGCGTTACACATACAGAAAGAAATAGCAGTGCGCATTACACATACAGTAGCCACAATATGCATTGTATATGCAGCAAGAACATTATGTATTACACATACAGAAACAACATTATGCGTTACACATACAGAAAGAAAGAGCATTATGCATTACACATACAGTAGCCACTTTATGTATTGTATATACAGCAAGAACATTATGCATTACACATACAGAAACAACATTATGCGTTACACATACAGAAAGAAAGAGCATTATGCATTACATATACAGTAGCCACAATATGCATTGTATATACAGCAAGAACATTATGCATTGCACATACAGAAACAACATTATGCGTTACACATACAGAAAGAAAGAGCATTATGCATTACATATACAGTAGCCACAATATGCATTGTATATACAGCAAGAACATTATGTATTACACATACAGAAACAACATTATGCGTTACACATACAGAAAGAAATAGCAGTGCGCATTACACATACAGTAGCCACAATATGCATTGTATATGCAGCAAGAACATTATGTATTACACATACAGAAACAACATTATGCGTTACACATACAGAAAGAAAGAGCATTATGCATTACACATACAGTAGCCACTTTATGTATTGTATATACAGCAAGAACATTATGCATTACACATACAGAAACAACATTATGCGTTACACATACAGAAAGAAAGAGCATTATGCATTACATATACAGTAGCCACAATATGCATTGTATATACAGCAAGAACATTATGCATTGCACATACAGAAACAACATTATGCGTTACACATACAGAAAGAAAGAGCATTATGCATTACACATACAGAAACAACATTATGCGTTACACATACAGTAAGAAAGAGCATTATGCATTACACATACAGTAGCCACAATATGCATTGTATATACAGCAAGAACATTATGTATTACACATACAGAAACAACATTATGCGTTACACATACAGAAAGAAATAGCAGTGCGCATTACACATACAGTAGCCACAATATGCATTGTATATGCAGCAAGAACATTATGTATTACACATACAGCAAGCATAATATACATTACACATACAGCAAGCATATTATATCACTACACACATAGGAAGCACGTTATGTATTTCACATACAGCCCATTATGCATCACACAAAAGGCAGGCACATTATGAATTACTCATACAGAAATAGCAGTGCGCATTACACATACAGTAGCCACAATATGCATTGTATATGCAGCAAGAACATTATGTATTACACATACAGAAACAACATTATGCGTTACACATACAGAAAGAAAGAGCATTGTGCATTACACATACAGTAGCCACAATATGCATTCTTTATACAGCAAGATTATGCATTACACATACAGAAACAACATTATGCGTTACACATACAGAAAGAAAGAGCATTATGCATTACATATACAGTAGCCACAATATGCATTGTATATACAGCAAGAACATTATGCATTGCACATACAGAAACAACATTATGCGTTACACATACAGAAAGAAAGAGCATTATGCATTACACATACAGAAACAACATTATGCGTTACACATACAGTAAGAAAGAGCATTATGCATTACACATACAGTAGCCACAATATGCATTGTATATACAGCAAGAACATTATGCATTGCACATACAGAAACAACATTATGCGTTACACATACAGAAAGAAAGAGCATTGTGCATTACACATACAGTAGCCACAATATGCATTCTTTATACAGCAAGATTATGCATTACACATACAGAAACAACATTATGCGTTACACATACAGAAAGAAAGAGCATTATGCATTACACATACAGAAACAACATTATGCGTTACACATACAGAAAGAAAGAGCATTGTGCATTACACATACAGTAGCCACAATATGCATTCTTTATACAGCAAGATTATGCATTACACATACAGAAACAACATTATGCGTTACACATACAGTAAGAAAGAGCATTATGCATTACACATACAGTAGCCACAATATGCATTGTATATGCAGCAAGAACATTATGTATTACACATACAGAAACAACATTATGCGTTACACATACAGAAAGAAAGAGCATTGTGCATTACACATACAGTAGCCACAATATGCATTCTTTATACAGCAAGATTATGCATTACACATACAGAAACAACATTATGCGTTACACATACAGAAAGAAAGAGCATTATGCATTACATATACAGTAGCCACAATATGCATTGTATATACAGCAAGAACATTATGCATTGCACATACAGAAACAACATTATGCGTTACACATACAGAAAGAAAGAGCATTATGCATTACACATACAGAAACAACATTATGCGTTACACATACAGTAAGAAAGAGCATTATGCATTACACATACAGTAGCCACAATATGCATTGTATATACAGCAAGAACATTATGCATTGCACATACAGAAACAACATTATGCGTTACACATACAGAAAGAAATAGCAGTGCGCATTACACATACAGTAGCCACAATATGCATTGTATATGCAGCAAGAACATTATGTATTACACATACAGAAACAACATTATGCGTTACACATACAGAAAGAAAGAGCATTGTGCATTACACATACAGTAGCCACAATATGCATTCTTTATACAGCAAGATTATGCATTACACATACAGAAACAACATTATGCGTTACACATACAGATAGAAAGAGCATTATGCATTACATATACAGTAGCCACAATATGCATTGTATATACAGCAAGAACATTATGTATTACACATACAGAAACAACATTATGCGTTACACATACAGAAAGAAATAGCAGTGCGCATTACACATACAGTAGCCACAATATGCATTGTATATGCAGCAAGAACATTATGTATTACACATACAGAAACAACATTATGCGTTACACATACAGAAAGAAAGAGCATTATGCATTACACATACAGTAGCCACTTTATGTATTGTATATACAGCAAGAACATTATGTATTACACATACAGAAACAACATTATGCGTTACACATACAGAAAGAAAGAGCATTATGCATTACACATACAGTAGCCACAATATGCATTGTATATACAGCAAGAACATTATGTATTACACATACAGAAACAACATTATGCGTTACACATACAGAAAGAAATAGCAGTGCGCATTACACATACAGTAGCCACAATATGCATTGTATATGCAGCAAGAACATTATGTATTACACATACAGAAACAACATTATGCGTTACACATACAGAAAGAAAGAGCATTATGCATTACACATACAGTAGCCACTTTATGTATTGTATATACAGCAAGAACATTATGCATTACACATACAGAAACAACATTATGCGTTACACATACAGAAAGAAAGAGCATTATGCATTACATATACAGTAGCCACAATATGCATTGTATATACAGCAAGAACATTATGCATTGCACATACAGAAACAACATTATGCGTTACACATACAGAAAGAAAGAGCATTATGCATTACATATACAGTAGCCACAATATGCATTGTATATACAGCAAGAACATTATGTATTACACATACAGAAACAACATTATGCGTTACACATACAGAAAGAAATAGCAGTGCGCATTACACATACAGTAGCCACAATATGCATTGTATATGCAGCAAGAACATTATGTATTACACATACAGAAACAACATTATGCGTTACACATACAGAAAGAAAGAGCATTATGCATTACACATACAGTAGCCACTTTATGTATTGTATATACAGCAAGAACATTATGCATTACACATACAGAAACAACATTATGCGTTACACATACAGAAAGAAAGAGCATTATGCATTACATATACAGTAGCCACAATATGCATTGTATATACAGCAAGAACATTATGCATTGCACATACAGAAACAACATTATGCGTTACACATACAGAAAGAAAGAGCATTATGCATTACACATACAGAAACAACATTATGCGTTACACATACAGTAAGAAAGAGCATTATGCATTACACATACAGTAGCCACAATATGCATTGTATATACAGCAAGAACATTATGCATTGCACATACAGAAACAACATTATGCGTTACACATACAGAACGAAAGAGCATTATGCATTACACATACAGTAGCCACAATATGCATTGTATATACAGCAAGAACATTATGCATTGCACATACAGAAACAACATTATGCGTTACACATACAGAAAGAAAGAACATTATGCATTACACATACAGAAACAACATTATGCGTTACACATACAGTAAGAAAGAGCATTATGCATTGCACATACAGTAGCCACAATATGCATTGTATATACAGCAAGAACATTATGCATTGCACATACAGAAACAACATTATGCGTTACACATACAGAAAGAAAGAACATTATGCATTGCACATACAGAAACAACATTATGCGTTACACATACAGAAAGAAAGAACATTATGCATTGCACATACAGAAAGAACATTATGCGTTACACATACAGTAAGAAAGAACATTATGCATTGCACATAGAGAAACAACATTATGCGTTACACATACAGTAAGAAAGAGCATTATGCATTACACATACAGTAGCCACTTTATGTATTGTATATACAGCAAGAACATTATGCATTGCACATACAGAAACAACATTATGCGTTACACATACAGAAAGAAAGAGCATTATGCATTACATATACAGTAGCCACAATATGCATTGTATATACAGCAAGAACATTTTGCATTGCACATACAGAAACAACATTATGCGTTACACATACAGAAACAACATTATGCGTTACACATACAGTAAGAAAGAGCATTATGCATTACATATACAGTAGCCACAATATGCATTGTATATACAGCAAGAACATTTTGCATTGCACATACAGAAACAACATTATGCGTTACACATACAGAAAGAGAGAGGATTATGCATTACTCATACAGAAACAACATTATGCGTTACACATACAGTAAGAAAGAGCATTATGCATTACACATACAGTAGCCACAATATGCATTGTATATACAGCAAGAACATTATGCATTGCACATACAGAAACAGCATTATGCGTTACACATACAGAAAGAAAGAACATTATGCATTGCACATACAGAAACAACATTATGCGTTACACATACAGTAAGAAAGAGCATTATGCATTGCACATACAGTAGCCACAATATGCATTGTATATACAGCAAGAACATTATGCATTGCACATACAGAAACAACATTATGCATTACACATACAGAAAGAAAGAACATTATGCATTGCACATACAGAAACAACATTATGCGTTACACATACAGAGAGAAAGAACATTATGCATTGCACATACAGAAACAACATTATGCGTTACACATACAGAAAGAAAGAACATTATGCATTGCACATACAGAAACAACATTATGCGTTACACATACAGAAAGAAAGAGCATTATGCATTACACATACAGAAACAACATTATGCGTTACACATACAGTAAGAAAGAGCATTATGCATTACACATACAGTAGCCACAATATGCGTGGTATATACAGCAAGAACATTATATGCATTGCACATACAGAAACAACATTATTCGTTACACATACAGAAAGAAGGAACATTATGCATTACACATACAGAAACAACATTATGCGTTACACATACAGTAAGAAAGTGCATTATGCATTGCACATACAGTAGCCACAATATGCATTGTATATACAGCAAGAACATTATGCATTGCACATACAGAAACAGCATTATGCGTTACACATACAGAAAGAAAGAACATTATGCATTGCACATACAGAAACAACATTATGCGTTACACATACAGAAAGAAAGAACATTATGCATTGCACATACAGAAACAACATTATGCGTTACACATACAGAAAGAAAGAACATTATGCATTGCACATACAGAAACAACATTATTCGTTACACATACAGAAAGAAAGAGCATTATGAATTACACATACAGTAGCCACAATATGCATTGTATATACAGGAAGAACATTATGCATTGCACATACAGAAACAACATTATGCGTTACACATACAGAAAGAAAGAGCATTATGCATTACACATACAGTAGCCACAATATGTATTGTATATACAACAGGAACATTATGCATTTCACATACAGAAACAACATTATTCGTTACACATACAGAAAGAAGGAACATTATGCATTACACATACAGAAACAACATTATGCGTTACACATACAGTAAGAAAGTGCATTATGCATTGCACATACAGTAGCCACAATATGTATTGTATATACAACAGGAACATTATGCATTGCACATACAGAAACAACATTATTCGTTACACATACAGAAAGAAGGAACATTATGCATTACACATACAGTAGCCACAATATGTATTGTATATACAACAGGAACATTATGCATTGCACATACAGAAACAACATTATTCGTTACACATACAGAAAGAAGGAACATTATGCATTACACATACAGTAGCCACAATATGTGTTGTATATACAGCAAGAACATTATGCATTGCACATACAGAAACAACATTATGCGTTACACATACAGAAAGAAAGAACATTATGCATTACACATACAGAAACAACATTATGCGTTACACATACAGTAAGAAAGAGCATTATGCATTGCACATACAGTAGCCACAATATGCATTGTATATACAGCAAGAACATTATGCATTGCACATACAGAAACAACATTATGCGTTACACATACAGAAAGAAAGAACATTATGCATTGCACATACAGAAACAACATTATGCGTTACACATACAGAAAGAAAGAACATTATGCATTGCACATACAGAAACAACATTATGCGTTACATACAGAAAGAAAGAGCATTATGCATTACACATACAGTAGCCACAATATGCATTGTATATACAGCAAGAACATTATGCATTGCACATACAGAAACAGCATTATGCGTTACACATACAGAAAGAAAGAACATTATGCATTGCACATACAGAAACAACATTATGCGTTACACATACAGAAAGAAAGAACATTATGCATTGCACATACAGAAACAACATTATGCGTTACACATACAGAAAGAAAGAACATTATGCATTGCACATACAGAAACAACATTATGCGTTACACATACAGAAAGAAAGAACATTATGCATTGCACATACAGAAACAACATTATTCGTTACACATACAGAAAGAAAGAGCATTATGAATTACACATACAGTAGCCACAATATGCATTGTATATACAGCAAGAACATTATGCATTGCACATACAGAAACAACATTATGCGTTACACATACAGTAAGAAAGAGCATTATGCATTGCACATACAGTAGCCACAATATGCATTGTATATACAGCAAGAACATTATGCATTGCACATACAGAAACAACATTATGCATTACACATACAGAAAGAAAGAATATTATGCATTGCACATACAGAAACAACATTATGCGTTACACATACAGAGAGAAAGAACATTATGCATTGCACATACAGAAACAACATTATGCGTTACACATACAGAAAGAAAGAACATTATGCATTGCACATACAGAAACAACATTATGCGTTACACATACAGAAAGAAAGAGCATTATGCATTACACATACAGAAACAACATTATGCGTTACACATACAGTAAGAAAGAGCATTATGCATTACACATACAGTAGCCACAATATGCATTGTATATACAGCAAGAACATTATATGCATTGCACATACAGAAACAACATTATTCGTTACACATACAGAAAGAAGGAACATTATGCATTACACATACAGAAACAACATTATGCGTTACACATACAGTAAGAAAGTGCATTATGCATTGCACATACAGTAGCCACAATATGCATTGTATATACAGCAAGAACATTATGCATTGCACATACAGAAACAGCATTATGCGTTACACATACAGAAAGAAAGAACATTATGCATTGCACATACAGAAACAACATTATGCGTTACACATACAGAAAGAAAGAACATTATGCATTGCACATACAGAAACAACATTATGCGTTACACATACAGAAAGAAAGAACATTATGCATTGCACATACAGAAACAACATTATTCGTTACACATACAGAAAGAAAGAGCATTATGAATTACACATACAGTAGCCACAATATGCATTGTATATACAGGAAGAACATTATGCATTGCACATACAGAAACAACATTATGCGTTACACATACAGAAAGAAAGAGCATTATGCATTACACATACAGTAGCCACAATATGTATTGTATATACAACAGGAACATTATGCATTTCACATACAGAAACAACATTATTCGTTACACATACAGAAAGAAGGAACATTATGCATTACACATACAGAAACAACATTATGCGTTACACATACAGTAAGAAAGTGCATTATGCATTGCACATACAGTAGCCACAATATGTATTGTATATACAACAGGAACATTATGCATTGCACATACAGAAACAACATTATTCGTTACACATACAGAAAGAAGGAACATTATGCATTACACATACAGTAGCCACAATATGTATTGTATATACAACAGGAACATTATGCATTGCACATACAGAAACAACATTATTCGTTACACATACAGAAAGAAGGAACATTATGCATTACACATACAGTAGCCACAATATGTATTGTATATACAACAGGAACATTATGCATTGCACTTACAGAAACAACATTATTCGTTACACATACAGAAAGAAGGAACATTATGCATTACACATACAGTAGCCACAATATGTGTTGTATATACAGCAAGAACATTATGCATTGCACATACAGAAACAACATTATGCGTTACACATACAGAAAGAAAGAACATTATGCATTACACATACAGAAACAACATTATGCGTTACACATACAGTAAGAAAGAGCATTATGCATTGCACATACAGTAGCCACAATATGCATTGTATATACAGCAAGAACAAATTGCATTGCACATACAGAAACAACATTATGCGTTACACATACAGAAAGAAAGAACATTATGCATTGCACATACAGAAACAACATTATGCGTTACACATACAGAAAGAAAGAACATTATGCATTGCACATACAGAAACAAGATTATGCGTTACACATACAGAAAGAAAGAGCATTATGCATTGCACATACAGAAACAACATTATGCGTTACACATACAGAAAGAAAGAGCATTATGCATTACACATACAGAAACAACATTATGCGTTACACATACAGAAAGAAAGAGCATTATGAATTACACATACAGTAGCCACAATATGCATTGTATATACAGCAAGAACATTATGCATTGCACATACAGAAACAACATTATGCGTTACATACAGAAAGAAAGAGCATTATGCATTACACATACAGTAGCCACAATATGCATTGTATATACAGCAAGAACATTATGCATTGCACATACAGAAACAGCATTATGCGTTACACATACAGAAAGAAAGAACATTATGCATTGCACATACAGAAACAACATTATGCGTTACACATACAGAAAGAAAGAACATTATGCATTGCACATACAGAAACAACATTATGCGTTACACATACAGAAAGAAAGAACATTATGCATTGCACATACAGAAACAACATTATGCGTTACACATACAGAAAGAAAGAACATTATGCATTGCACATACAGAAACAACATTATTCGTTACACATACAGAAAGAAAGAGCATTATGAATTACACATACAGTAGCCACAATATGCATTGTATATACAGCAAGAACATTATGCATTGCACATACAGAAACAACATTATGCGTTACACATACAGTAAGAAAGAGCATTATGCATTGCACATACAGTAGCCACAATATGCATTGTATATACAGCAAGAACATTATGCATTGCACATACAGAAACAACATTATGCATTACACATACAGAAAGAAAGAACATTATGCATTGCACATACAGAAACAACATTATGCGTTACACATACAGAGAGAAAGAACATTATGCATTGCACATACAGAAACAACATTATGCGTTACACATACAGAAAGAAAGAACATTATGCATTGCACATACAGAAACAACATTATGCGTTACACATACAGAAAGAAAGAGCATTATGCATTACACATACAGAAACAACATTATGCGTTACACATACAGTAAGAAAGAGCATTATGCATTACACATACAGTAGCCACAATATGCATTGTATATACAGCAAGAACATTATATGCATTGCACATACAGAAACAACATTATTCGTTACACATACAGAAAGAAGGAACATTATGCATTACACATACAGAAACAACATTATGCGTTACACATACAGTAAGAAAGTGCATTATGCATTGCACATACAGTAGCCACAATATGCATTGTATATACAGCAAGAACATTATGCATTGCACATACAGAAACAGCATTATGCGTTACACATACAGAAAGAAAGAACATTATGCATTGCACATACAGAAACAACATTATGCGTTACACATACAGAAAGAAAGAACATTATGCATTGCACATACAGAAACAACATTATGCGTTACACATACAGAAAGAAAGAACATTATGCATTGCACATACAGAAACAACATTATTCGTTACACATACAGAAAGAAAGAGCATTATGAATTACACATACAGTAGCCACAATATGCATTGTATATACAGGAAGAACATTATGCATTGCACATACAGAAACAACATTATGCGTTACACATACAGAAAGAAAGAGCATTATGCATTACACATACAGTAGCCACAATATGTATTGTATATACAACAGGAACATTATGCATTTCACATACAGAAACAACATTATTCGTTACACATACAGAAAGAAGGAACATTATGCATTACACATACAGAAACAACATTATGCGTTACACATACAGTAAGAAAGTGCATTATGCATTGCACATACAGTAGCCACAATATGTATTGTATATACAACAGGAACATTATGCATTGCACATACAGAAACAACATTATTCGTTACACATACAGAAAGAAGGAACATTATGCATTACACATACAGTAGCCACAATATGTATTGTATATACAACAGGAACATTATGCATTGCACATACAGAAACAACATTATTCGTTACACATACAGAAAGAAGGAACATTATGCATTACACATACAGTAGCCACAATATGTATTGTATATACAACAGGAACATTATGCATTGCACATACAGAAACAACATTATTCGTTACACATACAGAAAGAAGGAACATTATGCATTACACATACAGTAGCCACAATATGTGTTGTATATACAACAGGAACATTATGCATTGCACATACAGAAACAACATTATTCGTTACACATACAGAAAGAAGGAAAATTATGCATTACACATACAGAAACAACATTATGCGTTACACATACAGTAAGAAAGTGCATTATGCATTGCACATACAGTAGCCACAATATGCATTGTATATACAGCAAGAACATTATGCATTGCACATACAGAAACAGCATTATGCGTTACACATACAGAAAGAAAGAACATTATGCATTGCACATACAGAAACAACATTATGCGTTACACATACAGAAAGAAAGAACATTATGCATTGCACATACAGAAACAACATTATGCGTTACACATACAGAAAGAAAGAACATTATGCATTGCACATACAGAAACAACATTATTCGTTACACATACAGAAAGAAAGAGCATTATGAATTACACATACAGTAGCCACAATATGCATTGTATATACAGCAAGAACATTATGCATTGCACATACAGAAACAACATTATGCGTTACACATACAGAAAGAAAGAGCATTATGCATTACACATACAGTAGCCACAATATGTATTGTATATACAACAGGAACATTATGCATTTCACATACAGAAACAAAAATTATGCGTTGCACATACAGCAGGCACATTATGCATTACACATACAGCAAGCACATTATATCACTACACATAGAGGAAACACGATATGCATTGCACATACAGCACATTATGCATAGCACATACAGCAACTACAATATGCATTACACATACAGCACATTAAGTACAACACATTAGTTATTACATATCGTTCATAATTTGTAAATGCTTGACATTTTGAAAGTCATATTTTTAGGTTTTAAAAGTATCTTAGAGTTTTCTCCCTTGTCTGATTGAAATGTGTTAATTAATTACATTGTAAAGACACTTTTGGGCTGCGCTTCGTTGAAAGCATTGTAAGACGTTAGTAAGAACTATTCTACAAATAAAAATATCCAGTTTTTACAACAATGAACCGTTATTTTGAATACAGTTACGTTGCCAAGCAATGGAATACGATTATTTTCAAATAAATTAATTAAAAATGGTACATATATGTTAATATCGCTCATGAATATGCAGTACGGTCAATATAAATTAAAAATTAATTTGTTCCGGTTGCTTTTACGTTAAAATACTTGCAATAGTGAGCCGACACAAATGCGCTGCTCGATTTAGCGTTAAAATGGAAAATCCACACTTTACCGGGCGACAGTTATTTGCATATGTTTTTATTATATGTCGATGCACAAATACATATTAAATGCCTAATGTTATGAGATGTTGCATGAATATATGCGAAACATCACTGATGGCAGATTACGAACAGCTGTTCAAAACTCATACAGGGCTTAGGTCCCCTATGAATTATTAGTACGGTTAAAAACATTTCCACTTTTCAGAATAGCCCCCTGATTAAATTAACAAAGTAGAGTCACAGAAAGTATAGGGTGTAACACCAATGTCAGACATTTGTAGGCAATAAACATTAATCATTCATTTGCTCACAATATATATGAGTTTACAAATTGGCAGAGAAAATATTTTTATACTATCAAGTATTCTGGTAGTTATTTATTCACACATTTACCTTGTTTGACTATTTACATTGTATATTATTTAATTTCTTATCGATTATTAAAAGGGAAACCAGAATAGTATCTTTTATACAATAAAGATTGTTATATTATACAATTTATATTTACCGTTATTACTTGATACGTCATAGATTTCATAATAAACCCTCGGTTTCCAAACATATAGGCTATAGACAGTAGTAAGAAAACATGTGCAAACTTGTGATGGTGCTAACTATGTGAAAGTTTAAGGTTTTGTAACTAGTATATTCATTTATTTTTTCTTGATATTTTTCTTGTTTATATAGAAGGTTGTAGGAGTTTTAAGAATTAATAAATAAATTGAAATGTCACTAGAAAATCTTGCCATGATTTACTAATTGTTAAACATATTACCAGTATAAGCTATAATTTTTATATGTATAAATAACTACTGTCTCAGGTTGTTCTACGTCATTGGCTTCCAAAACGTGTATACAGTACCTAACAAAACCTTTGTCATGTTGATTACAACCCTCTGATGATGCTAACTGTATAAGCAAAACGTGCTCAAACTCTTAGTAGCTACTGTATGATTTTTAAGTCATAATTCTTTTTGTTTATGTTAGTAATTTTATAAAATAATAATATTTAGAAATTAAAATAAAATGAATTCAAAAGATTTAATGAAATAACTTTACATTAATTATCTAATTTATAATTATTTTATAAAAAAGTTTTTAGAATTAAAAAATCGAACCTCCTCTCCTACCCCAGCTAGTATGGAAAAGCTTCCAGTTAAAGTGTATAATGTAAATAGCTTTTTAAATATGATGTAATTTGAAATTTTAAACTTATTTCTGTTTGTAAATCGTGTGCAGTTTGTACAGATATCTTTGAGGTTATCTGAAAATTGTAGAACACTCGTTATGTTTTGAGTGAATTCGTCTACTACTGAATTTAATATAGAAGAGATAAAGGTAGATATATATTGTTTTAAAGGGAATATATCTTCTGGCGCGACTGAACAGAAATACGGGGAAAAATCTTTAAGTTGTTTTTACGCTGAAATCGTCAGGCTCTAACATCTGTATAGTTACATACATGTGCTATATGTGCCATATATGCTTATATATGTGTAATATTACACATTATATAAATGTATAATTATAAAACATTTCAGTTAAATTTGTTGAAGAAGAAGTAAATTTTTTTACATTTAACAACGGCTCTCTATTAACTACATTGTTTTATAGTTGAGTGAATCAGCTACATTATAATAATACATCTATTAGGTAAATTATCCAAATACGTATTTACTTCTGTCGACCAGTCCAACTTACTGTCCCCTTGTTATGTAGTGACGTTCGATAAGCCTGCGTGATGGGTTAGACAAAGTAGGTGGAATATCTGTTTTCTATATAATAAGCACCCATCAAATCTTAATAGACACTGTAACGAAGTGGGAAACTGATTTACCGAATCTGTGATGAAACCGCCGCCTCCATTAAGTCTGGGACGACACCTAGAACTCCATCCAGAGCTTACGGTTTTGTCCTGTCTGATAAAGACCCCGTCTGTATTTGCAGAAAAAGCCTCTCTCTGCTCCATACCGGCCTTACTTAAAGGCAGGACTTTAGGTATAAGGAGTTCGTTTGATTTATGACGACAGGTTGCAGCACAGTCTCCCACTAAGTCGTTGAGAGCTGAATCCAATATCAATTAAATTTAAGTAAAAATGCATTCTGTCTAATACCAACAGAACTTTCAATACGATGAGTAATTTAGCATTTTTGAAACGTAGCCTATCACAGCGCACCATATAAAACCTTTACATTGGGGGGCGAATCTGTGAATATAGCGTCAGTGATTTTCTGTATCTATATGTTTTATTTCACTTTCAGTCGTTCTCTGGTTAATCCGGATTTTCGGTAATCCGGATCTCCGCTCCCATTTAGCCCGAATTATCGAGGCTCTACTGTAGTAATCAAATCTTAACAGACATCTAACGATGTGGGGAACTGTTAAACGTAATATGTGATGAAACCAGCACTTCCACCAAGCTTGGAACGAGACTTAGATCTGCACCCAGAACCTACGTATTTGTCCTGTCTGATCAAGACCTCTTCTGTTTAGTTCGATCTAGGAATATGCGGGGAGGGCGTTTCTGCACTTCAAAATGTCCTTCCTAAAGGCAGGACTTTCGGTGTAAGGAGTTCGTTCGATTTATGACGACAGGTTGCAGCACAGTCTACCACTAAGTCGTTGAGAGCTGAACCCAATATCAATGCGTACAATTGAAGCAACATTGCATTGAGTCTAGTACCAATAGAACCTTCAATCCAAGGAGTACATGAAATGTAGCTTTTTACAGAGAACCGTATAAAAACCTTTACATAGTGACGAATCTGGCAAATATGAAGTCATCGCTTTAGCAATATTGTATTTCTTAAAGATCATTACACACTTAATGATTAAACCAATCAAATTAAGCAAATGGGGTATTTTTATATATTAACAAAGCATTCTAGATGTCTAGTTAAAAAGTAGTTCTAAAAAGTACTCTATGGTAAATTCAAACACTAAAAAGGTCTGCTAAACGTTTACAGAAATAATAATAAATATATTATATTGTTTCGGATAATTAAACTAATATATTATACTGTAATCTCGTCAGAACAGTTTCTACAGTTCTCGCCAGGTAGCATTGCATTTATCCTCGCTATCTATGCATATAACTGTTCTTCTAAGACCTTGAGTGTTTATTTAAAAATGATAATGTATCTTGGCAATATTTAGATAATAAAACTATTATAGTCAAGGGGTATATTTAGTACAAATACAAACGACAATGATGACGTAATATGTCCCCTTGAAGTTAATAAATATAAAAATGATTTGTCATTTAAACGGTGAAATATAATACAAGAGGTAATATCAGGGGGCAATATTTATTTAGGCAGTTAGTAATCTTAAATTCATTTATTAAATTCCTTCTGTTATTTCTATAAACTTTTGACACTGCCGCTACAGGCGGAACACTCGTCATATTTATATAATTATGCTGGTAATAAAACTTATTTCATATTTAAACACTATTTATTACTTCACATCTTTCTTAAAACAAAACTCTAAACAAAGAACTGAGAAACCTAAAACAATTACAAATCATCTGTTAATTAATATAATGTTCTTTTTCTTTTTTTTTTTCATAGAGGATTGTCATAGAGTATTATATTACTGCATTCACAACATACTCCCACCTTTTGAGTTATGGTTTAACTCAAAACATTAAAAAATAGTATATTGTTAAAAGATTAATCAACAAATTTTTGTGGAAGCTTAATTTGTCTGCCACTTCTTGAATATGTCACAATTTTATTTTCTTTTGTCACATTATCTTCTTCCAGGTGTAGTTCATGTTCATTGGTTTTTGTCACTTTTGGTTTAATCTTTTCTTTTAATTGTTCTTGGATGGTTTCTTCTTGCATTTCAAGAGGATATAGTCTTTGTATTGGTCTCAATAAACTTCCAAAAGCAGTCTTCAATTGCACTAATCTACACACTCCATCTCTACTAATGATAGTCTTTTCTATCAGTCCTATTGGCCAATCAATTCTTTTTTTATTTTCAACTTCAATCAGTACTAATTCTCCAACTTTCAACTGTCTGCCGTTTTTCTTACTTTTTAAAGCTAATTGTCCTAAATACTCAATCCTAAATCTTTTTCGCAATGCTTCTCTCAGGTGTTGTCGATAACGTACTCTCTTGTTAAGACTTTTTGTATTTACATGGTCACAATCTGGAACTCCAATTTCTTTTAAGTCATGTAAAAACATATTTGGAGTAATAGCAGTTAGGTCTGAAGAAGTTTCAGATAAATATGTCAAAGGTCTAGAATTCATGATACTTTCACAATCACATAAGATTGTCTCCATTTCCTCATAATCCAATGACGTTTTGCCCAAGGTTTTGCGTAGCAACTGTTTCATGAGTCGGATGAGTCGCTCCCACCATCCGCCCCACCATGCAGCAGAGGGAGGGTTAAACCTCCAGTCAATTTGTTGGCATGAGCTATATTTTAAGATAGCATTCCAATCTAGAATTTTAAATGCCTTTTCTGTACCTGTGAAATTGGTACCATTGTCACTATATATTATTGATGGTCTTCCTCGCCTTGCAATAAATCTTCTAAGTGTATCTATAAATGCTTCGACAGAAAGAAACTTTACTAACTCCAAATGAACAGCACGGTATACTGCACAAGTGAATATGCAGATCCAAACTTTACTGCCATCTCGTAGAAACAAAGGTCCCGCAAAATCAATTCCAACCACTTCAAATACTGCGGCATCTCGTACTCTACTTTCAGGTAAGGGTGGAGTGATTGCTTCTACATTTTTGAATTATGTCTCTGACAAGGAATACATTTTTTCAAAGTATTACTTATTGTTTTTCTTCCTCTCAATATCCAATAGTTTTCTCTTAATAAACTTAAGAGACCTTGAACTCCCACATGACATGATCTCTTATGTATTGTAAGAATAAGAATATCTACAATGTCATGTTTTGATGGTAGAACAACAGGAAATTTAAAATTTTCCAAATCCTTTCTTTCTGTTAATTTTGTCTTTAGCCTTATAATACCATCAGCAGCCATAAATGGTGACAATGAAGCCAATTTAGGCTCCCTTATTCCTTCAAATGATTGCTGTTGAACAATTCTAATTATAAAATTGTTAGCTTCAATAATCTCCTTACATGACAAAACTTTACTCACACACTTTTCCTTCTTTGAGGGGTTACAATTATGAATAAATCTCAGCAACCATGCAAAAACACACACAATCTTATCAAAATCATTTGAAAAGTAATAAAACCAATCTTTTGGGTAATTATTACTTAAAAGTGAAGGTGTAGGTCCTTTCTTTTTTTCTAAAGAAATTAATTCTTCGTCAGGTTCAGGTTCATTTGATGGCCAGGTATCTTCAGGCAACTTCAACCATGACGGGCCCTCCCACCATCTGGAACTAATCAACCTGGAAACTGAACATCCTCTACTGGGCAAGTCTGCTGGATTCATAGTGCCGGGAATGTGCCGCCAAGATGTTCTGGAAGTGAGGCTGCAGATTTCTTCAACTCTATTTCTAACAAATACTCCCCAGTTTTCTTCTCTTTTAATCCAAGCTATTACTGTAGAAGAGTCACTCCAATAAAAAAATTTAATATTACATTCAAATTTGTTTTCATCTCTTAATTCTTGCACTACTGAAGAACCTAATCTAGTACCTATAGTAGCAGCCATTAGTTCAAGTCTGGGTATTGTCATCTTCTTTACAGGTGCTACACGTGACTTTGCCTGGATTAGCTGTAATTGAATACATGTACTAAGTTCAAAACGCATAAATACTGCTGTTGAGTACGCAAATTTGCTGGCATCACAAAATATGTGAACTGATACAGAAATGATTACGTCATCCACACCTTGTAGCCATCGTGGAATCTTCATCTCTTTTAATTGATCGAGTTCCTGAAACCATATATTGAATCGTTGTTTGATTTCTTCTGGTACTTCTTTGTCCCACCCACAATTATCTTTCCAGCATTCCTGCAATAATAACTTAGGGCATATGGAAATAGGACAAGTGAATCCAATAGGATCGAACAATCTGTGTGCAGTGGACAATATAACACGTTGTGTTACCAAGTTCTCTTCTAAATTTACTATTTTATGAAAACTCACAGAAATTGTGTCTTCTTTCTTGTCCCATGTGAGACCTAGGACTGAAGCCTCTGTCTTGTCTTCCAGACCAGGTTCAGTATATTCCCATCCTCGCAGCTCAAACTTTCCCAAAGAAAATATTTGTATTGCTTCTGAAATGAACTGTTTCAAATCCCTTTCATTATTTACACCTGTAACACAGTTATCAACATAGAAACTTTTAAACAACTTTTCTATTGTACATTTAGAAAATTGATTGTCTTCAGCACACTGTACTAAATACTTCTGCAGGTGGTAGTTGATGACGGCATTGAGCAAAAATGGACTACTTGAGACTCCAAAAACAACTCTTCTATGTCGGAAAATCTTGAGTGATCCATCTGTGTTTTGCCACAGAAATCTTAGGAAATCTCTGTCCTCTTCATACAAACTTATTTGCAAAAACGCCTTTTTTATGTCAGCGATAACTCCTATTTTATAAAGTCGAAAACGTAAAAGCAAAGCTGGTATTATTTCAATTAAGTTAATACCTATTTCCAAACACTGATTAAGGGAATAGTAACCCTTTTCTTTAGACGAGGCATCAAAAACCGGTCTTACTGCAGTGGTGCTGTTTTCTTTTATCACTGGTCTATGAGGTAAATAGTGACCTTCATCCCATTTGCTTATTGGGATTTCCTCAATAACACCATCTTCCAGCCAATCTGAAAACACATTGTTATATACATTATATAAACTTTCATTTGTTAGCCTTTTCACTGAGTTTTCAAGCCTTTTTTTTGCAAGATTGAAATTTCTTGGAACTTCTGGTCTGTAGTGGGTCTTTTATACCTAAAACATCCATTTCCCACAGCTTGCATATTGAATTACTTTGTACAAACATAGAAAGTGCTGTCATAGAACTAAATTCTTTACTTTCTTGAAATTTTCCTGTCAAAACCCATCCTAAATGAGTTTCAAGGGCTATAATACCACAATCTAGAACCTCTTTTCTTCCAGTTAGAAGTTTCCCATATATGTCAGCCCCAATTAATATCTCAATTGGACTGTCTGCATCCTGAAACAATTTAATACCTCTTTCCATCAGTTCATCAGTCCATCTTCCTGGTTTCAAGGCAGGAACATAAGTACAAATATTTATTTCACTAAGTGCCTTGAAATTACAAGAATATGTTTTATCTATACTTTGTAGTCTGACTTTGTAGCATGCATGATTGCGAGGCTTAGTGACCTCTCCTCCAAACAGGCCATGTAATAATGTTTCTTCACCACAAGTGTCATATTTCATTTTTTCAACAGTCGATTTCCTTATGTATGACCTCTGGGATCCACTGTCAAAAAGTAAACGCACATTGAGTTCTTTTGTGTCACTAACAGCCTTGACAACAAGAGTTTGCATGTAAACCTGATTGCCATTCACATTGGACAAGGAATTCTCAAAATTGGGCTCAGCTTCTTTTTCCTCGCATTTAGGTTTAATGTTAGACCTATTAAAATTATTCTGCAACTTTGAACACATAAGTGGTACATGTTTTCCATTACAAATAATACATTTAACAATAGCTCTGCAATGTTTACTTAAATGTCCTTTGTACAAGAAAAGCAACACCTTTTGCTAGTAAGAATATTCTGCCTTTCTTCTAAAGACATGTCCCTAGCTTTAAAACAGTTTTCACTTAAATGACCACCGTCACAAAACACACACATCGATAACTTCGTCTTATCTGTGCTTACTGTAGACGTATTTGATTTTACATTTACAAGGCCAGCTGCTGTAACATTGCTGGTAGGCCTTCTTGTATTTTTAATATGCTTATCTTTACTTGCAAAGTCTCTTTTATATGAACTCGTAGTATTATCACCTGTTGATACTTTTGTTTTTTGTAAACCAAATCCCTGTTTAGCTAAGTTTATTCTTTCTTCTCCCTCCACTTCAATTTTCAAAAAATTCATTAGGCTATCTAGCCTACTTTTACTTTCTGACGCGGTCTCGTCCTGTTGAGAGTTAGGCCTACTTCTCTGCCAAGCTATTAATAAATCCTCCCTGAGACAAGATTCTACTAATGGGAAGAGCATAGCAGCGTACTTCTCCTTTGTTACACCTAAAGTTTCTAAACACCTTAGTTTTGACTCAATTTGATCATAAAGTGAGGAAATAGTAATTTTACTTTCACTGCTATTTAATGTTATTACAATTTTCAAGATTTCTCTTATGTAAAACTCTACTAACAGGTCATCTTTGGCAAAGCGAGATTTTAAATGTTCAATAGCCTGTTCATAACTACGTCCACATGGGGGAAAACTCTCGACAATTTCCCTAGCCTTAGTATTAGGGATAGTCGCTTGCAGGAGATACTGATACTTGTCATCAGAATCAATACAGGGGTCTTCATGGATTTTCTTAAATTGGCCCCAAAACGGCAACCAATCACTAATATCACCACCAAACTTTTTAAACTCAAGTGTGGGTAACTTAAATTTACGTTTTTCTACATTCACACTAGTATCTGTCTTAGGCCTAGCCTTGTCAATAGCCTGTTCAACTAAATACTCAACTATTTTAAACTTGCCTGAGTATTCATCGGCAGATTCTACCTCATTTTCTAAAACTTCAGTAGATGCATTTTCATTTAGTAAAACTTCAATAATTTCTCGGTC